>VWZK01016218.1:236495-277575 GCA_013396935.1 Baryphthengus martii
GGCGGCTGGTTTTGCTCCGGAGGGATCTCCAGTCCCGCAGTTAGAGCTGGCTCCAGGATCTTTTCCTTCTGAGGAAGGGGGTGGAGGTAGGGGTGGGGGAAATGAGAGTCGGTGGGTGGGACTGCAAGGAGTTTCGGTCTCTTTTTTTTTTAATATCTGTATATGTATCTAACGTTGCGGTGGATAAGTAGCAGCTGGGCTAGTCCGTGCGGGCTGCGGAAAGAGTGTCCGCCGTCATGCTCTTGCAGGTTCCCCCGGCAGGTCTCTGTCGTCGCCGGGCGCCGCGTTAGGGGGTCGGGGGTGGTGGGCAGGGGTCACCGCGCCGGCCAGGCTTAGTGCTGAGGGGAGTCGGGTCCGCCCGGGGCTGTCGGGGAGTTGTCAAGGGCTTCTGCTATGTCGCACTCTGGGTGAGACCTAGCCACGCTTTGGGGCAGCCGGAGCGTGAGGGGGGCGCCGGGAGCGGCAAGTCCTCCGGCCTGTGGAGCCGGTTTAAAATCGGGACCCTTTTCCCTCCCTTGAACATCTCCTCAGCCCCAGGGCACGGCGTTCCTTTCCGTGCCGGGACTCGGGGATTGGGCCCTGGGGAACTTCGGGGAGCGCAGCGGGCGGTTCGGGTCCGGCCCAGGACCGCGGCAGAGCGGCTTACCTCGACTCGGGCTGTGATGGGGAAAACCCGCCTCGGTATCCCCGGCCTCGCATGCTCCTTGCCTGCGGGGTCCGGGAGGATTTCCCTTCTCTCTCGTTCTTTGCTGAGGTCGGACCTCTTTGCACCAGGGCGAGTGCAAAATTTTAACCTCCTACCCCTGAAACGTATGTGGATTTATATATCTATACATGTTATTTTTTCCTCTGTATGAATGTACGAGAGCACATGCACATAACAAGCACGTGTGCATGTGTTCCTCTGTGTGCGTATTTTCTGTGGGCTATAGAAAAGCATAAGCCACCAATATGGAAGAAAAGTAGGAATAAACACACCCATAAAAAGAAACTAAACGCCTATTTCTACATTCTTAATTCTTAATGAAATGCACATGCTTTGGCTACTGATTTTTAAAGACACTTGATTTATGGAAGCACATTAGATTTAATTCGACTGAATGCTATTGATTAAATCAAATAGCCAGAGCTGCCTGTTTCTATTCACAGGCGGGATAAGTCTGCTGGTAGGTGATCAATAGCTTGTAAAAAGAAAAAATTGCACTGCTTTTCTTTTTGTTTTTTTTTTTTAGAAAAAAAAACAGAGGAAGGAGTCGTAATAAATAAATAAATACACCCTTTTAATATAAGCGTAGCCATATTTTTCTCAAAACCGTAGGAAATTACTATCCTACAAAGTTTTCCTTCTATAAATAGTTCAAATCTTGAAACAAAAGTTTAAAACCGCACACCAGATGCTGGGATGCTAGCGGTTTCCCTTGCTGTGTGACATAATTATAAGGTCCGAAAGCAAAAGCTATAGAAGCATAATAATGATACTAAGGCGACTGCTGAGGGGAAATACAAGGGAAGCAATGCCTGCTTTATTTAGAGCGAACTGCTTGGGGTTCTTTTGAGCGCTGCCCCGCGACAATGAGGAGTTGTCGGGGATAAATAATGCTCCCTCGCCTTTCCCTGTGCCATCCCCAGTTCATCCCCTCAGCAGCAGGTCACTCGGAGCTGGACCCGCGGAGCGGGAGCGGAGCTGGCTATTGCGGTCCAGCAGAGCAGAAGGGAAAGGGATCAGGAGGTGAAACCCAACAAAGCGGAGCCCCAAACCAAAGCGCACCTCCCTCCATCCATCACTCCAGAGGGACGGAGCCGGTTGCCACCCCGGGGAGACAGCAGCGCTCCCGGGGCTGGCGGGGAGAGGCTGCCCGACCCCTCCCGCCTCGCTTCCCTCTCTCCCTTCGTGCCACCCCTGGTCGGGCTTGCTGTATCTCAGCTGTATGTCCCCCTCTTCGCCCCCAGTAAGCGAGCAGAGCCTGGAATGCTGCGATGCTTCGCCTTGCTCCCGTTCGAAAGTTAAAAGAAAGAGGAGTTATTTCGGTGCTTAATGGATAGTAGCCTAGCGAACTTGTGGTGTTTATTTTGTGGGTAAATATACTTCTCTGGCTTACTAATGGTAGCTTTTGAAGATTAAAGCATAGTAGAGCCTGTTCGAGCATTATCTTCTGGTGTCTGTTTCTGCTACCCTCGCTCTCTGGAGAGGAGGATGCTTCCCAAGCTGCTATTTAGTGAGTTCTCAGGGGCTGTCAATGGTCACGTTAATTTTGCCCGAGATCTCTATCATCTTTTGGCTATGGGAACAACTCCTCGAATTCGGAGTTGCTGATCCTTCAGGGATAAAGGTGAAACTCCCAGGGAGAATATGTAGCAGAGGAACAAACTGAGCGCAGGGGATCTGCACTCTTCTCTTGGTGTGTGAATCGGGGCAGGGCGAGGGGGAGGCACAAAGCTCAGTTATTCTGCTGGAGAAGCTGTAAAGCAAAAATCCCATCATGAGGAAATGAGTTTTTCAGAATGAAAAAAAGGCAATGATTAAATGAAATTTCATTTCCACAATGAAAAAGGCACTGGGGCCTCAATGTTTTGAGTGCACTAGCTGGGAAGACAGTGAGGTTATGGTAGACTACATCCAAAATTAGTTCTAAAAAGCAACTCCTTTATAAAATTGATTTCTATATTTTAAGTATGCTATCCGATAAAGTAATCTTCTTTGGCATGCTTGCCTAGTAACCTTTGGCCCTCGGAGACACTGTAAACATTTTTACAACCAGAAGCAATTAGGTCTGACTTTTTGAAAAAGAAAACTGACTGCAGCTAGCATAGCTGGTAGTAGAGTGATTGATGCATTTTAATGCTCTGGACATATTTTGGTAATCCAATTACATATTTAAAGTATAAAACTGACATTTAATAATATCAGTGTAATTAGTATAAATGTCTAAAAAACAGGATTATATATAATACTATCTGGCATCATTTCTTGCTGTGCATGTTTGAGTGCGCGTATGTCTGTACACATATGCATATTTAGCTTCTTCTAAAGAAGACGGTGCTGGTCTAACTTTCCATTTGTGTACTTTCACTGTTCATCTTCTTTAGGGTTGGATGCATTCACTAGCAACATGAGAGTTGGTGCTTAAGAAGCTTATTTCAGGGATTATCTGCTGGTACATAGACGGAGTTAATTCATTTATTTGCTACAAAGTGATTTGGAATAA
Source organism: Baryphthengus martii (assembly GCA_013396935.1). Lineage (NCBI taxonomy): Eukaryota > Metazoa > Chordata > Aves > Coraciiformes > Momotidae > Baryphthengus > Baryphthengus martii. Next base: position 239,702 of record VWZK01016218.1, read on the forward strand.
TTTATGAGAGAGTGTGTGTATGTAGTAGTAGCAGCATAGATCTTTAGAGCAGCTGCATATTCTAACACCATAATACAGCAAATAAGTTATATTAGTGAGTAGCTATTACCGGCTGGTTAGGAAATGTAGACGGAGAAATATCCTCTGATGGTGGTCCCATGTCCTTACAATTCCACACCCTTTATAACAGTACTTCTCCACACTCATGGGAAGCAGGTTAGAAGCAACATGTATTTCTCATATACCTACAGGAAAGTACTCATGCCTGATTCCTAAAGATTAAGACTGATGGAAACAGTCCTTGAAGTTAATCTCTTAATCTGTACAGTGCAGGAGGGAGCTACAGCAAAGAACAACCAGCCTGCTCTGCAGTGCAGAGCCTTCAAGGTGATGGCGAGCACAACTTCACCATTAATATTGACCAGTGTGACTGATGCTCCCACATTACCTGACACAATCAGGGTGACACTGGCTGACCCACTCTTTCCAACTTGGTTTAATTAGGACTGTATTGACCTCTGTGATAAACCTGGCTGTTATGGGAACAGGATTGTCCCTGGCTCAGTCACTGGACTGTGATGTAAATCTGCCATTTCTCTGGTTTTGCACCTTGCTCTTCAACCGAGACTGTGCCACTACTTAGGGCAAGCTTGCTCTCTCCACCTCTGTTTGTGCAGTGTCTCATTCCCAAGAAGAGCTCTGTTGACATCCTTAGATACTCATTTTACATGGTAATGTAATAATAGTCAACTATAAGAGGATTTGGAAAAAGACTGCAACTTTACTGTCCCACAGAGATGTGTTGACTTAGAGACAGAACAGGTGAACCTTCAAATGGTATTGACTATTTTCAGGATCACCTAAAGCTAATGCTTTAGCTCAGCAGAAACAAGCAAGATAAAGAATATTTTCATGCTGGGCTGCCATAGTCCCCATGAGCTAGGCTTACCTGTCTGATACAGGCTATTTTCACATATTGAAGAAGCCACACAAAAGTGGGTGAGTGATTGTGACGTGACTTCTTGGAAGCTCTAGAAGATGAAGGCCACCATTCCTCTGAGAGACACAGACTAAAATTCCCTGTCTAAAACTGCAGAGTTTTGCTAAATCTGTGACTGGCTACCCCTTTCCCGCCATGGTCTAGGCCAAGCACTCAAGTTCTGAACATCCTTGAATCCAAATGCATTTTGGTGTAGGCAACTCTCTCAATCCTTTGTGGCAAGCAGGCTCTGGGAATTAGATGTCTAGCATGCCTTAAAGCTGAAAAAAAAAAAAAATTTGAGTGATTATAAGGAACGGTGGCAGCATCCAGAATTTGTAGAATGACAATGTGGCATTATTGCGTATGTATTAAGTAATATAACAAATGGGTATAAAGCAACATGAAATACTCAGATGAGTAACTAAGATAAAATGCAGATATGTTTGCATATTAAACAAAGGCTACTCTCTCAGGAGACAATCTTTTGAAGAAGGTGTTAGAGCTAAACAAGGCAAACTGCAATTATACAGTTAGACCAACAAACGCATTTTATGCAACAGAAAAAATGCACCATGTGTACCTGGCAATAGGACGTGCTAAAGGTAGAATGGTGCCAAGTGTTTTCTCAGTGCATGAGACTGTGTAATTTGGACTGAAATGCTGTCAGAGAGATTCCTAACCTCAAGAATACCGTTTAACCCTCTAGTCCTCCTAAGTCATCACAAGCAACAGAAAGCTGGGACTAGCTGTAGATGAAAGGAGTTCTCAAGGTGTGCTGACACCACATTACAGAACTGGTTAATGTTGCAAGCCCAATTTCTTCAGCCCATAACCTCTGCATATTTTATCCTTAATGGACTCTCACCGGTGTTTTTCATACACGCTAGCAAACCACCTCTTCCTGCTAACTACCTGACAAATGGCTTTTTGCAACTTTAGCTCCACCTGCTTGATTCTTCTCATTATTTCTGTCTTTCCTCCTTGATGCTTCACTGCCCTCCTGTACAGTATTACCCTAAAGTGCCCTAGCTATATAACTTATACAGTATACAGTAGTGTGCTACATGCAAGAGTTGTATGGGAACCACCCAAGCCTGTAGTCATGAGAACCATGATCAAAACATCTATGCATGAAAACAAAATCTCTGTGACTTTTGGGTCATGAGATTCTGCTGTGCACATGCAAATACCCTGGCAATGAGTTGAACACACTTGCCACCAAAAGCTGCAGGTTTACAAGCCGAGAATTACTTGAGAGGCTAAGAAAGACCAGGTGCTCAAGCACAGGAGTACTTTGAAAAAAAGGCCAAGGAAGGCAGGTTCCTGGAGAATGTTCTTCAGTCCTTTAAGGGTTATAAGCACCGTTTCCTTCTCTTTTACTCTTCCTTCAGTCCTCCCTCAAAGGTAAAAGGATACATTTTCCCTCCTTTGTGGAGAGCTGCATTGGACTTGCTGGCTACTTCATGTCAAGACAACTGTGTGTTTGCTTCTGCTACAGCACATGCATAATGAGCACTGCAAATAATTCAGCTAGAACAAATGTGCAGAAATTCTAGAGATAGAGATGTAAGGTATTTTCTCAGCAATTTTTTTCTGTCCATATACAATATATTTCTATGACTTCTCTCTTCTGTTACTGCCTAGATGTTGTTAGGACAAACCTTTAGGTAAAACACCAACTTTTCCTTTCCACACTTTCCTCTTGGGCTTTCTTTCTAAAAGGTAGTTTTCTTGATAGTGCATTGGAGCTGAAAGTTAGCTTCCTAGTTCAGTTCTAATGGAGCATAGGCAGCTTTTCTAAAGACAGTTAAGGCCAAATAGTTGCTCTCATAAAAAAATCATTCTTCTGCTGGGATCTGACAGCAAGATGATTATCACCTATTAATTATTTTACAGCAAACGATACCTTCTTTAGTAAATCTGAAGACAGCTAAATTAGAGAGCTATTGTAAATAGTGCATACAGTTTGTACCCATGTCGTAGTTACAGTCTTGAGCATTTATTTTCTTTTCAGTCTTGAATATGTATTTTCTTTTCAGCCTATGCTTGTGGATCAGATTTCCCTCGTGGCAGGAACCCACAAAGGATAAAATTCACGTTTATGCAAAAATCCCACTTAATTATCATGGTGACATAGTCTTTGTTCCAGATCTTTGTCCAAGGTCAAATTTCACCCTGAGTTCCTAAGTAATAAGAAGAAAAGGACATCCAGTGGTATAGCAAGTGTGCAACTGAGGGCAAAAGCTAGCCTCAGAGGTTTAACATGTGGCAGAAGGATTTTCCCCTGTGAAGTGGCACCAAGTCCGCTGGCCACTGTACAGCATGTCCCAAGTTGTTTCTTTGAGGTAGAGCCACCCTGTTGCTAATCAGTGGCACCACTTTCAAAACTGATTGAACTCTGGGAACTTTACTGGCAGATTTGTGGTGCAAAGATAATACCAATGAGTTGCATCTTCCACCAGCACGTACATAGAATGCACAACAAAGGCATTCAAAATAATTTTATTCTGGATGGCTATCGCTATAGATCTGTACAGCATTTTGGGAAGCTCTTATACCTTGTCTTTTCAGCCCTGAGGCCAAGGCTTCTCTCCCCTGGGGTTATGTCCATAGGTCCAGAAATTAATAAAGCAGGAGCAAGTCTGCCGCAATCAATGGAGTGACTCTGGTGCAAGTGAGAGAAGAACCACATAGAAAGTCAGTACTAGCCTTTTTCTTCCAGTATCCATTTGAGTACAGACTTGGCATAGGCTGCCATGTTATGCAATCTAAAGGGAATGTGGCCATATTTCCCAAGAACATACAACGGAAGCAATATTAATAGGAAGCCATGTCAGACAAAACCCAAAATCAGTTCTATGGGCTAATGAAAGAATCATTACTGGCCTCTGGTGCCAGTAAGAGATGACATAAACACAAAACATTATTTGTTTTTTGAGGGGAGAAGCACTTCAAAAGCATTGAGGCATTTGCTTGTTATGTGCAAGGCGTTGTGGGACAGCCCAGCTTTCAAAGTTGGAAGTAAGCACAAGCCATAAAGATATAAACCACTACCTGCCGACAAGTAGGGCCTGGAAAACAATTTGAGGTGTATTTAATTTAAAATTGTTTAAGTGCTGCAGTACTGGGACTGGATATCATATCCACCCTCCTAATCTGGCTGAAGTGAGACGTAATTATGAAATGTGACTACTATTAATAATAGTTTCTTTCATTCAAGGATCATAAGTGAACTAATCCTCCCAGTATTCAAGTGAACTGGGCAAGGATCGTTTCACTCACTGCTGAGGTGGAATGCAGCAGCTGCTACACAGTGCCTAACAGAGCTGTATGGACATGCAGGAGCAGCACTGGTCCTAATATCCCTGGGACCAAGGCAAGAAAGCATCCGAAAAAGCCCAAATGCATCTCTAATTGATCTGGACCCTGGCCAGGGCAGCAGGACAGCTCTTCTAAAGATTATGCTTTTTTATGGCACGATTTGCTCGGCAGTGAAGACTGGCAAGGTCTGAGGCTGGACTGATGTCTGAGATGCTGAATAGCGGTGTTCTGACTTCTGCCTGCCTCAGTTTCCCACAGTTTTAATAGAGCAATAACAACGCTGGCACAGCTTAGAGGTAGGGGAGGGGCAGGGGAGTGAAAGCTGCCACAGCATTTTGAAAACAGAAAGTGTGATGTAAGTGACACATCATTACTTTCAGTGACTCTTTTCCAAGCACAAGCAGCAGAGAGGGCATGATTGTGTCTCCTCTGAAATATGATGTCACTATTGCCTATGTCACCACCATGTCCAGTGTGGCCTTGGGGGCAGGACAGGAGGAAACTGCTGCTTGTTAAAGTCATGAGCATCATTTTTGAGCTCCTCCTTCCACAGGAGCCAGACAGCCAATACGGGCACAGCAGAGCAAGGCTTGGCTGAGGAGAGCTACCGACCTCCGGGTGCGAGGTGGATGGTGGCAGGCTGGGTAACAGGCAGGACATGGTTAAGGGAGTGCTGAGGGGAATGGCAGCATCTCTCATGACTCCTTTGGCTGCTCGCCATGGAGCCATGTGACTCCTTGGTTAAAAGAGTCCTCTCAACCATGAGATACTTTTTTTCCCCCCCTCTGGTTGTACCTTTTCTTTTCTGAAGTTAAAAGAAAACAAAACATACTCACAAAACTTTCCACATTAGAGTTGTATTGTAGTCCAATGACTCAGGGTGAGAAACTCAAGAGGAATGAAGAGGAAGGGGAACATTTCTGAATCAGACTTGTTGTGCTGAGTCTTAAAGGAAAGGAGGATTTTTCTGGATGGAGAACAGCACTGCTGTACAGCAGAGTGAGCAAAAAGCAAAGGACGGGCCTTAAATCTATGCCCTACTGCTGTGGAGTACCACTGAATCTGTCAGGGTAGGTTCAAATCCAGTGGACTTAAATGCTATCAAAAGGGCTAAGGGTGGAAGTGCAAATAAATATGGCTTAATCTGATTCACAGTAAATTCCTTTTTCTCCACTCCCATGGCCTAAAGGGTACATGATCTAGCTTTACGGTTTTTGGTTGTTTTCTTTTATTGGCACCTCTCATCACAGTATCTGAGCACTGCCCATAATAATTAGATTGGCACATCCTTAGCAGACTTCCTGGAGTCTTTTGTTCTTCTCCCTTCTCTGTCTCTGGGGAGCTCTGCCTGGGGTAGGTGATTCTGAGGGGAGGGATGGGGTCAGGTTATTGTTGTTAATGTCACTCTGGTTATGTTGTAAAAGACGTATCAAAGAAGAAGTTCTTGCACTGTGACCTAAAGGTCATCAGCCTCTGGATTAGTCTAATCTCTGAAAGTTTGTTCCCCAGACAGATGCTTTCGACCGAGAGTGACTTACCTCTGGGCTCAGAGCTTTGTCTTATGTTTTATGATATTTGCTGTTCCAGAGGAGCTCAACAGTCCTGGCAGAGGCAGAGGTTTGGTCTGTCTCCTCTTGCTGGGCCATCACCCACTAATTGCTGTGTGAAGGTTAGGCTTCACACCTTGAACTAGGGATGAAAGAGGAGAGATGAGAAGGACTTGCACGCAGAGGCAATGTGCACAGCATAACCTCATCTGGACACGTGCTATCTACTTTGAAGTCAGTATGCTATTTTCATGGTCAGAGCACTTTGTAAGTCATAAAGCCTATGTCTCACTTTGGCTTTTTCCTCTTTTGGGAGATGAAGGGCAAAACATCTTGAAAATTGCCAATCAAGCAATTTTCCAGGCTCATCTGCCTGTTTGAGTCTCTGTAGGCTTCGCTGAGTAGTTGGAAAAGTTGTTGGTGGGGAATGGAAAATGCAGGGATGTCCATTAACCAGTAACACACAATATAAATTATGCTGAGGATGTGGGGGTGCTGGACAGGATTTAGAAACAACACCTTACTCCTTTGTAACCCCCAAACACAGACATGCTGCTGAGCAGAACCGAGACATCGGCATCGTCTTGGTGTAAATACTCACTTTTAAGGAATGCACTTGAGACAAGCATGTGTGCCTGCCCCTGTATGCTCCGCTCCTCTCCCCACCCTGACTATGCAGCATGCCAAAGCCAGGTCCTCAGCAACAAGACTTGGCAGGTGGCACCTGATGAGATAATCATGCCCTTGGGACATTAGGAGGCATGAGGTGCAGCCAGGTGCTCTTAATCTGTTCATGGGTGTGATTTTCTGTGGTAACCACACCCTCAAGTGTTGTCTTACTGCAATTAGGAAATTTGTTCAGTTTAGGTCAAGTACTTCTATTAGGGTGCTCTCCACTTCTAACATGTGTTGGCACGGCAGACGCTTGTGGACGTCCAGGGTCAGGCAATGCACAGTGCTGAGTGGTGTTTGTGCAACTAACAAGGAAGAGATTTTACTTCTCACAGCTTTGCTCTCTGCTTAATTTCTGAACCTGGGCCTTTGCTTCATGAAGACCTGCTAATCTGAACATTAGTCCAGGTGCAAATAAAACCAAATGAAAATGGCTTCCTGGAACAAGACACTCCATTTCATATGTATCGCAGACAAGTAACCTTTAAAGAGTTTGGGACTCTCATTTTGTGCAATTTCCATTCTGCAGTAAGTGGATTAAAACCTAAAACATATGAGGGCCATATTGCAGCAAAGATCAAATCACAGTTCATTCTTGTAGGTAGAAAATGCCTTCCTTTCACAGGCTACCTTACATTTCAGTCTTTCTATAGGTATGGAAGCTAGGTTAAATAAGTCTGATAGTGAAAAATACTAGTCAGATACTCACACAGGTTCCTACCTTCCTATTAAAGACTTGGTGTAATAAGGTCTAACAAACAATGAGGCACTCTGGCTACCACAGAGGTCAATAGGAAAGGGGAGGCCTCCAGCTGCTTGCAGAATTCATTTACTTGGGCAGAGCTGTCATTGCCTGTCATGCCAGTTGCAATATTGTAAGAGATATAGCCACAGAAGTGGCTTCAAGTGCTGTTAAGGTCCTGCTGTGACTTTGGGGAAGCCTTTCTTGCCTGTGTACTGTGATTCCTCCTTCAGCATTGCCTGCTTTTTCTGCAAATGAGGGAAGATCTTTCCATTCCATATACAGAATTCATGCTATTTGCCTCTCAGCCAGCAAGCCTAGATGTTGTCTCATTTAAAGTTCAAGTTTAAATTTTGGCTCTATCCAAATGATGCCTGAATAAATGCAGCATTTAGCTCACAGTATTTTGTTGGGATAGTGCTGCTTATTGGAAAGATGAACTAGTATATTTTACCTCTATGAAAATAAAAAACACTTTCAGTGATAACAAAAGTTCTGCTTTTCTTCATACTGCACATATATGTTTTTTTTGAGGTGTATCAGATCTTTGCTTATATGATAGTTGCCATTGTATACCTAATTAGAAATCAGCTTTAGCTTTCTGACAATAGCTGGCACAGATTATATTCACTCTAAGACATCTTGTGAGATAATTAAAGCGATGACTGACAACCTAGGAAAAGGAATGTTTCTCAAAGCAGAGCAATTTTACAGGTTGCTTGAACACATTTTGTTAAATGCAGCCCTGGATAACTACCTTGACTGATGAATTCCCCAGAAATTAATCTGGCACCTTATTTTTTGAGAGAGCAAATCCTGAAATTCTCTCCTTTTCTGACTCCTTTTAAAATTCATGTTTTAACACATGCACATGAATACACTGCTTATGAAGGGTGCCTGAATCACAGCCCTGGAAAATGAATTCCTCTCCTTACCCACAAAACCAGCATAGCACAGGCAGAGGGTGTGTGAGCTTCCCCACTCCACCCCATCCTTCTGTCTCATCCATGACCTAGAGGGGCAACCTCTAGCTAGGCATAAGCGGTGGCTCAGTCTCCATACTTATTTAATCCTTGGCCAACCTGCTAAGGCTGCCAATATGGGTGCCAATTGTGGTGGTGGTTTCTGTGATGTGGATAGTCATCCACTGGAACTGGATTAAGACCATCAACTCATTTCAAATACTCTAGACCACAAAGCATCTGCCAAACGGTAACCATATTTTTGGTCACTACCGACTTGGGTCATGTTTGGATCAGCGATGAAAGGCTCCATATCCCAATACCAATCCCCTGAGCCATACGGTTTCCTGGAATAATTTTTGTAAAGACGGAAGACATTATTTATTGTCCTAGGTTATACTTTGATCTGCTGATTTTTAGTGTGCATGTTGTCCCCTTAAAGCGCATAATTCTCACTACTAAATTGTAGAGGGTTCAGGTACTGGGAAAGATTTTGGAAGATGGCAGGTGGTAGATCCATGTGGTGTTATCTAAATTGAGCTCTCAGAGACAGTGGTTACACAGTCTGACACCTCATCTGGCATTCTATTTCAACCTAAAAGTTATCTTACAACTTCAGACTTATCACACAGTCCCTCAACAGTGAAACTGCCATTGAATTGAAGATCATATTGCTTTCTTTGTTTTTGCTCTTTTGGAGATACCTAGATATTTGTGTCGGAGGTGTGGCATCAACCAGCTTTGCTGGTAGATCTTCCAGCAGCTAATTATATTGCCAGTGGTCCCTGCTGAACCCACCACAAACTTTCGTGTATGCCCATTAGTACTCCTTGTTGTTAGAAGATGACTTATTTCACAGGTACTGCAGAACTGCAGGACACAGAGACTAAATCATTTGGCTCAAATCACACATCCCAGCAAGGCAGGATACGGGAGTTTTCCTGATCTCAACCTAGCTCCCAAGCCATTAGCAGTCCTTTTCTTTAGCACAACTGAGAGTGGAGCTAGGGTCAGCTGAAATTCTAGTTTAGTCAGCATTGAATAATGCTGCTTCCTGTTGGCCGTGTCTTTCGCCCAGAAGAGACTCAGTCTCAGAGAATGCTTAGGGTGAGAAGCACATTGTCAGCATGCTGAAGGTATGTCTTTCTGGGCTTTCTTGGGTAACAAAAGACTGCAATATTACCACCAGCTCTCCCTGGAGTTGAAGCAAATCCTAAGAGGTCACTGGGTTTTTCTTTCCTGGGGGTAATTTACATTTACACTAGCATCAAGGCACTACTTTGCTTGCATTAGTTCCACAGAACAATGAGTCACCTACCTTCTTCTTCTCTATTACAAATGGAAGAGAAGCATACTGTGATATCAAAGGAGTGACTGTTAATATGATAGAATATTCTGAGCAGATCCATTACAGCTATGTCTGTTCAGAAGCAACAGACAGAGAAAAAAATGATGGTATCGAGTTCATGATATTTTGAGGCTGTGGTAGAATCTGCTTTCTATTACACAAGAAAAGTGTCAGGAGCATCTTGCCAGTAGATATCTCATAGTGGTTTATTGGTATTAGATTGTGAAACATATATTTTGGATTTTCTTTTATTTTGTTTAAAATAATAAATAACAAAAATATTTTATTCAATGTATCCTTCCACTGTGAAAACTTGTTTCTGTTAAGAGAAATAAAAGAAGATGGGAAAAGTAGGGAAAAACTGTGTTTGACAGATTATATGCAGTAATATAAACATGTATAGAAGTCATAATTCTTAAAAAATAAATGCATCGCTACAAAATTTTCTTTTCTTTTTTCTTTCTTTTTTTTTTTTTAAAGTTTCTCTGCTTATTTGAATCCCTTTTATATATAGTTTCTCTTTGCAGAATAGAAGCTTCCCTTTCAATAGCAGTCTAGGCTTAAATGCAAGAAAACACACAGAGAAATGTAAGCATGCTGGCTTAAGAGAGCTTGTAGTTACATGCATATATTTAAACAGATCACGTCCCATATGTAGAAAACACAGGGCATATACAGTGCCTGGCATGCTTGTATGTTCCCTGAATACAAAGGGATTTCAACACATGCTTAACTCTTCCCTAAACCAAGTTCTAACTTCGAGTCATAGCTCTCAATTCTACTTTTTCACTAGCAAACTCATGAAAAGTGAGCTGAAAGTGTACAGTGTCAGAGTGTCAGTGAAATCTCAGCTTGGGGTGTATGAGTTCATATAAGCAAGTAAAACTTTTCCTTTCAGGCTGTTGGCTGTGTGCAAAGACCGAACTTACTGTTTGGGGAGTGTTGAGATGAAAGGTGATGAGGAGTGATGGATAGCAAGGGAGGGACAGCCAGAGCAGGACTTTCATGTTCCCCAGGGAGAAGGGAGTGGAGAGAAGTGTGGTGTGGAAAACTCAATGGGAAGGAGAGTGAGTGGACCATGAAGAGAAAAGGCGAAGGAGACCAGCAGCTGGAAGGAAGAAAGTGAGAAGTCAGGGAAGCATGGAAAAGATGGAGCTAGAGGATGAAATAGGCTTTAGGATGGTTGCCAGAGAGGGAGACAGTTCTTGGGAGGTTCAGTGTTTAGTTGCATTTCAGCCTGCCGTGTTGGTCCAAGTCCTGGGTCCATCAGTTGGTCGGAAATTTAATCACCTGTGTGCAGGTTTTTTGCAACTCAACATGAGGACCACAGTCTGGAGAGAAGCATAACCTGGAACTAGGTGGCAAGTGCAGAGTTAGGAAGTATGATCATAAAGCACAAGTAGAGCAGCTCAGGAAACTGATCTTAGCCCAGAGACACCCGTTTTATGCTGCTGAGGCTTATTTGTCCCCAGAAAGGATGCAACTGACCTTCGCTAGTCAGGAAGAGAGACAACAAAGGACATAGCACAACTCACAGCTGGCTAATTTCAGCTAGCAGAGGGTGATCCTCCTTTTAAGGATGGGGCTAGGGGAGAAGTGCAGGAAAGGGAATGTAGAAGAGATAAGGGACAAAGCACAGTCTACATCAGTAAGAGAATTCGTCTTTGGAAGAAGATTTTCTGCATGGCTGCTCCACATAAATTGTGCTCAGCTCTACCATTTCAGGATTCTGGGGTCTCTGATGAGGCTTTTAACTCCTAAGGATAATTTTACTATGTAGCATCCCAATATGCTACTATCCATGAAACCTAAAGCCTTATGTGGGTGTAGGTGAAATTTAGAGATTCAGAAATGCTGTAATACTAATGGTTAAAAAGGACATGGATTAAAGGCTCTCTTTACAGGATTTCATTTGGGAGTATTGGGGTAAATGTACTCCTTGTCCTGACAGTTTACAATTGGACTGTGGAATGGCAATACGTAATATTAGAATTCTTCAGTCACAGCAGATGCTGTGTAATACCAGTGCGCAAGGCTGAACTGGGACAGTCACTACTGAAGAGATGCTCTTCCTCTAGAGCATGAATTCACTTCAAAAGCCAAGCTTCCGGAGAACATAGCGTTGTTTGTGTGCAGCCAAACCATGAAGGATCTTCTCAAACGAAATTCAGCTCTTTTCTTTCCATTTCTAGATGAATATTTCAGCTGTCTGGGATCCAGCTTTTAAAATATATATAGGAGCTATTGCTTGTTATGGAATGGAGGCCTTGGCTTTTATAGCATCCATGCACTACCAGGGTTGAGTTTATTACTTCATAAAGTATTTATTGAATACTTATAATACTTATAATTATGAAGTAAAGATTATACAATCTTTATTTGTATAAGACTAGCCTAGTACCATGCATATTTCACATCTCTCTCTTCTTTTCTGTTCTTTTCTTCATGGATACAAATATATATAAAGGGTTTATAAGATATAGGAAGACTCTGGAGAAGGTTCTTTATGAGTGATTATGAGTGATTTTGGCATCTTCTTTTGAGCTTTGTTTAGAGCTCTCTTTTCAAAGTTGTGCATAGTTTTAGTTGGAATTGATGCCTCATACACACTTAGATGATTTCAGTCTGGGTGTCACAGGTGTAATTCTCAAAGTTTCACTCCACAGTTTTCACTGAGGACATATATGCGTAGACCTAAGACCAGGCAGATGTTAACGTAAGCTGGCTATTGTATCTCCTCTTTCTGAAGATCTCAGATTAGCTCCTTGAGATGAACAGAGCAAGACTGTCACCTGAAATAAACTATCTCAGGGTAGCTATGCTGCTTTCAGTCTTGTCACATAATCACAGAACCGTATGTTTTTTTTTCTCTCTTCTCTATTCTTTCCAGTATTTTTTCTAAAATAAAATAAAATACTTAAGGAAGGAGATAACTGAGAGAGAAACACATGAAACTGAAAGGAGACTCAGAAACCACCTAGGATCACTATCGGTGGATTCTGCTTTTTGAAATAAACCTCAAGTCACCCACTTTCACTGACATATGAACCCAAAAATATGCTTCTCAGGGACCAGGAAGCAACTGACAAACACCTGGAGAGAGACTCGCTCATATGTTTGGCAACACACACTGCACACATGTGCAGTCACCCAGGCAGAAGAGTAAATGCTAGCTCCAGTGCTTCCAAGTTGAGAATGCATATTTGGGCAAATATAGGTTGTTATAACTCTGGACAGTAAACCACAAACACATTCAAAGAATCACCACCACAACATTTTATAGAATATTATTACAACTGTCACCAGCAGTTCTATTAGAAATCTGAAAATTGTGAAGGATAAAATTTAACTACTGAGGAGCAGAGAATTCTCAAAAATTGTCTGGCTGGTACACTTCAGATCAGATAGAAAAATATTGGACTTTGATGCTAACCATCCTGCAGAGCATAGGGAGAAAACTAATAACAGAGTGATACTCATCTACACCTCTTCCTTTAAGATCCTTCAATGCATTCTCATTAGCATTTTTATATCTCCTTGCTTTCCTCCTCTATATTGCAACACCTCTGGAACTGCACTAGCTCCAAGGACTAACTTGAACACTGTCCTTCATCAAAATCTCCAGTCTCACTGGAGTTGTGACTTTGGAAACAAGCTCGAATTTTATGAGAGAGAAAATAAATGGAACTATATTCATCTGGCCTATAACTGCACCAGCAAAACATGTCACAGAAACATTGCAGTTAAATTATACCTCTGAAGTCACATAAGACATCTGGTTGGGCATGACCTGTTGTGCTATTAAAAGTTTTGTGCATTTATATATTCTGATATAAAATGCATAGCATTTTGTGTTACTCCAGATTTTAATTATGTAATAATTTCCCCATGCCTCCTTAATGCAAGAGGTTGTTAGAGAAGTAGAGATTTGGACACAAGAATCTGGGAGTTGGTGCTTCAGGAGCTTGGGAAGCTTCCACAAGAAGGATTTTTGGTGGCTTGAACCATTGGGATATCTTCTAGACAGGAGGTTCAGCAGGGGTATTATGCAAAGGTGCAGAGCTTGAATTCCTTCCTGAAGTCCCACAACCAAAAATGTCTCTGAGGAGCCTTCTCCATGCTGCATCCCATTGAGCTGCTACCTGACCCAATAGTGTTCCAAGAGCACATTGCTTAAAAACTTTGGATTACATTATTAGGAGTGAAGTGGTTAAGTGCACTAATTGCCTTTTTTCACCAGATTTCAGGAAAAGCAGATTTGTCACATGAATCATGTGGTTCACATTTATCTTGGAGCTATTGCTTCACGCTCCTTGCAGACTGAAGGGAACAGCAAAGTTACAGTAGTTTGTATGTTGAAGGACTAATGAACAAGTTAACAAAATACTCAGGATCAGAATGGTGCAGCAGCTTCAAAATAGCGAGTGAGGACACGTTAATGTAGTTGGTCCTGGTTACTGTGTATGTGAGAGCCTGCCAGTATGTGTGCAAACTGTTACTGGATGTATGTAAACTTCTGCCATCAAAGCCTTGTTGCCTCTGTTGTCAGGTATTCCAGGCATGTCTTTCTTGGAGCACCATGCATGGCACATGCAGACCCTGTGTGTGTTCCTGTATGCTGGGATGTGATTAAATCCAAACAGTGCCCTGGGTGATGTCTACCTTCAGTGTTCTTGTGTGATGAGCTGTACAGAAAAAAAAGATTTATCCCAGAAATACCTGAAAGAGTTATAAAACATATTGGTTTTACTACTGGTCATGCCCATCTTCCTCTAAAACCAGGTGTTTTTAATAGTGACAGCTCAGGGACTTATCTGTAATACAGCACTAGCATTGTGGAATTGTAAAAGTGTCCCCCTGTGCAAAATCCCTTCGGCTGACACTGCCTAATGACTTGACAGCTGGTGTGGATCTGGTAACTGAAGTTCAGCGTCATGTCTTCTCACTTTGGTCCCAATGCTGGATGGGGTATTTTGTTACCTACAGTAGTTACTTGCTGCCAGGAGAAAAAGCAATTGTATTTTTGTAAGTGTAAAAATCTTCCTATTTTACAGGCCACAGAATGAATGTAAACATGTCACAACAGGAGGGCTTTCTAGGCAACCTGAGACCACTATGTACATAAAAGTGCAGATTGACCCAAAGTCAACAAGTATGATCATACAGGCCCTGGAAACAGACAGAAGACAATTCCTAGTTCCTCAGTGGTACAGCACACTGCTTTCCAGCGGTAATGACTTGTAAGATATTACACATGAAGCCTGTCAATCATCCAAGGCTGACTGTTGCACCTCTGACGTAGGAAATACTGATTCTGGGGGGAAATATGTTTATTTATGTGCTAGTGGTTTTATAACTGCTGCTTAGGTTTGGAGCTTCAGAAGTGGCTCCAGCAAGCCTGGGTTAAGGGACTGAGAGTATGAGAGGTGCAGGATAAGTAACGTAGGAGGCATTTCCGCAGCTTACCAGCTCATATCACCACAATGTAAGTGATATCAATGTATGTGCTGAACAAAGCAATCTGTTGTATTGGGTTCCCGCCTCGCTCAGTTCAGCAAGAGGCTGACGTTTTGTGGCCTAATTTCACGAAAGTACTTAAGCCTGGGAGTATCCCACTGGCTCGGGTTCGAACACAGTGGGAACATATGCGTGTTTAAAACTTTCCACTGGCTCTTAAGAGCATGTCTAAAGCCCCTGCCTGCTGTGCTCCATGGGTGAACACCGGAAGGCAGAGTGTCATCAGCAGCCACTGGTGACGTATGTGCTTCTGTCACAGCACACTCCCTTGGGTGGGCGTTTGCTTCACCAAACTGTTTTTAGTTACATTTTTTTTCCTGACCAGGGTTGTTTAATTTGTCCCTTTGTTCTAAACTTTTGCTTGGGCAGTTTGCATCACTTTTTAAGAGCTGCCTTTAACGCAGGAGCTCAGACCTCTTTGGGAAATCTGCCTGCAATCATCAAATCAAAAGGGATGAATCTGCATATGGAACACACTGAATGTGTAACATCATGTAGATGCCTAAAGGAGACATGAGCTCTTGAGGAAATCAGACTGCTCCTGTGCTGGAAATCTGGCTTTCAACTCTTTGGAAAATTAGGGTGCTAGACAGATTTCCTCTTAATTATCTATTCCTACTGTCATCCCTAGCACTGTTAAAAGCTTACTGAACGTAATCACTTTCCCTGACGGCCTGAAGAACGTTCATTTGCTCACACATATGTGCTGTTGTCTGTACATCCATTTGAAGATGCACACACTCCCTGATTATGCATATAGCACTGGCTTGCTTCCTGGTGCCTCTTCTCAAAGGGCTGCACCTCCAGCTGCCTCACCACCCCGTATGCAGAGACATGGCATGGCCCTTTATTTTCAGTCTCTCCAGCTCTGCTCTAGGGTTGGTCACTCTTCCCCAAGCATTGTCCTTTCTTGTTTATTGTCATTCTAACATCTGCTATTTATTTATTTTTAAGTTGAACAAAGTTTGCTCTACAGCTTCCCATACAAAGTAGTTTCTAGCAGGGCCAATCATCAGTGCTAGTGGAATTCATCATCTATCACCTGTCCCCTGGTCTAGCAGGGAAGGAAAGGGAAAAATGTGTGCACAGGCAAGGTCCTGTGCAGGATAAGAACACTACAGTAACCTTGGTTTCATATATGTATATGTATATATTGCTAGTGAGGACAGTCATTTCCTTGGAGTCGCCAGACACATTTGTAGACTTAAGTGGACTTTGGCTCAGGTCATCTTTGTTTGATACTATCATTTGCTTTAATGGGTTGAGTTTTTTATTACTCCAGTTCCCTCCCAGCTTGAGATGCAGCTGATTGAAGGGAAGGATGTGGAGTTTGCTTTGGGAGGGAGAAAGTGGGAATAGTCTCCTTTGAAAGCAAATAAATGCTACCACTTTTGCTAATTGCATAAAAGTCAAAAGCTAAGCCATGAAAGGTAGTGCCAGTCTGAGATTACTCGACAGCCCTGTTATTCAAATGCAGAATGCTGCATGAAGCAGATATAGAAGAGCTTAGTGCTAGAAAAGGCTCTTATCTTCACTTGTTAAACCACTCATGTGTTATGACAAGCCATCCCCAGCCTAACAAACGAAGATTAGTGCACCACCAGCAGCCTTAAATAAAAGTATGGATACTAGAAACTTTAACAGTGGACCCAAATGACCCCTCATCTTTGGAGAACTGACATCCAGTCATAGCTCAGACCCCTTTCTCATGAAACATCTGAAACTCACCCATCTGTCATGTATCGAAGAGCATGCAAAGTACTACTTTCGATATGAGAACTGTCTTCCCAGTTGAATTAATCTAGTGAAAAGATTTCTGCTATTTTCAATAGGCTTTGTCTCAAGCCTAGGCTGATAATGCACATGCAACATTAACATGTGGCCCAGAAGGATGGCAGATATCACAGCTTCTGTTCATATTTGATAGTTCCTGTTAAAACCAAGGCATAGCAGAGTGGCGCCTCAGAGATGAATTGCTGTGGAGTGTCAGAAAATTTGCCTTAGTGTTACTATCCAGAGTTGTTTTCAAAGTGAATTGGAATATGTATTCATGTGTAGGATTTTTCCTTTGAAAACTCCAATATGGGGAAACCACAATTGCTCCATGATAACAGGTAAACAAAGAGGAGAACTGAAGGAGCTGTGAAAGGCAGTGGTGTGTTGCAATCCATTTGAATGTTTATCTGCAGCAACATGCAGAGATGGATTCATGCAACCGAATTTAGGCAATGAGGAGAGGCTCTCAAATTAGGAGCCTGGTCTCTCTGGGTGCCTCCTATAGTTAACGGAAAAACAGATAGGTCCATGGGGTAATTCAGTCCACCTCCATTCTGAATCATCCAGGGAGGTGGCTGGCTTTTTCCTTGATGGCAGAGTGAACCTGGGGCGCATAGTTGCCTAACTCAGGCTCCTCTGGCGGCACTGTGGATGGCACAGAAAATGGGGCCCGATGAAGAAGGCTATCAAGCATCTTTGTTTATTCTCATTAAAATGAATTAGACTTAGTCTGGCTGACTGAATGCTGAGATGCAAGAGAGTTAGAAGGGGGAAAATGGGATGGATGCTAAGGAGGCAGAGGACCAAACTACTCTGTGCCCATGATCCCATCATATGAGTGGGTCACAAGCAGTGTATGGACAAATGCAGTACTGGCACTCTTTGTGCTGCATGGGTTTCGGGATTGATGAATGGAAGCTGTAAAAGCCCCTCATAAATTAAAATAGTCCTGAGGTGCTACAGCAGTGGCATGCTTCCTGAGGCTGTTGGACAAAGCAGGGTGATGGCACTGGTAGATAGCAATATTTCTTTGATGGTGGAATACCCACTTGCACCAACACACCACTGTTCCTGAAGAAAAACTGCTTCTTAGCCTTAGTTATAGGTTATCAGCACCATGGGCAATGTACAGTTCAGGAGGAGATAGAGCAAATCTATTTTCTAATCCAGGTAAGGGTTTCAACAGCAGTTCAGGGAGAGGTAACATTATCTCTAGAGCTGCCAAAGTGTGCTTGAGAGTTTCAGGCAGCAAGAGTGAGTCACAGGGAGGGACAGAGAGAAAGACAAATGTGCTCATATCTGTGAAGGAAGACAGTGTGGCTGGAAGGCAAAACCCACAAAAGACCAGAGGGCTGATGTGTTGGTCAACTGAATCCTATGGATGCTAATATTTATCATAAACACCAAAGAGGTTTTAGCAACCACAAACTCTCTGAAAGTAGTAAATGAAAACTACCCTTGTGGTTAAAAGGACCAGAGAAGACGTGAGTGAAGGAAAAAGAGATAACAGGACTGTGAACACAAAGGAAAGGATATTGTGGAGCATGACATAATGGAATACAGATTAGCAGCAGTTATGTGGCATGAACAATAAAATCAGATGATTAACTTTTCCAGAAAGATGCTGTGTTGTTTTTCCTGGTAGTCTCTTATTAAAAGGGTGCTAGAATACAAGAACAGTACAAGAAAAACCCTTCTTATTCTAGTAGCTTTTCTTTCCATGACTTCATAAATTTTGCACAAAAAGCACTGCAGTATGTTGGGGTTTTTTTGTTGTTTTTTTAAAGTGGTGCTTCTTTCCAGTTTTATGTCTTTCTTTGGTTTTCAGAAGGCACTGGAATGTGAAGCTTACGATCTACACAGAAATGTTTTAAGCTCTGAAAATTGCTTTTGGGGAGCTCTGTCAATGCAGAGATCACTGTTTACTACTTTTACATCACAATTATTATCTCTCACAAGAGTCTGCCCTGTAGGCTGCAATAGCCTGTCACTGATTCATTTTTCTTTTTCCTTCAGAAAGTGCACTGGAGGATGAAGGAAATTATAAGCATTATAACAATCTTCGTACATAGCTTTTTGTTTTTAATAACAAAAAAGATACTATGAAAAAACCATACATCTTTGAAAGTAAGACAGCAGTACAATGCCTAGGAAAATATAGAGCTTCCTTTGACTCTTGGTATGTTGTAAAATAAAGCCTAAAGTTTGGGCATTCCCAGTATGCAGAAGTGATTTTTTTATTCTTTTTTTCCCCCTTTTCTGGAGAAGAGATTGCAATGAATTTAAAATACAACTGTCAGTATTGGATTTAAAACCCTCTCAAGTGGTTCCAGCTACAGATTGTGTAGAGCACTATTCAGAATGGATAGAAGAGTGATAAACTGGACCACAGCCGATATTAGTTAGGACTGTACATACGTGCCAAGGCAGGGAATGAGAATTTTTATCTGAAATTATAGAAGGGATTGTTATGCATTTAATTTGGTGGTGTGACTTTTCCTGTTCTGTGACTGCCTCAGTAATATCAGACAAGATAGTTCAGAGGACTCTTAGAAAGAGGCTACAGAAAAGGATCCTGACAGTTTCTGTGAGAATCTCTAGAGTGTTCTTGAACATGAATTTGCAATTGATATTGGAGTTGTGTCAGATTTGACATTTGAAAGCTCCAAGTTTGGGTTAAAATTTCAATTCAATCGTTATTTCTTTTTTTTCCTGATAACTGCCAGTGGATCCTGAGGGCGACTGCTGTCTAAGTGTGCACTAGTATGTGGTCTTTAATTCATGGTCACATTTTTCTACAGGATCCCTGCCTCAGGCATGCACACTCTGGTGCATTTACTTAGACTTTGGGTCAGTAGGCTTTACTCCAGGGACTGTGACTGAGTACAGGCTGTACAAGGGAGAGCAGGAGGGTCCTATGGGTCAAGCATTTGAATGTTGTTATCAGGAACTATGTTCTGTTCCTTCTCCTGGCCTGACTGCCTGTATATTACTATCTAAGTCATTTAAGCTTTTTATTTTTTAAAATTTTAATTTTAAAAGTTAATAGTAGCTCTTCCTTGTATTTCTTTGCTTGGTTTTGGTTCTTAGGATGTAACTTGCTGAAGTGGAGAGCAATCCCAGCTGCAGCAGAAGTCAGAAGGATGAGTGTTTCAGGCAAAAAAAAATATTTTGAAGATTGATGTCCTAAGGGTTGTCAAACTGAACTCCTTGGATCAGAGAGTACTTTATAGCTAAACCTTGTGAAAATTCTAAGATGGGAGGAATCATTTCTCCTCAAGCGGGTATGATGAAATGATTTTTCTGTGATTCTCTCATATTTTATTGATCAACAAAAGCCAAGGTCAAGCTCAGAATTCATCTATAAAATGGAATTTGAAGCGCTAACAAAGACCGAGGTGTGCACAGTGAACAAGAAAAAAGCAAGACAGAGCAACTCCTCACCCACAGAGTCTATCCACCCTGTGCACTAAGTAGAGATAGTCCTGTGGGAAAAAAGGTTATGTTGCTGTTGAAATGCAGACTGTATCACTGTGAACACACAGAAGACAGATGAATTAAAGTTTCACTGTCAGTCCTTGCATTTCTTAACTTACAAGTGTTTGACCTCATGACCTTAAAATGTTAGTGTAGCATTGCTTTCTATCAGTTAATATTATACATGCTTACAGTGATTTAAATGGGAAGACTAATAGAATGAACTAGGACATGAAATCCTGATGTAAATTGTATTTTTTTTTTTTTTTTTTTAATGTTAGGGAACAGTTCTTTCTGTGCTTGATTTTCTGAGGCTTCCTCTAAGACATATATTGACTCACTTTTAAATTAACAAGTTAATTAAAGCCTGTTAAATCCTAGAATTTAACAGTTTGAGATTCTGGAGGCATTGCTCAAATTCACCCCTCATATTAATCTAATAACATTGGTATTTGGCTTACTGCAACCCTTTCATTTTGGAAGGTTAGTCCTGCTAGCCTTACTCACAATGAAGAGATACATCGTCTTGGCCTATTACACTGGACTCCTTTGTGTCAACAATTCAGTAAATGAAGAGACATATTTGGATGCCTTTACAGGATGAAAAAAAAAAAAAAGAACTACTTCGTGTCTTGCTAAAGAAACAGAAGCATTCACAGGGCAAATTAAAACTTTGCCACGTAGTTGATGGAAAACGTGTAAGAGATAATTTCACATGGCAGTTTGGTGAAGATTATACCCTGCTTATAAGCTCCTGCTTAAATTCATCCTAACTCTTAAACTCTAGTTCTTATTAAAACAAGATGTATTTTTAGATAAAAGACATTAGAACATACTGTAATTTCTATGGCTGATTACACTTTGCAAGAGAAGGAAATCAAGGTGAATGGCTGGGTGTGTGCAAGAATTGGTACGTGTGTATGTGTGCAGGTGTGTGCGGGTATCTGTATCTGTAACAAAGGTGGAGTTAACTATTATTTGAAAGAAAATATCAACCCTGGCAATTTTTGGCTTTGCTTTGTTTAGGTTTGTTTTTTTTTAGGAAAAAAACACTCATAAAAGGTGCAGCCTGCAAACTATCTTGGCTGTGTTAGGCTGGGGTAAATGAAGAAGGGTGATAGTAGAAGCAGGATATTATGGTATACATCTGAATAGAAGAGTGGTGGCCTGAAGTTGGCCAAAGTTCACGGAACAGAGATCTCCCAGCTTCACAGTGATCAGCTCCAATTCTGTCTAGAGCAGCATTTGTTGAAAGACATCATCATATCACAGCTGCTGCGTAAGGAGAAAATGGATGTTGTGACTTGACAGCAACTCACTTATGGGTCCCACCAAGCCACTTCTGTAACTGGCAGTAATTAACACCCCTATTTCCAGTGTTAGCTCCAAGAACAAGAGGGAGGCCTGGAGAGGTGAGATTTCTCCCTCTGAGAGGCCCCTAGGTTGTGACTAAATTTGCAACGCAAACACAGTGGTACTCTCTGGCCTTCAACTCCCAAAGAGAATGGGCAGCTGGGAAGAACCTAACCCATGGGAAGAAATGGATTAGATTTACTGTCTCACCATTTTACTACCCCAAAGAATGGGTATCAATGGTTAGTGATGAAAGAGAAAACAACAATATTTTAGGATGCTACTGTCAGTGTCATAGGGCAGAAATACATTTTGTACTGCAGAGGTTTCAGTTTTCTTCTTGGTGATCATTTGCTCTTCTGTGTGTGACAAATGGTAGTGTCTGAACCAAGGACTGGAATCTGAAAACAGAATAATTCAGCTTTTTATGACAGCAAATGTCAGTAGGAGTCACTAGAGCAAACTGCTAAGGAGAGTGATGGACTTTTCTCCTTGGGAAGTGCTTATGTGAATTTTGGATCCTTTCCAATATGTGCTTTAGTTCTGGGTTTCTCAGATGAGTAATTTGTGACCTTTTTAGGCGCCAAAAGAGGATAAGAATTTGAGATATAATATATTCAGTATGTCCCCTTTGTCTTTAGTAGGAGTGATACACAAACTAACATTAGTATCTAAGGCATGTATCCAACACGTTAGTTAGTGTTAGTCTGTTTAACATTGTTGAATTTGAAAAAGGTCCTTAACATGATACTGCTGAGCCACCTGAAGGAGACATTTAAGATTTGCTATACCTACACTCATATACCTTCACTGGAGCTGGAAAACACTGACATATGTTTGGCAAAAACGAAGAGGACTGTTTGTTTCAGAATTACTACTTTGGCAACAACATCACCTCAGCTAGGGAAAAGACAGCTACGGGCAACTATAAAAACAAAACAAAAACCCAACCCAACATCTTTCTTCTATGCAAATGAGTAACAGCAACTACAGCAAAATTGATCAGGATCATTTGGAAGAGTTGGAAGCACTAGAAGTGATGGTACTCTTAAAATTTTTAGTGCCTCCCTTCTTTGCTGTCAGCTTGTTTGTTACTGATGGTACCTATGTGGGAGTCAGTTGGTGTATGCCTTCTAATTTTTTCAAATAAGTTAATGCCTATTACTGAGTCAGTACCATGGAAGATTCTATAATTCTATGAAGAGATTACAAGAACGTGCAAGCCGCTGTCCTGGCTCGCATACTGTCTAGGACGGTAAACCAGATGAATGCAAGGAAGCAGGAAAGAAGCACAAGGCAATGAAGCATCTTGCCCAAAGATACACAGCAAATCAGAGCAAAGACTAGGACCAGTTCTTGTTATTTTGATTCACTATCCAAGCTACTGGAGAAGTGGCTCTCCTCATCTGTGGACCTCCTGGAAGACTAGGTAAGCAAGGAGAGCAAGCATAAGCTGCTCTTCAGAACCAAGAGACTCTTGATGTCCTGCACTTATTTGATGCATCCCTCATACAATATGACTCAGGTTGTGAACATGGCAAGTAATCTGATATCTAGGTGTGAACAGAGCAGCATGAGACCTGAGTCAGGTTGCCAGATATCCTATGAGTCTGTGACTTCAGAGGACAATCTCTCAGATTCCCATTTCAACTAAATTTATGGGATGCTCTGGCCTGCAGTCTCCCTGGTTTGACATAATAATACTAAGGAGTCTCATTCAGAAAGACAATAGGAAGCTAAAAGTGGTAAAAAACATATGCTAAGGAGGCTTTCCATGCCATTTAGAAGATGTAAGCCTCTAAAATGTGGGGGATATTGAGGCAGACAACTAAACCCATCAAAACTTAATCTGGTGTCCAGAAACTGCTTGGTTTTGGTCCTATCTAAAGGTGTCTATCTACTGGACACTATAGCTAACAATTTTCTACAAACACCTGTGTGGGGTTTTGATCCCTGCCTTTTACATTGTGCTATAATAGTTGGAATCACTGAACCCCCAAAGAGAATGGGTAATTGTGCAAGCTTCAATAAACACTGAGGAGATGAGTAAAAATTTGCTTGGCAAAGATGCTACATGTGAAAAATTCCACTAAGTTAAGGTGGTAGGGAGCTATTTAAGATTTTCTTCTCCAGCTTTTCCATTAAAGTTCGTAACAAATTTTGTGAAGTAGAATATATTTTCAATTGACTCCCACATTGTAATTCAGAACATTGTGTTTTTTTGCATAGTTTTGTGCCTTAGTATTCACATTTCTAACAGTACCACTTCTCAACCATTGCTATTGCTAGGAAATTTCAATCCCTGATTTTTTAAGACCATATGGTTTTTTATTTTTTTTCACACAGTACAAATTTGAAAATGATTTTGCCTGTACAGTATCTCACTACATTCACAGGAAAGTACGGAAGGTGTTGGATCTCACTGACAGCAGATGCCAATTAAGAAGAAATAATGGAAACCGATGCATTTTAACAAGAATAAGCATAGAGTCTCTGCAGCAACACTTAACTCCTTGATAAAACTGCTGTACAGAAATCGCAGAAGTCTGACTTCGATTCTTGGCTGCAGTAACTCACAAGATCTTCACAGGGACCTACTTCTTCATATTTTCTTTTTAGTCATCTGTACCAGTGTCAGGTTACAATTTGGCTGCTTTCTGCACAACTTTCCTTATGTCTTAACACAGGCCAGGACAGCTGTAAGCTTGCAAGTCAACAACTTGCAATCAAACCCAAGGATCTCAGCCACTAGGAAGACAGTCTGTCAATAAGACAGAAATAAATGCCTCCCAACAGTTTACCATGTTTCAGAGTAAAGGGACATTTAACTCCATCCCCTTTAGCTTGAAGTAAAAACAATTGAAAAATATTAGCTTACTTCTGTGTGAGTTCACAGAATTAAATGAAATGCAGGTGATATTGGTGGAATCTGCAGTATTTGATGCAGAATTTTAAACCCGTGAAGACATAAGGAAGGGCATTGCAAAGAATCAGTGAACAAGGAGACAAGTTGATATAGGCAAATATAATATAGCTTTCTGTTTTCACACCAGTGATTCAGATTGTGATGAAACTAGTAGTTTGATCAGTCTTGGGATAATTTCCAGCAGCCCAGAACACCACAGCTGCTATTATCTGCCATTGCTTTGTTGACAGCTTCTACGAAGAATTAAAAGACTGATTGTAGAATAGGAACTACCTTTTTCCCTTCAGAGAAGATTTTTCCGGTTCAGCACAGGATACTGCAGTCATTGGGTGTGGAAAGGAAAATAAAGGAGGGTGAACAACAATTTCTAGAAAGTTACCAAAAGAAATGTACCAAAATTCTTATTGTTCTATGATTCTCAAATTAAAGAATACACAGATTCTATCTTGGGAGAGCTGGAGGAGAATTCCTTCTATAATGGGAAAAAAGCCAAGCGGCAAACACCCACTATTGAATTATCACATTTAAAATCTTGGCTATGTAGAGTTTTAATTTCTTTTTCAAATCTTGTATTTGTCATGCTGAGTCATCTAAGTTCAAGCAGCTCAATCATCTCTGCCATAGTGCACATCTTTTCTGGGATCACTATTGCCATTTTTGGATATTGCAGCTGCTGATATCACCAGACATTATTTAGCTTGAGTACCACTAGCAGTACAGTGTCATACTTGATGAGGATTAGCTGAGTTCCTTTCTGCCTTCTTTACGTTGTTTGATCTCTTGCATGGAACTTTACTCACTACTGTCACAGCTGTGACCATGTTATGGACATAGGTGACACTGTAACTGCAGAGCACAGCAGGTTTGGTCTATGAGCTCTCTTTCTCCCAAGACTTCCATTTTAATCTGGTCTTTCTTATTTCATTTCTGGAAGTTATTAGCATTTCAGCCAGGTCTTTCTGTAGACTTTAGTCACTAAAAGTGACTTCAGTGGGCTGCAATGTGTTAGGGCCATATACTGCAAACTATTTTACTTCTCTTTTGAGTTTATCACAGAATCACAGAATGTCATGTGAAAAAACTCTTCCTGATGTTTTCCTTCTGAGTGACTGATTTTTTTTTTTTGTTATGGGAAACATTCTTGGTGAACTTTCCTCTATGTTAGAGTTTTGTGCAGTAATATTGTGTAGAGATGAAGGATACACTGTGCTGAACATTTGACAGACATAAGGACAATCTCTTCACCAAGAAACTGTCAGTTTGTATGTCTTTCACTGAAATAGCGTAAGGGTGGTTCTGAGCTAAATAAACTATCTAGAGGACTGATCATGACATTTATGGTTCAAAAAGGGTCTATGGTATAAAAATTATTAAAATATCAATTTTCCTGTTTGAAGTCTCCAGTTCTGTGTATCACATTTTCTTCTACTGTCAAAACAAGAAGGGAGATCACCCTCTTCTGTACATTGTGGATTAATTCATTGCCGTTTCTAGAAAGCCCTGAGATCTGCAATGTACATGATTTAAATTCAAAAGTAGGAAGCCTGTTTCTCAAGTCTGGCCATACTGTAAGCCAACTATTTTGCCACCCACAATTCCTCTGTGGTAGGTTATGGCCAAAATACATCCTGATATCACCTCTCTTCTCCAGCCAGAAAGCACCCTAGCAAATACACAAAATGATACACCTTTTCTTTCTTAGTTAGAGATACATGTACCTACATATTGTATGTGTTGTATGTAACTAAGTTATGAATGTACAATATTTCTGTCCCTTTTGAAGGAGTCCCAAAACAGTTGCATGGCCTCTGACATGTGCTCAATTCTACACTCACAGGGTTGTCCCACTAGGCCATGTATTTAAATACCAAGCCATGTTCAAATTCCTGGGTAGAATAATTCAATTTAGAACTGGAAAATATCAGCCATTCAGCAGGAAATGGTATCACATTTACTCAAGTAATCAGCAGGTTTCTTGCCTCTAGCTTTACCAGGAAAAAAGCTAGGATGGTTGTTGTGGAGACCAAATGCAGAAAAACTGTTGAAACAGAAAGAGGAGAATACAAGATATAGTTAATACTTATGCGAATTTTACACAGACAAGTATAATTATCTGATTTTCCATCAGTTCTCTGCTTAAAAAAAAATGCCGTAGAATTTTTCACACCACAAGAGATCAAGCCCTCTGTTCCATCTCTGAGAGGCAACATCAAACTGTAGGACACGCGTCATCAGCTCTCATAATCTATTTTTACTGTGAATTAGGCAGAGAAACTGGATTTTAGGTTAGCATGAGATTGCATTTTTTTGTTCTACAACAAAGATCCTGATTCTTACTAGCTTGTGGGAGTTGGTTTGTGATGTTTGGATTGTATTATCAGGATCATACACCATATGGCTTAGTTATCAGATCCTTCCTGAAGCTATAGTTTCCAACACTAAACAAAATACCCCAAAGGGACTATTTTCTTACTCTTATACTTCTGTATGACAGAAAGAATGCTGTAGATGTTTTTTCTTTCTTTCTGGTGACAGGAAGTTTTGAAGCATAACAAGAAAGATGCTTAAGAGAAGTCTAAAGCATACTTTACAACATGACATTAAGGTTTCTTTCTTACTTGTTTTTGTTTTTTTCTAAAGCATTCAAAACATCCTTTTTATTAAAGTTACCGAAAAATACATATATTATTCACTCGTCACAACTATTTTTTTCCTTTAAAATAAAGATTTTTACAGCATTCTGTAATATTTTCTGGAACACCCCAGAAGTCAGAATAAAAGCAATTAGCTTGAAAAACACTAGTCACCACAGGAAGAGCCTTGGGAGTATGGATTTCGAACAGCATGAACTGTGATTTACTTTTTGTGCATCTGTGGGGTGGGCTTCCCCGCACAGAAAGGCAGTTTGTGTCTCATGGTCAAATTTTCAAAATAAGCAAGATTTCTGTTGACCCTCCAAATGGGTGGCCAACTCATCACAAAGAATTGTCTGTCAACTGAGTAGATTTGTGACAGGGGTGAGTGGTCCTACTTACGGACTGAACCCATGACCTCCTAATCCTATCTCATGTGTAGTGCCCGCTAGACTGTTCAATGGTCATTAGACTTGGGTGAACAATTTGGACAAAAAAATAGAGCCACTCTGAGGATTAAAGATCCAAAGAACCCAAAATTCGTTTCTCAAAGTTACTTTGGTCTTTCAGCTTCTACACAGTTTTGTGTTACAGTAATGTCTTTCCCATGCTACATGTTTGTTTTGCCATGACAGTAAACTTTCATCCTGGATCCTATCGGCTAAGCTAGGAAAACTTGAGGATATGGCATAAATCCTTTGTGTGTGAGCTAGAGAAACTGGAGTTTAAAGATTCACTTTGATGGAATAACGCAATGGTAATCCAATAAAATCAGACACTTTGATTTTTACTAAGGTTGAAGTGCTCAGAAGTTGAATTAAAAAATGTAAACACTGGCTTAATTCTAGAGCTGTTTATTTGAAGTGATATTGGATAGAATGTTTTATACCATATTCTATAGAAAATCCATGAATTATAGAAAATTTAGGAGCATCTAACGATGTAGACTTTTAACTTGTAGGGCTCCTTGAGCATTCAAACTGGCTTAGAAGTTAAACTAAGAGAAACTGCATTTCAGCATGCAACTTAAAGACACTTTTTCACCAATACATGTCATTCTTTAAAATAAAAACTTCCTTGGCTTTGTTTTGAGACACGAGAGAACAACCCGATAAGGCTGGAAGCGATGTCTTCTCATTTCTCTTAAACAGTTCATAGAGCTCTGATTAGAGCAATTCTCCTGTACAGTTGTTCCAATTCTCAGAAATGCAAAGAAACCAAAACAGATCAAGCCTACTTTGGCTATGGTTTATTGGGAAACTCATTTCCTCTGCTATTATTCCACTCAATACTGCATCAAAACTTGGTTTAGGTTTATTCAGACTGTGTATTGATGGAAGCCAACATAGGCAGTATTTTTAAGACTCTTAAAATAGATGTTTTTAAAACATGGCTTTTTAATATTTTAAGTATTTAGTGAGGATAGTTTTGCATGACAGATTTTACCTTGTCTCAGACACTAAACCCTTTAGTATAAATATCAAGCATAATCTATGCAAATTGTATTTCTACACTTTTTACCTACTTCCCTCTCCCTTTACTCCATGTTTTCAAAGGTGGATGCTGCAGCTCTGCTTATTTGCAAATCAAAGGTGTGCTGATAACTGGACACTAATTGCACAACTTCTACTGTTCCGTTAATGAGAGGATGAGACGTGAGTTCAAGGAGTCAAAGTATTTTTGCAGGGCCCATTTGACATAGCTGCAAGATAGCCTTAACACTGGATCCATGCAGAAGCTGAAGAAGTCAGAAGCAATGGAAACTCACTGTAAAATGAGGATTAGATAGACATTTGACTTCAGGTCTCAATTGTTTCTTCTCTCCCGCCACAAGTATCTATTTTCAGATTTGGCAGTGTTTTGCTTCATTTTTCTCCTATACCTCTATGAAGGATAGACTTCAGTGTTGAGCTGGTGTTGGTTTGAATATACTCAAAATATTTGATATATTGTTTCACTTTCAATACAATATCAGTGATTTCTCAAATCAGCTCGTTCCATCTCACCTATAGCTATCCCATGGTGTGGTTTTTAACCTAACATGGGTAGTCAGGAAGCCACAGTATTGCAGATGTCCTGACGTCTCTGGTCCTTAGCTAAGTCAGTGGAGTCAGTCATCCCCCTAACACAGGACAGCTCTTCAATGAACCAAACCTAAAATGAACAACACTCCTGCCTTTTCTCCTATGTGCCTTTCCAGAATGTGGTATGAAGGAAGGAGGGACACTTTGGGGTTTGCTTTGGGATGTAATGTTGCTGAGCAAGGAAAAGTAAGAGTATGATATAGAAGATACACACTGATTGAGGTGAATTGAGGTTTTGCTCAACCGAGAGCTAAGGGCGGCATCCAGAATGGCACTAAATGTATGGGGTAGAAAAAAGAGTTATCTTATTATTGTATCCCAGTGTGGAGGAGAGGAGAGTATATTTCCTTCAGTGACAGTCATGATACTCAGTTTATCTTTTTATGCAGAAAAAAAATGGTCTAGTGGGAGGAAATATTGAAAAGAGCAATAGAAATGATCAGAGGTCTCATGCCATACTGAGAACTCTGTGAGTGAAAAAGTTGAATAAAGACTGTTTTGCTCTGCAGAAGATTTATAAAAAGCATAAAAGGCAGTGCAACACCTCTGGGGACAAAATGTTCTGTTTCTATTGGTCATTAGAGAAGAAGCACTGAGCTTTAATTGTACAAATTTAGGGAAAATTAAGTTAGGGTGCTTTTATAAATATTACTAAGTATCTGTCAGGAGTGAGAAAGGTGTAGCTGATCCTGACTCAGGAAAGGTGAATGAACTACTGTCTCCTCAAGGTCACTTTCTGCCCTATTTATTCCCTTCTGTTATTAATACTGTGCCTTCCCATCACTATTCAGACAGAAGTGATTACTACATTGCTTTCTCACAAAACTCTCTCCAAGCAATGCAGCTGATTCAGTCTCCAGCTTTTGTGGTCTTATCGTAATGGGAACCTTTCAATATAAGCATACAGCAGCCAGCTCTGCACACTGCTGTGCGTGTAGATGCCGGTCCGATAGAGAACTTTGACATGTACTTACAGATCCCTTGATGCACACATTCTGCTGGTATGCTTAAAGATAGACATGTGTTTTGTTTTGCCAGGATTGGCTTACTACTGTACACATGCCACATCATCTGGGTGACCACTGGGAGAAACTAAGGGTGCTGGTTGCAGATTTCACACCTTAGAGCATGTCCATGATTATCCTTGGCTATATTCACAACCCATTTTTACTAGCCTCACCTTCTGAGTAAGTGCCATAGAGCTTAATGATATTTAAGTTGTAATTTTGTAGGAAAAAAGTGAGTTTCATGACTTATTGTTAACCTATGATGCTGTTGTTAGCTCAAGTTTTTCTTCTCTAGAACGGTTAAATATAATTCAGACAGAAAGGTTGTATTTATCTACCAATTTCTATTGCACTTAAGGGTAAAAAGATTAAAAAAAATCAACGGCGAAGAAGGACCACATTGGGAAAAAACAGACTAAGTATTTGTTAGCAGTGAAGGAAGACTTATGTAAGAGTGTGAGGCTGGCAGAAGATGAAGGCTAGAGCATGGCTCAGATGTAGCTTTTAAGCCATGCTGAACCTGCCCTGAGTGCTTGCTGATTGACACTGCGTGTGCCACACCATCTGCCTAGATTTCATACACCTGATTTTTATAGAGTTGTTTTAGTACCACCTCTGCTGGCTCAGCTGTGTATCCCAAACATCTATTATCACATACCTCTTTAAATATATTCACCCTTTGGATGACATGACCATAAAGAAGCTTCTTCAAATTATTAGATTTAAAAAGAGAAATAGAGGAAAAAGGCACACAAGATGGCCGTAGCCAACAGCACCATCAGTTTGAAGGCAAGAAGCAGATAAATTTTGATCAATAACAAAACATAACAAAAATGCAGGTAAATGTTTGCATGTTTATGGTTGTCAGTGTGTGTGATCTTTTGAGAGACGATTTTAGAAGTATTTCAGCCAGCTGCTTTCACAAGCTTATAGCGATTTGCAAAAAGCCAGGGACACACCCAACACAGGCCACTGGGATAATAACACAGATGCACATTTTTTATGGCTACCTACCAAATTTAGAAACTCCCTTTGGAAAAATGGCTTCTGTTAATCTTTCTGAACACCTGGAACAAACTCAACAAGCCAGGGAACTAGAAAAGTTACTGTGTGGTTTACCATGGCTCTTGCATCACTCAAAATTAAAATTTTGAAATAAGCAGCTGAAAGAAACCTTAGAAAATCATGGATAGCCCTGTTGGCTGTTACATTGTTTTGTGCCAGTGTTGACAGTTCAGATTATAAAACACAGCGTTTTTGTTAACAGAAAGCCTACATGCTGAATAAACCAATGTTTTGTATGTTTGGAAATCTGCTGCGTAAAAGCACTAAGCAGTTTTGCTTACGCATGGTTATGATGGTGCAGAAAGGCTGCAAATAATTTTCTTACTGGGAAGTAAGGGTCAGCAAATAGACTCTGAAGAGAAAAGGTAAGATTAGTTCATACACCAATAGACTATCTAAAAACACACTTTTACAAGTGCAGTTCAGTTTGGTATTTGAGCAAAAATATTCTACTTTTTTTTTTTTTTTTTGCTTTTAGACAAATTTTATTAAAAATGTGCAAAACCTTCCAAACGCAGAATTTCTGCACTCTATTTCTTAGGTACCTGCCTTAGTGCAAAGCTTCTACATCTTTGATTTATTTTGGGATTTGGTGTTTTCTGTAAAGTCTTCATTCAGAGTCATACTTTATACATTTTCTTTGACTTACACCTCAATAGCAAATTTGCCACTGCAACAAATAGGACTGCATGACCAGGAAAGCATCAAGGGTGTCAACTATGCATCTAACATTAAAATATGTGATAAACCTCTTGTATCTAATATGCTGGTCTTAACAGCATTTTCCTTCTTTAAATCAAAGTTTTACCAGATCTTATCTGAGCTGTGAAGGCTGAAGAAGACTTTCAGGGCATCTCTGAGGAACATGCTCATGCTGCAGCCTAGTGAGCTTGTTTAAAGCTACCTGTCTGGCCATAGCACAACCTCCTGGTTGCCAAACCTCTCCTGGGAGCAGGACAAGTAACCAGGCAATCAGCCCGTGCTGGTCTCAGGTCTATGACTTCTGACTGGTCACCTAAAACTACTCTGGATGTGTTTCCATGAGGCTGAGCTCATGGCAGGACGATGGTGCAAACTACCCTGATGTGAGAGGTGGGTTGGCTGTGCAACTACTCTGCATCTCCAGCCCTAAGGAGGGAGGCTGTATCTGCTATGTCACCAAAAATTGAAGAGACTGCTCTGCTGCTTCCATTAGGCTGTGCCTATGAAATTTTCTGTGTACTTTCTTTTTGATTACGCTAACCTAGCACTGAGTAATGTGATGTAGCATTTTGTTTACTGGTAGCAACATGGCAGTGCTTGCAGTGGATGTGGGTTCTCTAAATCAACGGAAAAATATTTGCAGAGACAAAATATCTTGATTCCAAAAGCAAATCACCCAGGAGAAACTGATGTAATTGTCTGCTCTGAAAAAGGGCAAAGAATACCTGCCTTCAGGCTCCTTCTTACGAGGACAGGCTGAGAGATCTGGAGCTATTCAGCCTGGAGAAGACTGAGAGAGGATCTTATAAATATTTAAAGGGCAGCTGTCAAGACGATGGGGCCAGTCTCTTTCCAGTGATGTCCTGTGATAGGACAAGGGGTAACAGGCAGAAACTGGAACACAGGAAGTTCCACCTGAACATGAGGAAAAACTTTTTTACCATTGAGGGCGACAGAGCACTGGAACAGCTGCCCAGAGAGGCTGTGGAGTGTCTTTCTCTGGGGATTTTCAACACCTGCCTGGATACATTTCTGTGCAACCTGCTTTAGGTGAACTTGCTTTAGCAGGGGGAATGGGTTAGATGATCCCCAGAAGTCCCTTCTAACTTCTACCATTCAGTGATTCTGTAATTCATACCAAACTTGGAGAGGTCAATCTTTTCTGCTTCTGCAACTTGTGTTTTTTCCCATTTTTTCCCCACATCTTGGAAACAATGGAATTGTGTTCACTATCCAACTAGTGTGTTTGAGGGAAAGGTGAAAATGGGTCATTGAGAAGGAAAATGTCTAGAGTTCAAGGCTCTGTAACCAAACTGGGAGTATGCCACGGAGCCAATGATCTCCCTGATACACTTTGGCATTGCCAAGGATACATCCAATCCTCACCCTCCTATTGTACACCTGCCCAGGAGAGGCTGTCCTTTCCCTGATGTTATGTCATCTCAAAGCTTCATCACTTGTAGAGAAAAATCATGAGAAGACCTTATTTTCTTCATCCTCTGTGGCAGACAACAGTCTTGCCTTAACAGGGACAGTTAGAACAGATGGACACAACACATGCTGCTGCTGGTTTGAGCAACGTGCCCATTCCAGATGTAGAAACAGGCAAGTAAGTAAACCTGAACATCATCAAGCCTGTATCTTGGTATCTCATGGCCTTAGCAAAGATCTGCCATCATGAAAAATTGATGAAGAAAGTAAATTAAACAAATCTTGACTCAGAATATATTGGTGTATTCAGTGTATAAAAAATCAGTATCACTAGCAAAGTGAATTTAGTTTTTTCTATTCTGTTGCTAATTCAACACCAGTTGGACAGCTTGATTTATGGTCATATATCTGTGCACAAATAGCAACCTCCAGTGGTCATTTAATCCAAATTGCACATTGTGTGTCCTGTCAATTTGGCCTCTCCACCTTCCTCACTTAAAAGGACCTCTGAGACTACTTTGTATGGATTTTCAGGTGTAGCTTAAATCCATATACATGCCCTCATCCTCATGATTAACAGCCACTGCAATGTAGTCTTAAAATTAACAAAAATGAGTATATTTCCCAACATAATGTCTCATTAATAGATTTTCAGCATTTATTCCCATTGGCTGCTCAGTTGTTGGTTAATAAAAACGAGTTCCTACCTGAATCGCCATAGCAATAAAGCCGAATGATTTCCTTTTGGGAAGAAAGTATCCTTCTTTCCTGCAGACCCACTATTACGTGCTTTTCTTTTTCAACTTTTGTATCATATCCACAGAAGTGCTGTGCAAGCAAAGCCAAAAAAATTAAGATATATCATATAATTGAATGTTAAATGGAAAATCCAACAAAGCATATGTTTTAAAATAGATTCCACCAACAGACCATCTTTAATATTTTAAACCCACTATGCATACCTGCTATCAACTGAATGATGTTTTAGAGCGAGCTAACCAAAGAATATATGCTTCTGTGCGAGAACCATTCTACCATGGTTTCAGAGCCACACCATGTCTGTGACACACATTCATCAGATCTCACAAATTGAGCAGGGCGTGGTCTTGGATTTTGCCTGAAAGGCATCTTCTTTCTTATCCCCTTTTAACTTTTTCACAGGAGAGAACAGACTGCTAAACTTTGGACAAAGCTAAAATACGCACTCCAGTTATGCTTAATTAAGACTTGGAATAGATAAAATTTGGAAAACGACCGTTATCTATGCATTTGTCATGTGCAATGGAGAGAGTTTATTAATTCTTATTTGCTATATGAAAAACATAACAAAAGCATGGATTTTCCCTCTTGAAGTGTGACATTTTTATTTCTCCATGATATTGAATTGTTTCTGTGTAGATACAGAAAATCTGCAGCTTATCTCTTCCAGTTATTTGAGTATTTCAAAGATGTATTTCCCCACAGGGGAGCTGCAATATTCCACCATACCTATTCTGCAGGGTAATTTTGCTTTCCACTGTGGTGAATCAGTATTCACCAAGCAACTCTGTAACTTTCTATTAAATATCAGCATGACCCTTTCTAGTGTTCAAGGAATACAGAAATGAAGTGGAAGGCAAATAATAGCGCTAGTCATCAGTACCAATTGAAGTGCTCAGTGGGCATCTTGGCATTTAGGAATGCATGTTTTTGTTACTGATGATGGAAGTTATTTTGTACTTTGTAGGGCGTAACACAGGTGTGTGGATGCTTGCAGAACTGAAAGAATAGATCCTGTTCACTGTGTTTGTACAGTCGTAAGAAAAAAATTGTGTAAATCAGAAGTTTCAGTTTGATTTCTAAATCTGATAATGTCCTGGGATTTTAAAACGAATCAAATCATTTTAGGTCAACACCGTTTTTCATTAAACTTACTCAGATAACTTCAATTATGCCGTATGTGTCATGACCCTTACCACTAGCAAGACCAAAGCGGGAATATTCCACCCTTTCATGAATTGCCTCATGCATACCAGGAGAGTTGTTGCCTTCCTGCAGCTTCCAAAAGAGACCTATCACTTTACTCTGGTTTAGCAAGCCAAACGCTTCTTGAAACCCAAATTGCTTTGGAATCTGTTTCCAATACTTCAGATATTTTAATATCCTATTTTACTTTTATTGCTTTCTACTTATACAAGATGTGAATGTGTTCTACCATATAACAAGATGCTCCTAGAATAACGTGATTGGAGACAAGGAAGAAAAACGTTGTTGTATAGTAGTTTGTCATGCAAATTCAGAATGCCTACCATAAGACAATAAATGTCCAATGTGTTTGTCCAATTTGCCAGTCAGATATATGAGGCATGTGAGGCATTTCTCTTTTCCTTGGTGTAAAAAAAAATTAAATACAGGTAAACTAGAGATGTAACAGGTCTTCAAATTATCCTGTCGTGTATCAAGTGTTGCCTCACTGACTGATGAATAAAAATTATTACAGTGAACCAGCCATGCACCAAATAAGCTATGAGTCAACTTATAATCAGATTGTATTGCTGTTTTGAGGATAATTCTCAGGAGACATGCTGGGAAGACTTCTGAATCTTAGATGCTTTTGCTGTCTCTTGCTCTGGCATGACCAGTAAAAAATATTGAAAGGGTAGTACCAAGCATTGATAGGATCTGTGACAGCTGGTGACTTCAAGAGTCAAATTTTGTCTATAATCACTCCCATTCCTCCCACTCTGCCATAATGCTATTTAAATGAGGTTCCTCGGCCTTCAATTGGAGCTTCTTGCATTAGGAAGTCAAAGCAAGTACCACTCTGCAGCTAACCTCCATTTTGGGCTCAGGACCAGTTGTATTCCTATGGTTTTGCACAGCAACTAAAGAAATAGCATGGACTACAAACCGTTCTTGCAGAGGAAGGTGATTTGTTGAGTAATAGGGCTTTTACCATCTCCATTTTGCCTCACAATGTTCACACCTGCACTGCTGCTTCTGGTACTTGGTACTAAGCTTTTCTTTAATATACACTAGAAAACTAGTGGGGTAAATGTCACATCAGCAGGGATGGCATAAAAGCGTCACCTCCAAAGGAACAGAACAAGTGTGGGCCCTGAGGACACACCTTCTTGGAGCCAGTGCTTGCTGCTGCGATGCACCCTGTGAGCATGGGTACTAGAGGCAGCATGCAGGCCACCACCACACTGGTACTGTGACCTGTGGACATCTCTCTGCTAGGCAACATCTCTCCTCCTTCCTTCTGAAGCCTAATAAATCACTGCTGGCTTCATAGCAGCTGCCCTGTGCCTCCCAGCTGGCAGGTAAGGGAGGGTGTGAATCCAAGGCTCTGCTGATGTTCCCCCCCATCACTATAACATACATGGTTGGAGACCTTGTTCCCACTCCTCTCTATAGCAGTTGTTTAGCTTGAGACTCGCTCTGTTCTTGTGAGTCAACCCTCAAGCTTACCTATCCCACCGTTTTCATTCTTGACCATGCCAGCAACTGCATTATAGCAGGCTCTTTCTTCTTGGGTGAACTTCTCAGACAAATCTCTGCCTTTCATTTAATGGGAGCAAACACATTAATGTCCATGACTCCCAGGTCCAAAGCTTTGGCTTGAACTCCAGTAGAGATGAGCGCATCGCAAGACAGTACCATGCAGCCCTATTTGATTTCCATTTCAACAACACATGCATCAAATAATGATTTCCCAAAGCCAGTGAAGGAAAAAAAATTGAAAGCCTGAACATATGTAGATGGCATCCAGAGCTGGGAACACTCCTGCCAATTTCTGCAACTGATGTATGCTCAAAATATTTAGTTAGGAATTCTTAATTAAGCAAACCATTCAATAGTGGTGTAGTGTTTCAGATGAGTTGCAGTATTACCACAAAATATGTCAGAGCTTTGTTCTGACAAAGAATCCATTATGGAATTTTTATCAGAGATGGTGGAGTAAGTTTCCAATACAGAGTGCTGAGGTTTAAGCTGTGCAGCTCCTTTGCTGTTAATGGGATTCATGCAGCTAAATCACTTCATTCCTTGCTGAAAGTGAACCCCCTGCCCAGCAGCAGCTTCAGGTAAATTTTGAGTAACAGGTTTAGGGTGAGATCACAGTGACCCTATGGGTGTCTTTTCAAAGGGCTTGCAGTAAGATTGGCTTGGCAGCTTGGGGAGAAATGTGTACTGTGCTGCTGTGCAACCAGGAGTACAAATGCCAAAGGGTGGCAGAGAAGTAGATGTAACTCCTGAAGCCGCCCCGGCCTGCAACAAAATGTTATTTCCCCAGGGAGCAAGGATTGCTAGAGAAGAATATTAGGGCTTTTTTTTTTTTTTTTTTTT
>VWZK01016218.1:277598-299767 GCA_013396935.1 Baryphthengus martii
TTTTTTTTTTTTTTTAAGTTGAAAGGTCAAAATCAACTTGTTTATGTGCTTCATTTGTATGAAATATGTTGTTTGTATTTTACATGTTCTTTTGTGATATATTTGTTAGAGCTGAATTTTAAGCTCCTTGAAGAAATCTCAGTATGCATCTGTGCCTGTACAGGAATGTGGGGACAATTCTGAAGACTGGTTACTTATGGCTGCTTATCTATATGTAGACAGTTCTTTTTCATAATTTTGTCAAAATCCAGATTCTTCTAACGGCAGTAAAAATTAGAATTTTCCTCATGCAGCACATGTGATTGTATAACTGTTAGTTATAATGATTTACTTTCTATTTATGTATTTTCCACAAAGACTCTAAGACCCTCTATAAACTACAGTTCAAGTAATAATCTTCCTACATGTGAAATTAATCTGAAGTTCAACAATACAATAACATTTGAAATCTGTGAGATGAATAATGTAGTCAAGTTAATATCTACACTTGCAAATTAAAATAGAGACTTAAGAAAGCAAATTATGAATAAAAGAGTACATTTCTCTTCTAACAAGCAACACTGCATTACATTTTATGTTCTTAAAACTCACATTATTTTAGGCCTTAATGTAAAACCTCTGAAATTTTTTCAAATATGTTTACTTTCATGAATTGCTTAGGTAGTAATTTGCATGGTTATGATCTTTCAGCTTTTCCGTTTAACTTTGTAAAAAGAAAAGTTGAATTATTTGGTTTGAACTGCAACCGTGCAGTTTGAATTGCAACCTTGCAGTTTGAACTTGCAGTTTGAACTGCAAGGTCCTATCCAAACCCAGATCAGTGTTGTATTTTTTTTTAAATTTAGATGTAATTCTGCTTTTAACTATTGCTTAATTTCAGTGCTGGTGTTTACCTTGGATTAATGACTGAGTGTTGAAGAAAAGTGAAGGCTCTTCATAGTGGTAGTGACTCTCCAAGACACTACCATTAATTGTTTAGGAAATGTGACATTATTCCACTAACGCTGTTTAGTTGGATAACCTGTGTGGATGACCCAATACAAAACTGAAGTGTGCGCAGGCGGTTGTGGTGCAGGATGGTTACAATTACTGTAAACTACACCAGACGTCTTAACAAAAACGCTGCACTCAGGATTCCTTTGTGATAAGAATCAAAGAAGTTTGCACTGCAGAGAAAGATTAGATGGGAGAAGATGCCAAAATGTGGCATGGGGGCTTGTCTTTTGACAGTTACAAAGTGAAATATTCTAGTAAAAAAACAAACAACATAGCCTTGAACCTGCCAAAGGACAGGAGCATGGCACAACCCTCTAGAGTGTGTGATGGACGCACAAACTGAGGGACACCGCAAGAAATAGTGGAGAGGAAGCTTGAAATGCTGTTGGGTGCATTTCTTTAATATAAATATTTTTTTCCAAAACCTCAGTTTCATGATTCAGCATTTCTTTTGGCACTGGAATTACAGTAACAATTTAAAAGTAGGTTAAACAAGTCTGAGGGAATATGCTGGTGAGTTCAGGCCGGAGAGGGGGAAGTCCCTGGAAGTAGTAACAAAAAAAACCTAAGACCTTCTCCACCCACAATATGTAATTATTATGTATAATTATTTTAATGAGGAATGTCTTAAAGCACTTTACAAACACATAATAATTGTGATATCCTCACAATACCTTCTGAGGCAGATATGATCATGGTTTATTTTCTGGATGAACAAAATGACCCACTGTATTAAAATACTTTGACCAAGGCCTGCTCCAAAAATAATGCGAGACCAAAGAATACACTCTTTAACCTAATTATGTGACAGTAGCAATGTGTATGGAGGAAGCAACTAAACTGAAAATTGTACATGAGATAGATGCTGTAGCAAACTTTCTTGCTTTCCTTTGTTTTCAAAATCATAAGTTTTTGCTGCTCAACTTGGGATAATAATGGAAACTGTGGGAGCTCAGCTCTTTTTGAAAAAATTATGTCGGAAAGTAATCTCACCTTTTAGCAGTATTTTTATATTTTATTTAAAAAGTATTTATATCATATACAAATAATGTTTATATATCATTTTTATCAGCAAGTGGGTCATGTGGCCTCAGTAGGTCAATTACTCTCAGGCTGCCAGGGCCCAGAACTGCCTATCTTGTGAATATGTGTGGAACATCAACTTAAATTTTGAATGCTTTTGCATTCCTCTTTCTTAGGACCCAACCCCAGATGCCTTTGTGATTAGTTTTCCTAGAAAGGTTAGCATCTGAAGCAGTTCCTGCTGCAAGGGAAATGGGTTACCAGACAGGGAGGTCTTGTAGGATGCTTGGGCACCTGCCCTGTCCCAGAGAACTGGGCAAAGCCAGGTGGAGAGGGGCACAGCTTGAAAGGCACCACTGTATATGCTGAGCTGGAAAGGTGTAGCTGCCAGGGAGCCCTGGTTGTTGCTCTGCTTTGAAGAGTGGTTGTAGAAGTTCACTCTTTCCTCAGCTGACCCACTGCCTGTCTGTCCTGTCAGAAAGCAGGTGGCTGACCTGGGTTCACTTCAGCCTCCCTTGAGAAGAAAAACCACAGACTAAGCTGTAATGACAGAGACTCCTGTCCCCTCAGCATCTTCAGGTTACTTTGTACAAGATATCTTTCCCTTGCCTTAACTTTAAGACTACGGAAGGGACAGGCCTGGACCCTAACATGATTTCCAAAAAGGTCCTGGTGTTTAATCATCATCAGAGCCCATATGTTTCCAAATGCAACATATCAGCTATAAAGGGAAAATAATTTTTCTGCATTTTACTGCAACATTTTCAGAATGTGCATGCTATTTCATGTGGGAAGTCATTGATATCAGAGAGATAAAAGCTCCATAAGCTATAAAAGCAAACAACACTTTTACATTTCAATATTGAGAAGTGCATAATTTATAAAAAAAATCAATATTGATATTTTCTCCTGTGATTTTCATTAACATTTGAAGCCATAAGTTAATATATAAAATGCCATTTTAAAGATTAGAGAATCTTATTATCTCTGCATCAAACCCATAATTTTTTTGAAGATTACTGTAACTCTTGAAATGCTCTGATTTAAAGACATCATAATTTAAATATTTTATTCGATTGTTTAAGTAGAGGTCGGTCAGAAATAAAACCTTAGCTCAAAACCTGCATGAATCTTGGGGACTCTGTGGTTCCAACTGATGCTCCAGCTTTGTTGCCCAGTACCCAGAGGAAAGTAAATCAAAGCTTCAGCTGGGAGTGCTTCTACTCCAAGCACTGTGGGTGGTTCAAGCTGCAGCTACATTTTATTCTTGTTTTTGTTTAAGAGGCAGTATCACATAGCATGCATGCTCTGTGTTTGCAATACTTTATCAATATATCTATAAACCACCCTCCAAGCCATAAAAAAACCCCCCACAATTGACAAATTTCTCATGTATTGTTAACTTTGGAAAAGATGCACAAATACCTCTTAAAGGCAGAGTGAATCATCATGGAACTTCCATTCCACAGTAAAAGCAGTATTTCATTTTGGCCACGGAGGAGTTCTCCATTTCATCCTTTTCACTCTGGCTTTGCTGTAGTTTATTGAAGTGACAAAATGAAACACTCTGATTTCACTGAAACGCAACATTTACATAATTTTGCAGTTACCTTTGCAATGAGGTTGATAGATTCCTATAAAATTCTTCAATTTTGTTTCGTCATCATTTTCCAAAAGGAGCATTTCTAGTGGGAAAAGGTAATGGGGAAGTTAGTCTATATCTTGTTACTAACCTATTTATACATGGTGACTCCTGTTACTGTGAAACTCCACTTAAATCTAAAATGATGCAGCACGATCTGAGCAAGTATCTTTACATTACAGAGACAGCCAACAACAACATTTGACGGGAAAATTAAATGACCTGTGTGATCCAATACCAG
Organism: Baryphthengus martii; assembly: GCA_013396935.1. Taxonomy (NCBI): domain Eukaryota; kingdom Metazoa; phylum Chordata; class Aves; order Coraciiformes; family Momotidae; genus Baryphthengus; species Baryphthengus martii. Next base: position 281,501 of record VWZK01016218.1, read on the forward strand.
ACTGGAACAAGCTAAAGAGGGGAGAGGGTTTGTGGAGACACTTCCCTGCTGGTGCCGAGAAGCAGTGATACTCTTGGAATCCTATTTTGCCAGCTGAGGAGCAGGACAGCCAGCTGGGCAGCGTGGCAGGGGTTTTTCAAGGCTTTGGTACTCAGCTGTCTCAGGGTCCTCTGCTGAACACAAGGTCTATTTTTGCTAATGCAGCTGTACTGCTCTCTTTGCTCCTGCTGACTAGTCCAGATCCAGTTGAAGCACCCTGGCATGGGCCTGGCTGGTATGCGGTAGAGGAGACCTGAGGCATTGCTGAACATGTACTCATGTTGTCTCATTTTTTCAAAATATTACCACTTGAAATGTAGCCCGTAAAGATGTTGAAAACTGAGGCTGTAAAGATGTTGCAAAGTGAGCTGAGAAATGAAAAATATAGGCACTAAAGTGAAAACATATGGCAGGTGCAAGTTATGTGCAAAATTTATAAAGAATTCTGAATATATACTTGAAGAAGGAGAACTGCAAATGTTTATAGTCTGGATGGTACATATCAAGGGTCACTCCTATGTGCTCCGTAATATTTGACAGATCTAAAAGCAAAATTATGCTAGTGAACTTTCGTTAGTCACTCAATACCCTGAGTGTAATAATAGGTAAGAGTGTTGGTAGTGTTGCCATTCTCTAAAATGTGCTTGACAGTTTCAAATGAGGGATGGATGAACTGGATGCAGTAACTGAAATGCTGAGTCTGAATCTACATAGGCCATTCAAAGCAAACATGAGTTTCAGAAATTTGTGAACAATCATCATTATTTTTTTTTTTCTTTTAAATATGTCTTGCTTTCCATATCAAATCAGCTGATGGCTTTGTGTAGGACTTGAAGCAAAGGTGCCAAAATTCTGTTTCTTTGTTATTTCTGGCACAAACTGGATCAGGAAAATAGTGCAAGATTTCCAACCTCTTTTGTCAAATCAGAGAGATTGGGATAAGTTGGCATAATTATAGGAACCCAGCTTCTAACCCTTCCCTTTTTGCACAGCTCCTTGCCTGCCATGGCAGCACATGACAGAAGCAACTAATGGCCTCAATTGGGTTATAACGTACCTTTCTACTTTTTTTTCTTCAGAGCTTTATCATCAGTGGTGGCTTTAGGAGCTAACATCATCTGCAACAAAATCCCAGGCTTGGCCCCTCGGCAGCGAGCAATCTGCCAGAGCCGCCCTGATGCCATCATTGTGATCGGGGAAGGGGCACAAATGGGAATCAATGAGTGTCAGTACCAGTTTCGGTATGGGAGGTGGAACTGCTCCGCACTGGGAGAGAAAACAGTCTTTGGACAAGAGCTTCGAGTAGGTAAGGGTGTCTCTAATACGGTGCTAAAGTGATGCATTTTGGCTGGTTTTCTTTTAGCTTTCTCTCTCTGCTTCTGCAAAGGTTTATAACCCTCTGTTATTTGCCTACTGGAGTTCAACAATGATGCTCCCAGGACAACTGTGGTCTGCATGTTTTTACTTATTGAGAAGTAACTGGCAAGAGACATGAAATCGCTAGTGATCTCTAAATGAAGTAATTCGTTCCTGTGCAACTTCATACCCAGTAATGACCTAGATACCTGCACAGGCATCCAAGGAAGCAGTCATCACACTCAGTGAAAAAATATTTCCAATTGCCATCCAATGATAACTGCAGTGCATACTATGGCTAATCAAGAGAGAACTAAAACCATCTCCAAAAAATGCCTCTGCAGACTTCCCAGAAGCTTAAGTAATGGGAGAGTCCCAATTAATTGATGGAAGTACAGTGCATATGACACTGCCCTACAGCAGTGATACATATCCATGTTAGTGTTGCTATTATACCGTAAAGAAAATGCTGAAGTGATCTGAGACAGAAAACCTATTCAAACAAAATAATACAGGATCTTGGCCTGCCAAGCCGTTATCTGGCAGAAGCTAAATTGATCACTTTCTGTTTACCCTATGCCTGATGTTTCATAGGGAAGATTACACAAATCTTTTCCAGCACTGAGATTGTTATTTTCCTCCTCAATTGAGTAACCTTAGCCTGTTCCTGACCTTGTCTCTCTCCCCAAGGGCTGTCCACTTACCATCCTCCATACTGTCTGCTGCTCAGTGTTGGGATAACATTTTGTAGTGTGTGGCTCTCACAAGGGTGCTCAGAGTGATACTATCCAGTTTCTCAGTGAGGTTGCAGCCTGCTTTTCTTGTATCAAATTCTTCTTTGGGTTGCACCTCTTTCTTCAATTCGATGGTTCAGTTGAGTCTTGTGCCTCCAACACAGCTGAATGTGGTCAGATATAAGATCTTGTTAAAACTGAGCAAAAAAAAGGACAGAATATTGTATCCTATCTGTGCGAAGAGGAAATGACTTACATGGTGCATGCTCAGTGACTGAACCAAATATTATTCCAAAGAACATGCAAATCTGAGAGTCTGGCTGAGGTCTGGGCTTTATAAGGGCACAGTGTCCCAGCTGTTGAGTGTTGTAATTGAATAAGGCCATTAGCATGAGGGGAATTGGCTTACTCCAACAGAGAATCTGTCATATTCTGTGAACATCACACAAGTGGGAAGGACTAAAATTAATAATAAAAAGACCCAGTAAACCAAATCAACGACAGAAGAAAACTCTGAACTTTATGAACTTCAGAATAAAGTTTGGTAGAATTTGGTTTTGATGTTGAAAAGATGGTGATGAGCAATCTACTCATTGGTGTCTCTTCCCAGATTAGTCCTAAGTTATTTCTGATTCTATTTAGATAATACATCTTTCTTAACTTTTGTTTCACAAAAAGAGTGCAAGTGGAAGGCATTCAGCATTCACAAGAAATCATATACAAGAAATAATCTGACATTTGACTGTTATCTTCAACTTTAGACAAATCAGAAAAACATCTAGTCACTTGTTTTGACTATTAGAAGCACAGGTCTGGTAGTCGTTGGTTGGTCTTATGCTTGTTTGATGTTGTTGCCAGAAAATACACAGCTGCTAAGCATGTCACCATTGTACTTTTTCATGCTACGTTATCTTAATCTGCCAAAGCTTGCAGACATGCTCTTACTCTTTGAAAGGTAAGTACTCTTAACTTCCGTGAGATTACTTATGTCCTTGAAGAAGCATGCTCTAGAGGGTTGTACCAGAGTCAATATCATCACTAAGTTTCCTGGTGAAAATGCTTTCACCATTTCTGTTCTCCTCTTCAAGCTGAGAATCTTGTGGCATCTCATCAGGTCTGTTCTTGTACTTATAAGTAATAATCTTCATCAGAGAGACTCCTTTCATCCTCAAAAAACTTTGAAGTGAGCACAGTCCAAATGACTAAAGAGGACTACAGGTCATGCCTGCACTTTTATTCTGAATGTTTCTATACTAAATAAGAACTAGAGGGAACAAAAATTGTTTGGCATCAGAATGGAACAGCTATCAGGTTGGTTAGAGTATACAAAGTTTGAAAAAGACAGGGTTTTCTTGAGACACTTTTTCAGGCCATATTTGCCAAAATGTTCGCCAGGTTCTCAACTTCTTCACTGAACCTGGATGGTTTCTTGCAACTCTGAAATGACTGATGTGGAATTTGGTGGGTTCTTTTATGGCGTAACCCAAACACACATGAAACTTGGCAGTTGCAGCTGAGTTCTGCTTTGACATTTGTTGGGTGTGAAACCACACAAACTCTAATGGATAGAGGTTTACATGACCCCTGCCAGCTGAGCCAGATGAGTACCACATAGATCTATAAAAGTTCCCATAATCCATGTCTGTCTTTGTTTTATTAGTGGAGTAGCACACAGAGATGATGTGGTCAGTATCTAGGAAAAGGACAGGGTTTAGGAAGTGGTGTTATTACACTAGTGAGGAGACAAAAAAAACAAACAAAACAGACAAAGCTTAAAAAAATTCCACACTTACAGTTACAAAACACTTCTAAGCATAAATATTCGCTTGTGAAACAAAACACATCTGCCTCTGACACAGAAACACTAAATCAGACATTTGGTTCTTTCTGAACAGATTGAAGAAAGGACTAAGACTAAATAAGGCATGTTTTTCACTTCACCCCAAAGGAAAGCTCATCTAGCTTCTTCTGAGCATCACTTTGGGAGATGAACAATCCAGGTAAATTACTCAGGTCATAGGGTGGAGAGGGTGAGTAAACTATAATAGCATGGTATTAATTGCTTTCTATCTGTATGGGAAAGAGGAGATGTACTCTTTAGCGCCTGGGCAAAGGCTCTACCACTAACACTGACAAGTCCAGATTTATGGTTATTGTAATTTGCATTCCTATGCAACACCCCCTGCTCAAAATTCAAAGCAAATCCCCAGACTCATCCAACACGAGGTTTCTCCAACAGCCGGGCATCTATTGCCAACAGCACCTCTTGGGTACCATTATGATCCAACTATGCATGTCTTCCAGCCTCAACCAAGCAGGAGGCAGAAGACATGACATAGGAACAAATGTCCACCCTTGTGACTTCTGGAGGATCCTACTGTGCCCAGTAAATTAGCTAAGCTGGATTGATGCTGGGCTATTTTTTCAAAGAGGTACTTCAGTGAATGAGGACTGTACCACCTATATAATACATGGGAGTCTGCATTAAAAACACTTGAAATAGTTGTGAGGACAGAATAACAACTGTAGAAATTATGTTAGGCATGGGGCATTCTTGTTGGTGTGAAAAATTTATAGCAGCCAAAGATAAAAAGTGATGGAGAGGTCCAAATTAGTAGCATGAACAAAGGATATTTCATGCAATGAATTAGCCAAGCATTGTGTACAGCTATATTTTTTTTGTGTACTTATAGCTGTGAGCTTTTCTATAGTCGTGCCATCCCCAACAAAAGTCACTACTACACTCACTTTACTCATCCTGTCCCTGTACATACTTATATCTGTCACCTTTCTGTACTCATTCCTAGTTTTCATCCAGCTTCTCACATAAAGTCATCTTTTGTGCTCTCCACTCATTCCTCTTGCTGTAAGCCTCTTTAATAAAGCACATCTTTAAAGATTACTGCTTTAACAAAAGGATTCTCAAATTAAGTGGTTAACGACCAATCAATTGTTATTATTGATAACTAGTGATGTAAGATATGTCTCCCTCTAATTTTTTGAAGTCAAGGACCTTGATCTGGAAGAATATAGCCTCTAGTCTTATCAGGTTATTAATGCAAAATAGCTCCAGCACTAAGGACTTGTCTCTATTTCCCCAAATGATGGTTGGAACCATCTGTCCTGTAGGTACCTCTAAAAGTTACAGATCATTAGTAACAGCTGAATGCAAATAACTCCAAGCAAAAAGTAAGAAGTACAGCCTCTGAAGTATGGAGTCAGAATGCAAGTGAAACCTACTGTCATTTTTCGAAAGTGGCTAATTTTTATTTATTTATTTATGCTCATTATTTATTCATTGACCATTTCCACTGGAGTTCTGATTGAAGTGCGTATAAACAGACCACTCTTAACAGTGATATCCAGGGCAAAAATGAGATGTTTTGAAAAATACAGCTGTCAAGATATCAAAAGTAGTCTGTAGATGTCTTCAATGTCAGACTCATGATGTGGAAAATAATCATGATTTAGTAATATTCATTTGACTGTAACAATGATACAGAGATTTGGCAAATGTATCTGAAGTGAGACTAAAGCCCTGTTTGCCATGGGAGGCTTAGGACAAGAACAAAATCTTAAGAAGTTTTCTGTCACCATGCACTTGCTTAACTTTCGGTCCTCTCTTCAGGCAGAAAGCGTGAGGGGTGGGAGAGGAACTGTGGTTTTAAAGACTACAAAAATCCATGCATGGATTTTATTAACTCACAGGTGAAGAAAACCTTACAAGTTATTTTGAGAAAAACAGAGAATAAAGTTGAAAATCACCGTTATATACAAACATGCACTCATACATGTGCACACGTGCTTAAGAAGACACAAATTTTCAAACTGAAGACTAAGAAGGGAGGCAGGGAAGGGGAGAACATCTTCTGAAGGAAAGATACTCATAAGAAAAATATCATTTTTTCAGTATTTTCACTGGAAACAGACAACTATGTCCACATGAGATGCCAGTGCTTTAGCTACAGGCCTGAAAGAACATGGGAATTGGACATGAAAGATATGTAAGTGATGGCATCATGGAGAAATGGTTGGCATCTTGCTATACATGCTGAGCGGGTGTCAGTCAGTAAATTATTCTTTGTTCAGGCCATATATAGGCTTAATTAAATTTGGATTTAGACTTACATATGAATCCAGTCATTTTTATTCTGGGCTATGATGGTGGTTTAGCCGAGATGCCAAATATTCGTAAAAACTTCCTACCAAAAATGGGAGGAGTAGAGAGGTTCATTATTCTCCAAAAATGGAAATTTACATCCAAGCAGATACATTAATGTAGCACGGTAGTGCCTAGTGTGGTATGAGTTGGCCAACTTGGAAAGCCTGACTTTCAGTACTAGCAGAAATCTTGCAATACATGAAGGCAGACAGCATTCTTAGGAATGCTTTACAACCATACTTGTGCTTTAATGCTATCAGCAAGTCAATAAAGGGAACCATAAATGAATCCAGATACTTTGCCTAAAGTAAGTGCATTTCTATCTCACTTTTTGCTTTTCTTTCCTCCTGCTATTTCTTTCGTTGTTACTTCATGTTCTCGTTTTCATTTCGTTGATTTATGTTGTTAGCTATATATTTATTAATACTTAGTAATATTAATATATCAGTTTGGCTTTGTGTTTATTATTCTAACATCTGTTTATTTATTGTGGGAAAATCTATCTTTACAGACTTGTGTTATATCCAATAAAAATAACATGGGGGAAAGAAAGGAATTGTACATCTGGAAACAATTTGGAGGGGGAAAATGATCTGGAATTAGATTATTTTAAATGTGATACAGAGCAGGGTACACACTCCACTGGCGGAAAGGCAGCAATCATCTTTGTCATAGCAGTAGGTGCTATGATTGTTTTAGACATTTGTCAGTTACTGTGAACCTCAATTACACAGTCGCATTTGGACTTAATGTAGAAAAATTTCTGGGTTTTCTGTTGTTGTCATATAGCATGGTCCCAGACAACAATGTCCTTTGAGTATTCAAGCAACTGATCAGAAAGAAACTTGTTTTCAGTAATTTGAACTGAATGTCTGCCTTGGTGCTAGGATATGGTAAAAAAAATTCCAATGCGAGAGGTTGCTTCTCAGGAAATGGTATTGGCTCTCGGTTCCTAATGCAGCAGGCTGTCTGGGATGCCAGGAGAGTGGCACAGGATACATTCAATTAGGTGAAATCTGTATTAGCACTGTGTGCAACTTCCAGAAGACCACATAGGACCAATACAAAACTGGTCTTTATTACTCACATGGTTACCTTGGAGTCACTGCCAACATCCATTTCACAAAATGTCATGTGGAGCCATTGCATTTGCAAGCGTGATTTAGTTAAACTAGCAGATGCTATAAAAACATGGCAAATTAAATGAGCTGTATTAACTAGGAGTAGTTTTTTGTAGAAGCACAGTGGTGTACAACATGATGCATAATTCTTGGTTATTTAGAGAGAGATATTTATCATTATTAGGCTGAATTAAAAAACACAGAACAAAACTTACTTAGCGAACCACCACCCATACCAGCCGGGTAACTGACAGGCAGGCAGAGAGAGGCAGCTGGTAAAGAGGGGAAAAAAACAAATCTGAGGATGTTCTTAGTGTGCTCATTTTGCTGGAAGGATTTATCACACTGCAAACACTCATTGCAAAATCTTCTCTTAAAAGGTTTCAAACAGTGCACTTCTTTTCACAATGGACATGTTGTTGCTGGAAGGAGAAACAAAAATACTCTTATCCTTAAGGATAGCCAGAATATTCGCTTTAGCTTATTAGATATATATTATTATGGAGGGATTTTAGTTATATGAGTGACTATATCACAAGTTTCTTTGCAAAGGTGGAAAGGTGATGGAGTAAACCTGGGATGTTCCACCTAAAGACCCACGCACTTATATTATTTACCATGCAGGCAGAAAGGTAAGTATGATAAGTGATGCAAGCTGCCTTATGAGGACAGGTATTTTCAGTGCAATTCATCTTGATGGAAAGCTAAACAGAGGAAAAAAAGCTGTGATAATCTAGTAGTTATAAGATAAAGTGAGATGACTATTTCAGTTTGCATTTTCATCTTTTCAGGAGATTAAGGAGTTGATTCAAACAGTTCATACTTTCTGGCTGTAGAAGGGCGGATAAGATTTTTTCTATCACAAGCAGCAAAGCAAGACAGTAACCCAAACCAGAATAAAAAAAAATAAACCTCTCAGCTGGCAGTAGCTGACGTTGGGAAGGATTGGTAAAAAAGTTATGAAACAACTACTGTGCTAAGAATTTATATTATTTTAACTGAGGAGAGAGCCTATTGAGAGAGTGCTAGGTTCAGACTCTTCATTTTAGTAGGTTTCTGTCACCTGGAGGTTTTTAGAAAAAGAAAAATATTTTTCAATTCTAAGCAAGTACTGTTGTATTAAAGAAATATTTTATTTTGAGAAGATGGAGTATTCCCAGCTTAGTGAATCAATCTGAAAACTTGTAGGTGAAAATTTCTCTGTGCTTTATTTATTTATTTTTTTTAAATGCCAGAGCCTCATAATGATCTGGTGAAGCTTTAGTAATATTTTCAAAACACAGTGTAAATCGCAGATGAAAAGATACTGCTATTTGTAAAGCAATAAATTTTATTTGACTTTAGTAGAAAAACCCAGCATTTTGCTCCATTAAATTTATCATCTCTATTTCTTTTTCTTTGCCTCCCTATAAATGTCTAGCATACATAATCTGTAGCATATAGTAATTTCCAAACATGAATAGTCACAATTTTGCATTTCCCAATTTATATTCCTTAGTCTTTTTGTAAGTTACTACTGTCTAGTTCAAGTGTAGTTCAATTGTATTTTCTTTTCCCTCATGAGTTTGAATAAAAGTGTAAGTTCTCTTAAATTAAAATGCTATCATTGCCATTTAAATATGTACCTCTTTGGCAGCAGGCTTGCTTTAAAGGGCAGACATCCTTATGCTAAACATAGCACTAGTATGATAATACAATTACTTTATGAACTCTGAGTGGCTTGCAGCTGGATGAGAAATGATAGACATTGACCTGAATGAAAGCTGGAATTTCCATTCTGAGGGAAGTGCTATACTTTTTAAACTTCCATTTCATTCCATTTTTACATATTAACATGGAAGATTTTCTTGGAACAGGTGTTTTTTTCTCTAGACATTTGCAAACTAAAATACACTGACATGCCTGACTCTGAACAACTCCATTTTGATTTGTTAGCGCACTTAATTTTAAGTGCGTTGATGTAAATCGATGCAGTGAACTGTAACCAGGGATACTCAAGTCTCTGTATCTCATGAGCTCTGCTCTCGCACGGCTCCATACCACACCGCTCTGCTTGCTAAGAGACATCAAGTAGCATGATACACTGTCTTCCCGTGATCTTAAACCTCAGGTCTTTCAAAAACCAGCAGCCTGATGTGGGGATGCAGTTTAATATTTTATTTCAATGATTCAAACCTAAATGGACCTGGTTTTTGTTAAATGGAAATGAAATGGCTACGTTCAACGGAATAGCTCCATTTAAATGTCACTATGGAAAAGAAACATTATTTTTTTGGAGATGAGTGGGTACTTATGTTGTTCTGGCATTCTGTGATCATACTAATAAATATGTAATTAACCGTAGTGGAAAAGGGTACTGTTATGTGGCCATACAGGCAGAGTCTGTAGTGACCTGTAACTCCGATCATCTGCTCAGCACTGGCCGGAAAGAAAATCCTCATTTCCTGTTGCTTTTAACTTTGTCTTTAGCTACTCAGGATAACATTTTCCATGTTGCTTTACTGGTTTGCCTTGAGATGAGTGAGTCAGATGTCCTGCCGAAAAGATAGTATGCAAATTCTAGGCTATTATCTAATTAACTACTGTATCAAAATTTGGACACTACAGGGCTAACTGCGTAGTGACATTAAGTTCAACATTTCTTTACTTTCAGGTGCCTCACTTGGAACATTCAGGTTGCTTTAATGTTATTTTTTTTTCCATGCCACTTTTTAATGAAATTGCTGGCTACAAATGATCCCTAGCATGCTGACTGAATCAATTACTTCCAGTGTCCCAGTCCTATTGGTCAATGACTTACAGCATAATGAGGAAGGCATTAAGATTTAAGGATAAATAAAGTGGTGCTGTGCTTAATCCAAAATGACAAGGGCCAAATTCTGGTCCTATTGCAGTCAGTAGAAATTTTGCCACTGCTTTCACCAGAGCTGGGATTTTACAGACACTAAAAAGTCTCCTGGCTTTCGGATATGAGCAGAAGTTCAAATTGGAACTGAATTTCATAGCAGGGACTCAGATAAACCCTAATTAGTTAAATGGAAATCACCTATGCAACCTATGATTTTTTAAGTACAGAGCAACTTTGCAAACATGCAGGTGCTGCCAAATCCTGCCGCGGCAGGGCAAGTTCTTTATGTAAGATGACAGGTAGTGCGGGATGGCAGCTAACCTGCCAGTATGAGATCCAGTAATAATTTGGGGTTCTAATGACTTCGGAGATTCCTTGAGCTTTGCTATTGCGGTTAACTGTGTTGTCAAAATCTCTTCCCTAGAATTACAGATGATAGGTTTGGTCATCTAGTTCAACCTCTACATCGAGCAGGACAGGCTAAACATAACATTAGACTTCAGAGTTACATGTGTTACAGCATCCCTCCCTTTCCTCCTCTGTTCTTTGGGATACGTTCCGTTTGGTAAACCATCTGTTTCTAAATTGAAAAGCTTGAAATGCACAGAGACACATTTACAAACATTAAAGAAAACACAACATCTCTTGATCTGTACATTTTGGTTTGCAAACAAATGTTTTAGCATTCAGGCGTAGATCGCTGATCCATGCAGTTTGCTGTCTTGCCTGTAGTCATGAGCAATTTCTTTTTCTAATGAAGTGGCTGGCATATTTCAAAATATTATGTCTGACAAATATCTTATTTTCTAATTGACAAAATTTCCTTCCCGAGTATCATGCATGACTTTTTAGCATTGAATTAAATTACCCATGTCTGTAGTTTATTTTTTACTGATGTACTGTATGTCTGTAACTGTGAAGTATAATATTATTGTCATAAGAGTCAGATTAAAATGAAAGAAGGCAAACAAGGAAGAGGACTATACAATCTATTATTTGGAGGCTTGAATAAAATGAATCTAGCATGGTAGTGCTAAGGTAGCTGTTCTCTCAGGATTCAAACTTGCCAGCAATTTTAGTCATGTTTTGTTTATCCAATAAGAGCTTAACTTTAAACCCTCTGTTTTAAGTCATATTAAAGAGGGTTTGAAAGTGTTTATCTTTAAAAACATGCTTGAGTGGTTTGTGGAATACAGAAGTCATAGTGAAAGCCAGCATACAAGATCAAGATGATGATAGGTTTTTCTTCTGTTGCACCTAACCAATTTTAATCAGATTCGGCCTCAGGTCTGAAACAAATCTAGGAGACAACTTTTGGCCACAAGTGTAATCTGTTGCTACCTATAATGCTCTTTCTACTGCAGAGGTTCAACCTCTGATTTCTGGGACTGTGGAAGAAAAATGATTCCTAAGATCTAACCAGCGTTGGTGTAAAAAGTGGGCTCAGAGGGCTGAGGAGTCTTTAAGCAGTCTGGTCTCACCACAGAAAGCTCATTGGTCGATTGGCAGAAGACACTTTTATCTCTAGATAGAATCTCAACAGACGTAGACTGAATTGGTGTAGACTGGAAAGCTCTATTCAAGTTGCTATAATGAGAGAAGCTTATTCATGGACCATGATTTACTTTTACTGTTTACTCATTTCTTCATGACAACATGGAAAATTGTTTTCTGTCTGACTCAGACTCCACCCATTCTGGTCAGAAGAGGTCTCCACACAAAGTTTCATCTGACATGGTCATTGCAACCTTGAAGTTTCTGAGGTGAATGGAACAATAGGTAGCAGTGGTTTCTGTCTCTGTTACCGGACTAAAGGGTTTCAGACAACAAAGGCAGAAAAATGGGGAGCTCCCTCCTTGTTTCTTTCCTTTGGCCGAGTTTCATACCACACGGCTCCAGGCATTTGCATAAGATGTCAAAGATAGGAACCTTGTCAGCCTGTATTCCTTGTATGGTCAAAGAAGAGAGAGAAACACTTCCAGAGGGTGATTTGGATCTTAATTTGACTGCACACTTGTCCCTGTTGACTCTCCTGAGTTCTTGGACTCCCTAATTAGGTATCAAGATTGTTAATATCTAATTTTTGTTTGTCTATGAAATTTTTCCACATCTCCATGTATGTTTCTCAGGGAAGCATGTGGTCCTCTCATGAAGTCATACCTGCTTGCCCAACACAGTAGACATGGAAACTTTATCTTCACGTAAAGTCCTAGAACCTGTAGAACCTGCAAAAATTGTTGCAGTTGATGACTTTCAGACAGATACTGGAAAAAAAATAAAAAGCTGCAACCACAGGCATAACTACCACTACTATTTGGAAATTTAAGTGGGAGTCCAAAATTACCACCAGATGGTGCACCTATTTAGCAAGTGACAGAGACATGTTCCACAAGAAAGGGTAGCCACAGCCTCCAGCAACCCATCTTGTTGCTTCCCCTGCTGTTTATTCTCAGCTTTGACATAAATTGAATGTGTACGACCTGCCAGTCATATTATTCTGTTACATTTAATATGGAGTATGTTTTCAATCTTCACAATGGAAGCCTTTCAACTGCATGGCTAGGGACATGAGGAAGTGGGAAAGAGCATAGCAGATCTATGAATGCATGTAAAGAGAGAAGGAAAGAAAAAGAGATTGGCTGGGAGCAGGAAAAACTGGTAACGGTGAATGGCAATGAGCAGACTCCAGAACAAAAAGTGGTCAGCACAGATTATCTGGGCATTGCTGTTTCATTAAGTTGAGCTAATTCTGATTATTAACGCTAGGTAACTGGGAGAAGGCTGAGGTCATGGCATTTCTGAAGGATAGTCTTGATGTCTAAGTCAGTACTTTGGAAAACTGCCAATGTCAGTATCCCAGGCAAGAACATGGAATATTTTATTTACTGCATAGCAAACACTGTGAACTTTCCTAAACAATGAAGTGGTTTTTATTCTCTAACTACTTCTCATTTCTAAGCACTCCATACTGAGAGAAAGATTAGCACATTGATAAGCATACATTTTCTGCTGTATTTCTCAGTGTCACAAGAACATGTGATTCTTCCAGCTAGATTTGCTGTAAATCAATGCATTATCATACATGGGACACGAGGAGGTCTCTCTTCCCGTTCTACTCTACTTCTTGGTTTAAAAAAAACTCTAAAGTAATATCTAGGTTCCTGGCAATTGTCTTTCATGAACATTACAAAACTGATGCAGAAGAAAATATTGTGAGTCTCTCCAACTTTTGCACAGGTGTGTCTTTTACTGCTCTTAATTTTTTTTTTGGTATGTTTTGAAGAATGCTGTAAATAGAATTTAATATATTGCTAGAGAACGATTAATTAGGAAGGTTGTTCTTGATCAGTAAAGAAACTTCTAAACTGAAAATTTCCTCTGAGGAAAAAGTGAAAACATTTGAATATTCTTTAATCCAAGAAGTACTCATTCAGAACAGATAAAATTTTTCATTCTCTGTCCAAGCTGAGAGGAAAGCGTCACCTCAAGAAGCTCAATACAATTCTCTTCCTATCATTTTTCACATACCCTGTGGCTCCTAGTTCAATTTGAGGACTATCATTTTATGGTTAAAGCATGGATCAGGAGATAATGGACTTGGACTCTGTTCCCAGCTGTGTCACATACTTTTCTTGTGACCTTGGGCAAGTCACTTCATACCTCATTGTCTGGAGACTAAAGATAACTAATTTCAGTGGGGTATTGAAAGGCTTAATTAATGTGGACTAATCTCCACTTAAACATTTGTGAAGTACTCTGGGATCCTCAGACACAAATGATTGCTGTTAAAATCTTCTTATCCAAACAAAAAGCAAAGGACAGAAATATTATGGAGGCATTTTGTCTTCTAGAATCCCTCCCTAGTGAGTCCAGGCCTGAAAAAAGACCATACTGAAAAATCTCAGTTGAATAGACCTGTTAAGGTTATTAGATTAGGTTGTGTAAGACAGAAGTTTAGGAACTTTAGGCAGTTGTCTACAAAGAGTCTACACTTAAATTTCACAAAGAGAAAATACTTACATGTTTGGTTCTTACATGTAACAGAGAGACAGTAAAGCCCACAGGCAGAGCAACTGCTGTGATTCTTTGCATAAAGCTTCCTGTACAAGACCCTCTTTTTCTACCTGCTGGTGCACAGTGACACCCCGACACCCATGATGGGGCTTAAATGCTTTTTCCCTCCTTCCCTTTCTTTTTCTTCTTGCTGTCTCCCATTTTCTTTTACTTTGGCAGTTCAGTAATAATGAAACCAAGTTCCCTTCCCTTTTGTTTGCTTTTCCCTTGTCCATTGATCAACCATGTTGCTTTATTACAGACACTGTAGTATTAACTACAGTATAAACAGAAGCTCTTAGCAGGAGAGTTAGCTGGGATTTCCCTGCCCTCTTACACAACCGTCGTTTCTGCAACACCACTTTCTTGTTTGTTTTCAAGGATTAGTGGCAATATTCCACATACTGCTGACATAATGAGGCATAAGCTTCACTCAGAGAAGGCAAAGAACTGATTTTTAAAAGACACTAGACTACTGTGCTACTACGGGTAGACATAGAAAGTTTGAAAGTCAGCAGACTACTCTCAAATCTGAGTGGCAATAAGATTGCTGATGGGTTTTTCAATAGCAAAAAATTTCTGTGAATACTGTGTCCTTCTCAAAGTTAAATTCAAAGTGTCTGCAAGGAATATCTCATATAGCATCATGTGTGTGCTGTCAATGTGTGTTATTCAGAGGAACATGACATCATGTGACAGGCAAAAACACCACTTAGTACCATATAGCCTAATTCAAGACTTTTCACGTGAAACATTTGTTTTGGTTTGGTTTTGAGACATTTGCCTTTCTAACTGGTCTGTTCTAATTAGAGCTCAACCTGAACCACAAACGATAGATTTGAACTTTCCCAGAGTTCAGTAGTGTTCAGATCTGGCTTTTGGTTTGGCCCATCACAAAGACAGGGGTCAGCTTCAAAGTTCAGATCTGGAAATGGGCTTCTACAAAGCAGGGGGCTGAGAAGATTATTTAATGAGACCCATATCTCATTTTAGTAGTGGATTTGCAGTAGAGACACTTACTAGTGTTTTTTGAAAGTACTTTTTTATAAGCAGCATCTCAAAGACTGGTGTTAATACCAATCTATCTACTTAAATACACTTGTATTTATACTGCAGAAAGGGACTTGTCCCATCTTTCCTGATTATAAAGCCTGGATCCTGGTCTGAAGCTGGAGTACCTTAAGAACCTACAGATTTTGCTTCTGATCTTTGTTTAAACCTTGTCCTTCATTTCTAGAGTATTACACTTTAAAACAATGGCAGCTCTTTGTGGGCTAGAAATCTGATCTTTTTATCCTCATAGCATTTTTTTTTTTCAGCTGAAAGTGTAGTTAACTCATAGGGCTGGCATCCACCTATTTTTCAAACTCTTGCAGGTGTGACAGCATTTTAGAGTGAGCTTGCTCCATACCTAACAAAACACAAGCTTAATACAAGAAAAATAGTAAGTAACAACCATTAGCCTACTAGATAACATAACCTGACTGGTAGAGTTAACTAGACAGTTTCAGATTCAATACTGATTCGGTATCTTTTATGAGCCTTGAGAAGATTCATTAATTCTTCCTTATTTATGTGAATCTAGTCACATCCCAACTCCTGTCAGAACCAGAAAATCCAGAGCTGAAAAAAAAGGCTTTGCTCTTGTGATGCTTCCAGACTAATTTTGCAAACCAGAGAGGTTTGGACCAGAATCTAAACTTTGTGTATTTATCCAAAACCCTCTGAGCTCTTTACTCTTTTAAATCTCTTTCATATGTGTGATTTGTGTTGTGTCTTTTTCACTGGGGCTACAAACTTGACTACTAGGCAAAGACCCTTCAAACACCAAGAAGCATAGATAACATTACTTGAACACAGCTCTCTTTCCAGAAAAATTGTCAGGCAAGTAAAATATAACAGATACGTGAATGCAGCCACACAAGCACTGTAAAAGCATTTGGAAAATATTTAAGCAAATTTGAAAGAACTTTCAACCCAGCCCTTTCACCAGAACTTTCTCATTTGCTTTCCACAAAATCTGAGCTCTGACAGGGGATGCCAGTGACTTATGGGGTTACTGCCCAGCTGTTTGCCCTAAGCCTAGAAGATGTGATCTCTGCAGCCAAATTAGCAGAGCAGAACACAGACTCATATTGATGATCTGCAAACCAAACCTCTCTGCTGCAATCACCAAGGAAGGATTGGTTTTGGCTGGACTGTAAGCTAAAACCAATGAGACACAGTTGTTCTGCTACCATGGGAGATATCAGGGAAGTAACATCCTAAACAGCTACATCGAGACTTACTGCATCTCACCCATCAAACCCTACCTTGCCAAGAATGCACCAGAGAAACGCATTAAAGCCCACACAGTTAAAGGATGAGTAGTGAGTCACCACAATAATGCTCACTTCGGAGATTTGCTTGTGAAATTTGAGATATAGAGTTGGTCCTCCAAGGTGTCCTGCCAGGCATCAGAAACCATGGCAGGAATTTATGTAACAAATTTGTAGGATAACCTTAGTGAACAATATACAAAATTATTCTCCCGGAGACAATCCAACAGTAATTCCCATCAAATGTAATGAGAACCTGTGTGCTACATTCCTGTGCAGAATTTTACAGAAAAAAAGACAACATTATGGTACATCATTTGATGTCAATTGTTTTCCCTTTTTTTTTGTCAAGCATAGAAAATAGTCTTCTGTGTATGACTATACAGTCTTGACGAATAGCTTAAGGCCATCTTGAAGAACAGAGTCACTGGACAAGATGAAAGCATAACAGTTCCTGTGCCTGGAAAGTGCTGTCCCAGGCACACAGGAGAAGTTTTTCCAGAACAGCAGTAGAAATACTTTTCAGAGCCCCCAACCTGTCTGTCACCATTTCTGAGATTGGGCAGTACTTCCTTCATATTCACTGCTATTACCACAAAAGAGTGTGAAGATCAAGGAATTTCTAGATGTCATTTCATATTTACTTGAAACTAATCTCCTCTTGTATCACTGTTGCAGTGAAAGATACAATATGACAGATGGTTATGCCATTTTATAATATTTCTCTGCATTTAGATTTCAAATATGACAAAAAATAAAAGAAATATTTATTTATTAGATTCTGTCTAGATCAAGTAGATACCTAGTGTATGAGATTAAGTTTAATAAAAGGTACTGCTGCTCTTCATGAACCTTATTATAACAAATGTCATGACTATGTAGAATTAGTGATTTACTTTTTATATGAAATTATCCTAATTATGTGCTTGATAGAATCAAGTTAAATGATACCTTGAAAAAAAATAAAACAACAAACTAGAAAAATACAGTAGAAGAAGTTATGTTACGTTCAGTAGAATATCTTTATCCTAATCAGTGAAACCAACAAAGTCATCTTCTGACTTTTAATGTAATGAAATCTTTCTTCAGCCAGAATATGAAACAGGATAACGGACTGATAGTGGAATATTTTAAGGGTGGGATCTCCTTTTCTAAAACCACCATATACCCTCAGCAATTAGGCTTAGATGACTGCTGCCAGCATAGCTGGAAAGGCTCACTGTGCAGGGAAATCTGGCTTAGCTCACTGGTGGGATAAGTATAGACTCTGTTTCTTTTTTGCATTTTGTACTCCCAGTTCTGGGGCTTCCCCATGCAGCTCGATAGCTTCTTGAAGCCTTGCTCTTTTGGTGTCTAACTCTCAGTGCTTGGTAAGGCTGGATTCCTACCCTGGCCTCATGGAAAATACTAGGTGGAAGAACATTTAAAAGACAGACTTTAGAGCCAACATCTCTTTGCAGATCTAGCTCTAGGTGCCTAACTCTTGGCCTATAGATGTAATTAATCTTGTATGCTGTAAACATTGGCATCTAATCTGAAAATAGTACCTTATACTACTATCAAAATGTCTTGGGCTAGGCTTGCTTGTAGCTGCTCTTGCTTTGTATGTGTTTCCAAAAGGGAATTTCTGGATTTA
>VWZK01016219.1:0-16892 GCA_013396935.1 Baryphthengus martii
AAGTTGTTCATCCCTCCCACTCCTGATTGGAGAATCAAAAATGTAGATTAAGCAAATACCAAGTCTGAAAGAGATTTTTGCCCTCAGTTTGTGCTTGCATCCCATGGTGCCTTACAGATCTAAAAGTCCTCAATGTTATGAACTACCATGTGCATTTACTACTTGTATCTGTGTTCAGCTTTTATCCAACAATAATTACTTCAGTTCGTTCTTTCTTTTTTTTTTTTTTTTCCTTTCGTGTTTTTTTTAATCACTCCCAATATGCAAGCATCATTCATACGTGAACAGCATGTCAGGATAAACATTTTCTTATTACTGAGTGACTTCACTTATTATTAGGGAAGGTGACATAGCTGGGCATCCTCTGAACCCTGAGCAGTTTCCGTTCACTATCACTCTCACTGGTCCTTGCACAGAGCCATAGCAAAATAAGTTGTTTATAATAAAAATATTTCTGAAAAAAAAAAAAATCTGAGAAGTGCAAAAGGTGGTGAATTTATTTCTGCTAAGACAAATGACAGGTAGATGGGAGCAATCACACAATGTGTAAGAGACGTCAAGAGCGGCCACCACCTCCAGTAGCTCAGACCCTGGGGATCTCTCCTTCCCAGCTACTGGAGCCCAGTCTGTGGCATCTGGAACCTGGGGTCTCTACTTCATGGATGTACCTGCTGCATTCTTGTTTGCAGATTCAGCCAGTAGTGAAGCTGAGCATGTCCCAGCGTCACACATACAGAGATGACACAAACATGGCTGACTGCTCAGATCCCCACTTGCTCCAGTGGCTGACACCACAGGCCAGAGCAGCCAACAGCTGTGTTCTGACTCTTGTTGCTGTCCCAATACCCAGTTGCACCAGTCTCCCCAGTAGCAGGCAGGGTGGAGGGTAAGATTACACAGAGAGATAGTCAAGAAAGTATGGAAATTATTTAACAGGAAGGTAGCACAAGCTGCAGTGATCAGGTGCAGGGCTCAGTCAGACAAGTGCACTGCACTGACTGGATGGTTTTCACACATGACTGACTTTTTTCATACCCCTTTCTGTCTCTTCCCCCGTTATTCCTACCTGATCCAGTTCCCCTGCTCATTCCTTCATTCGTTCACATAGTTCCACTGTCCACCTTCTCGGATATTCGGGACCCTCCAGATTTGTATCCTTATCAGTGGCAAGGTACAGATTTGACTGCAGTTTCTTGATAGCCCATCAGTTAGTGTGATCGCTGAGATTTGTTTCTTCTTGTCGTGCCCACTGTCTTTGTCTGCCAGGTTTGCGTCTCTCTGTTTTGTTCATTGTCTTCACTTTTTCCTTTCCATCCCATTTTGACAAGTTCCTTGACCACATAATTTTACTGAAATCAGCACTCACATCCCAGGTATCTTTATGAAGTAGCATGACTGACTAGATTTGGTTCTTATTACTGCCTCTCTGATCGTTTGTCAGTCAGATTTGCTCCTCTGTATGTTTTGTTTATTGCTTCGCATCTTTTCTTTTTATTCCCTTTTACATTGGAAAGGTCTTTGACCAGGTACACTTAGAGAAGCAGATGCTCTCTCCTTCTTTGAATCCATCTAGAAACTGTAACACACATCTTTGGAGCGACAGAGCACCCAAATCAAATCAATTAAGTAGCAAGGCATCTCCCGGATCAGAGCAGTCCCTTAAAATGTAGTGCAAACCACTAGGATTACACACAAAACCTCCAATAAGGAAGTGAATTTGCTTTTATTAGCTCTAAATATAACTAGGATGTCACCTGGGTATTTGCTGCTTATATGAGTCATCTCAGTCACTGCAGATGTCTTTGCTCCCTGCTTTTAAATAACCTCCATTTTCCACCACGATGCACCTACTTCTTCTTGTGTTCTGTATCTGAGGACTACAGTTCAAATATAACATGGATTGTATGTTGCCCTATTGTAAATGCCATGGGAGCCCACATTGATCTTGTGCTTTAGTGTTTTGTCTCACAAATCAATGTTTTCTGATTTTTAACTTTTTTGTAAGAAAGTTTTCTCTCTTTTTCTCTTTTCTCTCCCCTTTCCTTTTTTTGTGGTGCCCAGTTCAAGTTTCTGAGAGCAAGTCTGTCAACAAATAATATATAACATCTATCCATACAGTTCTTTCTTTTGTATTTCTGAAAAAAAATCATCAAGGGTGACTAGATCTTACTATTCTACTGTTGAGAAAACAGGTTTAGGAAAATTTTAAGTCACTTAAAATCGTATGCCTATCCAGCTGCAAATCTGGTGAACTTCCACTGAAATTTTTTATCTCGCCACTTGTGGACTACAGAAGATAAAGAGGTGTTTTTCTGCCTGAAAAAATTTCACACTTACATGATTTTATACTTACTGTGTCAGATGTCTAATATCTTATTCTGTTGTGCTTTCAGTTTCTCTAGGAAAAATTCATCTTTGGTGTAATACCACAGACTGCATAGTTGTGTTAGTGATAAACTTCCTCCATAGCTCGTCATGTTTATTTTTTTCATACTGGTGCTTTTCATTTTGAATGTTTAACACACCTTTTAAATTTGCTTTGTTCTCATTGGTATCTTATTTTTTAAATTGTTATTTGTTTGTTTGGGTTTTTTTCCTCACTTCTATCATTTTACCTTGTCTAATGACTTATTTTATCTTTTCTAAATTGTCATTTAATTAATTTGGTTGGCTTTTTCCTCACTTCGCCTATCATTTTACCTTGTCTAAGGCTTGTTTCCTCTTTTCTGAATCTTCCATATAAAGGATAAGTTCTCAAGTCTTGCTAGCCCTATCTGATCTATTCTTTGTGTCACTGAGACATTCACTGTTATTTGCCTGTTCTTCCTAAAGTGTGATTTTAGGTGGAATAGTAAAGTATATAACATGACTTTTGGCTTTGGAGGTTCAGTTTTGGCATTAGGAACCATTTTTCTACCAGAAGGTTAAATGCAGCAGTGAAACAAGTTGACCAGGAAAGCTGTGGCTCTTTCCTCTTTGGAAGTTTTTGATGCTCTGCTAGAGAAAATCAGTAGCGATCTGACCTAGTGTTGGTAATAGTCCTACTTTGAGTGAGAAGGCTGGGATTGATGATCTGAAGGGATCTCTTCCAATCAATGTTGCTATGATTTTATGCAGCCTCAAATTCAAAACCAGAACCACTGAAGGCCAGTGGGTGTTGAACCCTTACTGCACAGTCCTGCTGCCACTCTGTTACTTGCAGGAAGGAAGGATCCTTCTCTCCTGATGCAAATGGTGCTGATACTGTAAATAAAAAAAGATAAACGCAACTTCCTAAACTCATCTATGCCTGTAACATTCTATATCTGATTTTTAGAACCACAACTATGTGGGGGTAAAGTGAGAGAGGAGAGCAATAAGTTGCTTAAATAATTTATTCCCACTAACCTGGAAATTTTTTTACTTTCACCCTAGTTCCTTCTTTCTCCTGTGTCCCAGTACAGAATGTTCTATACAGTCTCAAAGTCATTCAGTAGGTTATGGGCAGAAATGTCCTCTCTAATTACTCCTTTTACTTCAGTACTTTTGAATTGGTATTAATTCTGAATGAATTGAAAATCCTCCTTAGAAAATCAGTGCGAGCTACACAGTAATGTAATGAACATATAGATCTAACATTCCACCCCAGTCCCAATTTGTTGACATGGTTAAACTATAAGCCCTGTTCCCGTTTTTTTTAAATCTTTTTTTTTTTTTTAAACAAAAGGAAGTATGCCCTTATGAATTAGATTAGATCCTCATTTCATTGTGACATTTCCTTTAAAACTGCAGCCTGCTCAGCCTGTGGTAACAAAATAGTAGGTAGATGAGTAATAGAATCTGGAGAAGCAGTTACAAACACAACCCTATCTGTTAAAAGGAAATACAAAATATGTTTGAATATGTTTTTGTTCGTGCTTTCGGCTGTAAAATCTGAGGCCCCATTTTGAAGTTAAGAGCAACCTTTCCTGTTTCTGAACCCCAGTCCTTTGAAATATTAGCATGCACACGTAACTTTTGGGTTTTGAATAATTGCTCTGACTTTTCCTGACCTTTTTGATATTATCAAGTGGCATATTCTCAGTCTCTGGATGCAGAGGAAGGCAAGCTTCATTTACTTGCAGACTGGAACATTTACACAGTGTCTACATCACATGAGGGTTATATCTGCAGGAAACTTGCTTGAAGAGGACAGTGTACTAGGCATAATAATTATCTTAATATGGTATTGCTCCCAGTACTACCATTTCAGAGAGAGAGCAGATGAGGTGAGGTGGCAGGAAAACGGTACTTTGCTCTAGAGAACCCTGACGACTGATACGGTGTCATCATCAAAGCTGCCTCAAATCGAGTACTTTATGAGGTTGTAACTGTCTATATAGGTTATCTGTGTCATATAGGTTATATATATGTCAACACGTTATAACTATTATAACTGAATTACTGCAATGAAAGAGAAATAATAATTCATTTAAATATCAGTAAAGTGAATCTCTCAGAGCTATAGATGAGAGCGCCATATTCTGTATCAAGCCACATTTGATAAAATGCAGAAAAGGACTCTGATTTGTTAAGAAATAAACTTCTTTTATTTATTCACAGCTTGTTGGTATAAAGCTTTAGTTCCTATTGTGGAAAAAATCAGGAAGATTTCAAGTCCAGAGAAGTAGAAATCTGATACTACTGATAAGAAGTCAAATTGTTGAGATATGAGACTTCATAGGTTTCAAAGGACTTTTTATGTTTTAGGAGAGGAAATCTCTGTGGATTTCTAGAACAAGGCTCTGCTTGCTGAAGTATCAATCTAGAATGAATATGTATGCTCCACCTTATAATTTCACTGGATAGACCATGAGGAAAGAGCCTACATTGAAAAAAATATTTATATATGGCTTTACCATTATCAGAAACTGATCCATGTGCAAGGTGCCTGCAAACATTTGCTATATATCGTAAAATCCAAAGAGCTGTGAATATAAGAGGATCCTTGCAACAATGCATTGGAAAATCTTTATAACTAAACACATGCCCATTTTACATAGGTGAACATGGTTTGATGTAAGTGGAGTTAATGCTGTTCAAGAACAGGCTAAGCAAGGGCTCAATCAAGTGTTATACTTTTAAACAGAAAAGGATTTTTTTTCACTTTTAAATGTCGTGACTGACAGTATAGTAGTATAATGCACAACCTTGTTAAACAAACAAATAATAAATACCGCTCTGCTGCTTTGCCACTTTCTTTTCTTTTCTTTTCTTTATTTTTCAATGTGTGCCATACCATTTTTAACTTAAAAAAAATCTCCTTGTTTACAGAAAAATCAGTCTTTTGTAGTACTGACTGAGCAGCACTAGCTGGATACTTGATCCATAGTGTCTGGGTTTTAACTACAAAGTAAGGCTATGCCAAAGATCTTAAAGGATTTTGATCAGAAACTGTTATAGTTGTCCTGGACCCCTCTTTTAAATCTAGTGAAGCCAGTCAAGTGGATAAAAAGAGATAACTGGAAGTTTAGTGTGAATGAACTGGTTATAAATGCACTTTCAAACATCATAGCTTATTTCAGCTGAATTCCCTACAGGATACCACATGAGTTAAAAGCTCTAATGTACATTTGATAATTTTAGTCTGTCTCTTGGAGAAAAAGCTGTCAAACTGCCATTAAACTAAGTTTCCCTTTATTCTAAAGTACAGAAAAGTAACACTTCAAATAATATAAGTACTGGGCAAGGTGAACTTACACTGTAGTAGGGAGTGATGTAAGTAAAGCACCCCAGAGTACAAGTAATTGCAGTGGGACAAAATAACAAATATAGATGAATTCTGTCTTTCAGAAAAGCATTCAGTTAGGCAGACAATAAAAAAAGACCCCACAGCAGCAACAATGAAAACAATTCATTTTCTTAACACATTCCTAAAAGTTTTACAAATTAATTTAGAGTTCTGCAAATTGGTCTCTGCTGCTTTGGTATTTCTCCTTTGCCTCGTAGCCACACTGCTGCAGGGCCCAAGGAAGGTGAGATGCAGGAAGGGATGGAGGGATTCGTAGATAAAGAAGTGACAAAATACATTTGACAACAATGTAAATATTAAAGGGAGATGGGACACCTAGGATTTCAGTTGTTCAGTTGTTCTGCTTTAAAGATAAATTTTGTTCCATATTTCAGTCTTCCTTACTGGCACATTCTTGGATATTATAGTTAATTTATATTTAAAAAGTAAAATATCCAATTCTTGTCACATTCCTAAGGACATCCCCAGCTCTGACTCTCCCTGCCTGACCCCTCAGGGGTTCTTCCAATTGCCCATGGCCCCTGCCCCAGTGATGCTTCAGTGGGACCAGTCTCCAGCTGCCCACAGCCCTGCCCAACCATGGGCCCCATGGATCCACAGGCCTCAGATCCCATCCCAGCCTTAGCTTGTCCCCATCCCCAGGGAGGTACCTAGTGCCCAGGGCTAGGGTTATCCTGGTGCCTCCCAGCTGTCCTGTTCCTGACTGGGCCAGTAGGATGGATGCTGCTGATGGGGCCCTCCTTTGCTGCCCCCTACAGTTGAGGAGCCCTCAGTGCTTCTGGTGCACCAGTCCGAAAGAGCTTCAAGTCCTTGCTGAGCTCTGACAGTTCTCATGGTAGGACATCATGCTTTCTCCATGTCTGAAATACAGTTAATTCACAGTATTTCCTGGGTTTTGTGAGGTATAAATATGTTCATATCTAACCTGGCCTGACTGTGGTTTGAATGGTAAAACTGGGAAGAGTTTCCTAGTGCAGAAAGTGATTGTCCCGTGTTGGGACATGGTCAGAGACAGCTCAGATATCTGACCAAAGATCAGTCAGGACAGGGAAGGCAGCCCATCCAGAAAGTTTATCCTCTGTGCAGCACCGTGGAAGCGGTCTATCCTTCAAGCTGCATCCAAGCTGGAGACATGGGACCAGGAAAGTGGACAATAAGATAATAGGCTGTCTTGTTCAAAGGGTAATGATCACCTGACAAAGTCCAGCTGGTGGTCAGTGACTAGCAGTGCTCCTCAGGGATCAACAGTGGGGCCTGTTCTGCTTCTTGTCTTTATTAATGGCATAGGTGACGGGACAGAGGGTCAGCAAGTTTGGGGATGCTACCAGATTGTAGTATGGGGCTCCTGTTCATAGGGTCCTGGACAAGCTGGAAAAAACTGAAGGGTTGAACCTCAAGAAATTTAGGAAAAGCAAAGTTCTACACTTAAGATCCCATGCGGCAAAACAGCCCAACTAGAAAACAACTTTACAACAAAGGACCAGGCACATCTGATTGACAACAAATTAGATGTGATTAACAGTACACTTGCATCAAAAAAAAAAGGAAAAGAGCCAGTCACGTCCTGGGATGTATTAACCAGACTGGAGTCCACAGGGTGAGGGAGGTGATTCTTCCCCTTTAATTGGCACTTGAGAACGGCATCTGAAGTGCTGTGTCTGGGTTTGTGTTCTCACTATAAGAAAAAGATTGCCAAACTGGAACAAATCTAGAGGGAAAATAACAAAATGGTTCAGCTGCTGGACACATGACATAAAGCACAGTTTGAGACAACTGTGTTTATTCCTCCTGGAAAGGCAGAGGTTAAGGATTGATCTCATGGTGGTCTGCAACAACCTGATCAAAAGACATAAAAAAAAAGGAAATAGATACTCTTAGTGGTGCACAGTGGAAGGACAAGAGGCAATGGACACAAATGACACAAACTGCAATACTGGAAATTCTGACTTGATATTAGGAAAAAACCCCACTGTGACAGTAGTTAAACACTGGAACACGTTGCCTGGAGAGGTTACAAAATTTCCTCCCTTGAAGATTTCCAGAACCCAGCTGGACACTGCCCTGAATAATCTGGTCTAACTGGACTTACTTTGAGCAAAGAAGTTGGATGAGATGACAAGAAGGTCCTTTCCGTCTTATATGCTTCAATGGTTTCATGTTTAATCTGAATTTACCACCTACACTGATGGGAAGCAGAGATCTCTGAAATACTCTTAGGCTTGGTGGATTTATTTTTAGTGCATTTCTGTCATTAACAGAAATATCAATGATTCGTTCATTACATGACTCAGTCGCCGAGGTGAGCAGCTCTGGTGCATGCACAGGGAGATTTCCCAAACTCAGGAAAAGTCAGGGGAGCAGAATGAAGACCGCACAATCCAAGAGGAAATGATTAGCAACCTGCTACACCACTTACACACACGCAAGTCTATGGGGGTGAATGGAATCCACCCCAGGGTACTGAGGGAGCTGGCAGAAGTGCTCACCAAGCTGCTTTCTATAATTTATCACCAGTACTGGATAACAGGGAAGGTCCCAGTTGACTGGAGAGTAGCTAATATGACACCCATCTACAAGAAGGGCCAGAAGGAGGATCCAGGAGACTACAGGCCTGTCAGTCTGACTTCTGTGCCAGGGAAGGGTATGGAGTAGATCATTTTGAGTGCCATCACGTGGCACATACTGGACAACCAGGTGATCTAGGCCAGTCAGCATAGGTTCATGAAAGGTAGGTCCTGCTTGGCTAACCTGATTTCCTTCTATGACAAGGTAACTTGCATTGTGTACGGGGGAAATACTGTGGATGTTGTTTACCTAGACTTTACTAACGTCTTTGGCACTGTTTTCCACAGCATTCTTCTGGAGAAACTGGCTGCTCATGGCCTGGATGGCTGTACTCTTCCCTGGGTAAAAAACTGGCTGGATGGCTGAGCCCCAAAAGTAGTGGCAAATGGAGTTAAATCCAGTTGGTGGCCAGTCACAAGTGGTGTTCCCCAGAGCTGAGCACTGGGGCTTCTTCTCTTTAATATCTTTATCAATAATCTGGCTGAGGGTCCTCAGTAAATTTGCGAAAAACACCAAGTTGGGCAGGAGTATTGATCTGCTTGAGGGTAGGAAGGTTCTACAGAAGGATCTGGACACACTGGATCGATGGGCCAAGGCCAACTACAGGAGATTCAAGAAGACCAAGTGCCGGGTCCAGCACTTGGGTCACAGCCACCCCAGACAACAATACAGGCTTGGGGCTGAGTGTCTGGAAAGATGCGTGGTGGAAAAGGACCTGGGGGTGTTGGTTGACAGCTGGCTGAGTATGAGCTAATGGAGTGTCTGGGTCGCCAAGAAGGCCAACAGCTTCCTTGCTTGTATCAGAAAAAGTGTGACCAGCAGGACTAGGGAAGTGGTCGAACCCCTCTGCTTGGCACTGCTGAGGCTGCAGCTTGAGTATTGTGTTCTGGTTTGGGCCTCTCTCTACAATAATGACATTGAGGAGCTGGAGAGCGTCCAAAGAAGGGCAGTGAAGTTGGTGAAGTTGAGAATAAGTCTTATGAGAAGCAGCTGAAGGAACTGGCATTGTTTAACCTGGAGAAAAGGAGGCTCAGGGAAGACCTTATTGCTCTCTACAGCTCCGTGAAAGAAGGCTGTAATGAGGTGGGGGTCAGTCTCTTCTCCCAAGTAACAAGTGATAGGACAAGAGGAGATGGCCTCAAATTGTACCAGGGGAGGATTGGATATTAAGAAAAATTTCTTCACAGAAAGGATTGTAAAGCCCTGGAATAGGCCACACAGGAAAGTGATGGGGTCACCATCCCTGAAGGTATTTAAAAGATGTATAGATGTGGTGCTGAAGCACATGGTTTAGTGGTGGACTTCGCAGTGTTAGGTTAACAATTGGACTGGATGATCTCAAAGGTCTTTTCTAACCTAAATGAGTCTACGTTTCTATGATTCGCTGGGCTACATCCATCTCAGTGTCATATTGTTGCTCTTGGGCTTTAAAAGATTAAGCAGGACATATATAACAAGAGGGCAATTGCTTGCTTCACAAAGTCACTTCATCTACATTCAACATAAATATAGCAACACTGGCTTGCTAGACCCCCCTGTTTGGGGTGGATTTAAAGAATTGCTGTAGGTATTAACTAGAAGATCAGCCCAAAGACAATACTGGAGACTTGGCTGTTTTAGAATAACACAACAACAAAAATCTAATATTTGAAAATCAATTTGTGCTTGCAAAATACTGGAAATAGCGTGTTTGAACACTATTTTGATAGCAACAGTGTTGGGAAGAAGGCTTTTGTGCACCGCACGCTCTGTAGCATGGCAGAAAACTTTACCCTGTATTAGTGTCATGGTTTAGGGTCAGGGCAGCCCACTAAACCTATAACAGATGCTCTCTGTTAACTGCCTTCCCTCCCCAAAGGGGAAGAGAAAAGAAGTAAGGGAGACTTATTGATTAGAAAAGGAAACTAGAACAGCTTTAATGAAAATGGAAAAATAATAATAATAAGAAGAAAATGGAATATATACAAATATATACAAAACCAGTATTGAACCCAACCCCCCCTGATAGCAATTACATCACTGTCACCACTGATGTTGTGGAGCAGGCACTGGGAATGCCCCAGACAGGGCCCAGCAGCAGTCGGGAACCGTGTTCAGGAGCTGGATTCTGGTACTGGATTCAGGAATACTCAGATCAGCATTGAAGGCAGAACAGACAGACTCCTCATTGGATTCCAGCTGTTGAAGAGATGAGGAAGAATCTGAGCAAGGGCCCAGACCAAGAGCTCCTGAGCCGAGAGCAACTGAGCAAGGGCCCCATCAGCCAAATATGGCATCTATGGGAAGGGGTACCCCATTGGGCAGTTTGAGGGCACCGAATCTGTCCACTCCTCCCCGCAGGGGTACTAACTCTAAACATGGAGCGTTATCACTGCTGTAAGCAGGCACTGCCGGCAAAAACATGCTGCTAATTTCAGACAGTGCCGTTAGTTAAAGGAACTGAGCTGAAAAGGAAAATCACTTGAACAGGATTGTTCTGTTCTAACTCAAACCAGGAGAACTAGTTAGTCACTGCAGGAGAAAGGTGGAGAGAGAAGAGAAACAGATAAAGGTGAGAATTTACAGCTTCTTTTGCCAGCTCTAGTAAACCTGTCCTTGGTAAGGAAGAAGGGGCTTTAATTTTTTACTGAATAATAAAACCTCACAAGACTGAGGAACTCCAACCACAAGATAGGACAAGAGAGAGAGGAAGGGTTCTGTGTCACCAAGTCTACTCTTTTCTGTCAGGAACAATCTCATATAATCCATAACAGAAATTTAGGCAGTTTGAAAAGGTTTGAAAGATTATCCTCTTCAAGCTTGACTTGCTCCTAACCAGTCTCAGCGTTTGGCTTCGTCCTGTTTTTCCAGGCGGAACCTCAGTTTTGTTGTGTGTATTTCGGAGTAAATAGAAATTTCAGCACTTACTTTAGTATAATTAAATGTGTTTCAGTTGTGATCAAAGCTAAATTTCAGATGATGCTCAGCATATTAATCTGTTGAGGCAATTCATGAGCAGAAAAACTCTTCTGTGTATTACTTAGTTTTGCTTTAAAGATGAATTCTGATTTTTCTTTTAAATCAATCAAGAATGGCAACTACCATTCATACAAAAATAGTGTTATTGAGGCAGCAGAGTTTTATGATTTCTCCAAGTGCTGCTTGGATTGACTGTATCAGGCGTTTAATATACGTGATTTTCAGCCAGCGAATTGCCAACGAAAAATATAGCTGATTACAATACTTGTATCTACGTGTCACTTGATCCAGCACAGTTTTGTAACTACTTACTTCGTTTTAGCGATGGTGGGTTCACCCCAGCCTGTGAAGAGGGCTGGTGCCACTATAGTGAAACTGATCTGAAGCACTGAGATGACATGAAGCTCATGCAGGTTCTAGCCTATTACTTGTCAGAACAGTAATCTTCTTCCCTTGGTACTTTAAATGTAATCTTCCACACAACTGTTTTACCAACAGGAACTTAAGAAGTTCAGTATCTCGATAATTAACCTTCCTAAAAAAAATAAATAACAATTGTTACTATAATTTTGTGTAAAATATTCAGAAATCTGGTTTGAAAAGAACCAAACCCCAACATACTCTTGGGTGGAACATGCATTAAGACTACTTAAAATGAAGAAATGGAATGGGAATTGTCAGAAGAAAAAGTGAAAATCTTTTTAGTCCTGACTCATCAAAGTCTATAAAAATCCTTAAGCATCCTGATAGTGTCATTATCCTCAATTTTGCCTGAAGTTAAGCAGATCGTTAAGTATTTTGCTGAGTTAGGCTTTGCTTATACGCACACACATATTTCTTGTTTGTATTTAGGTATGTAACTCTCCATGTGTTTTATTTACACAAATCTTCTACTATTACTGAAAATTCCCCAAACAAAAGCCTTTGTTTCAATGATTTGTTACATTGCATATCAACAATAATATACTTTCTGTGAAGGCCCTGTTGGGAAAACTTCCATTTTGCTAAAGTGGGGCCGTAACTATACTAAAAACAAGGTTTTGAAGGAATAGAATCGTCCCAGAGGGCACGATCAAACTTCTTTCGCACACAAAAGCACACATATGCTTGACCTTTCTCAGTAGAAGCTTCAAGAAAGCTGTTTAGCCTGGACAGTAAGTTTTATAGTAGATGTTATGTCATTTTCTGAGAATGTATTGAATCTTAAGTTATCTTTTTGGTCTCATAGATCAAAGAAAGAATAATAAAATAAAAAGAAAATGTTCATATTTTCAGCTCTGCAAGTATGACCGCTATCCAGTTACGCACTGACCTTCACTATCAGCTGAAGGACTGAACAGCACTCTAAGGCTGGACAGAAAGTTGAATTACTGGAATATTAGCTGTTTCTAGTGTTGCAGTGAATGGATCCCCTCCTCCTAATCCCCTCTGCCACTCCTTTTTTTTTTTTCCCCAGTACAAGCTTTCGAGTAGTGCCAAGATTAAGAGTAAAAAGAAATGTTGTGACAATACATCTCAAGGTGTTGCACTTTTCTTCGTCAATCCTAGAACAGTGTTCCAGACTTTAGAGCCCTAGCAAAAATATAAGCCTTTCTTTTAAACTAATTGTAATGGTCCTGTATCTTAAATAACTTTTTCCCGCTCAAAATTTGGGTATTATAGAATTTTACTTAGGAAAGCTTTTGTAATAAGGTTCTGAAGATGGTGAAAGAAATATTTCCCTGTGGAAAGAAATCATGAGGAAAGAGATTACACTTTAAGACCGTACTTCTGTAGATCAGTAATTAGCTACTTCTGTGCTTACAAAAGAAGAGGTGATTTTTATGTTCATACTCCCTTTGAGTTGATGGAGTTGGTTTGAGGAAAGAGATGATGTTGACCATCTTCAATTATTCAGTAATATCTTTGGCAACTTTATCTGTAACCTTCATAAGAAAGAAAATAACAAGGTGTCTTTTCAGAGCAAAGGGCAAACATATTTCCAGGAGAGATGGCATTTCTTTGCACAGAAGTCATACTGTTAACTGAACCATAAGCAGTATTCATTTTTTTGCAGTTCATGATCGAATAGTTTCAAGCTGATTTCAAGAATATTACTACCTAATAAATCTAAGAATCTAAAACTTCCTTTTGTTTTGACACGTTAGAGAATATTACAGAAACTCAGCCACAACTGTTTCATTTCTCTAGTGATCGCTATGAATTATGAATACCTGGGGTCTAGGAATACTGGAGCAATTGTAAAGGACATGAGCCCAAACAGTGAGACAGTGAGCCCTTTAGACGGGAAAATAAACCCACTGCAGAGATCCTTTTTAAGCATAAAGCCTTTCATCTCACATTTTTCATTTCATTCCACCGAGGTTGAAAATAATTTGACTGCTTCGGTAGACAAAGAAAAGGTGTCAACACCATTTCCAGAAAACATCTAGTGACTTTGTTCTGGTCTAGGTCTAGGGAATTTTCTGCACTGAATATTATTAGCAAAGTTGGCTTTGTACACTGTAACAGCTAAACTACACTTGGCTTGCCTGTATGGTAGAAGAAGAAGTGCAAGATATTCTCTTAACCCTACTCAACAAAGAGTAAGTCCTCAAAAGTGAATTGCCTAGTTATGCTACTCAGCTAATTCAGATCAGGTTTTTATTTCCTGAAAAATAACAGCCAAAGCTCCTCTTTTACCACCTACTTGCATCAATATTTTAAAGAGGTGCATAACTGCTAAGGGCACAGTAACTTGTCTTGTATAATACCGGTACTTTTCATTACAGATTTCTAATAATCTACCAAAGAAGCACTGGGATCAATCACTTCCCTCTAACTCATGCTATAGACTTTCCATGAAATAATTTATTTGAGGAAGGTTTTTTTTTGTAAATGTCCCAACTGAAAAATGTCTAGTTAAGTGGAATCTCCTACATCCTTGGCTGAGTGATGTTTGGAGGGATTACCCTCCCTGTTACAAGTATATATCCTATTTTTTTTGATACATCTAGATTATTTTTCTTCCACTTGTTGCTATTGGTTGGATCTTAGGCATTTGTCAGTCTAACTAAATAGACCTCTGTTATCAATTTCCTGCTCTTCATACAGCTATTAATGTATCCCTTAGTCTTCATTTTATCAAGCTAAACAGCTCTGAGCTCCTGGAGAGAATTACTATTAGGGTTATTTCACAATAAGTCATTCCATACATCTTCTCTATACCCTTCAATTTATCAATATTGTTTGGGAACTGTGGACACCAAAACAAATTGCATCACTAGGCACTTCATTTTCATTACTACTAAGAACAAAGGGAATATGATCTTTCTGAGCCAGTATGAGATTTTATTATATTTATGCAGCAGAGGAATGCATTGCTTCTTTTGAAATAGGAGCTCATATTCAGCTGATTACCTGTTATGCACTTCTAATCCTTTCAAGATTTTTCCATTTTTACAATCTTTGTGGCTTCTACAAACAACAATAATAATGATTTCTTGTTTTTTTCCAAAGCACTGATAAAAATGTTGCATAGAACACAGCCAAGAATTCAGCTTTTGTGAAGCCAGTAGAATATTCACTCTATAAGAAGATTCCCATTTATAGTTGCATCTTAAAATCTATCAATCAATTTAAATCTAGTTAATGTCTACAATGCTCATTTGCTGCTGGCTAAGCCTCATTTCTAATAAGCCATATCTGCAGAAAAGCTCAGAAATTACTTCAGCAATTAACAGTTCTATTAACCTTACATTCCTATATTGTTTTTCATGTTTACAGAAACCTCTATAAAATTTTAGGATATCTTAAAAAATAACTGATGTTATTGAAAACATGTTATTAAACCCAAATACTCATTAAAAAAAGACCAAATTGATTTCTCAGCATCTACTCTGGAGAAGTATGATGAGCAGTGGTGGTTTATTAACACCATTCTGCACTAGCAATTGGTTTATTGTTCCTGAGTCTTTCTGACGGTGCTTTGAATACTAAGCTCATGCCAATTGCTTATCCTAGCAAACAGTAGCCAAACAATAGATCTCAGAATTTACCACATTGTCATAATACTTATCGAAATTAAACGTAAATGATAGAAGAATTCCACAAAATTTTTTAAACTCTAGATCCACTGATGTCAATGAACTGTAATGAGATGATGAACATATCTACTTCAGGCATTTCTGTTTGATACTGTATTGCTTCCTGTTCAAATGGAATGAAATTATTTTATTATTTCCCCAAACCACAAAACTTATTGGAAGAAAACACTAATTGGAAAATTTCTTTTGGTTATTTTTACTAGTCCTGCTGTAAATCACAAAGGCAGCTCCCGTAAGTCCTGGTGATTGTTAGTCAGTTAATGCAAAATGTCCTTACAGAGATTTCCATGTAAGTGAACTTTTTATGAGTTAGTGAAACATGAAGCTACTTTACCTTGGGTCATCCATAGCTGCAGAAATGTTTTGCCTGTGTCTTCAGTGGAGAGGCTTCTGGAGTGATATTTTAGTGACCTCACTTTTTCATTTAGTTTTTTGAAGCCCGTAATACCTCCTAAGGAGCTTTGGTATTTCTTCCTACATAATACATTATGGATATCTATTTCTATGCTTTGTTCATTAGCTCCTAAAGCCTCATTCCAACCCGGCATAGCCTATTAGAGTGATTTCTCAAAATGTCAAGAGTTTTGGGGCTGTATTAAGACCTTAGTAGCTGACAATCAATGAGTACCTGGCACCTAAATCTTCTTAACCACATGGCAGATTTTTATCTAGTGGATTATCAGACTAGCCAAATATTCAAATGAAGATTCCTTGCTTCCTTGAATTGAGACTTTCAACTAAGAAAAATAACTTTGCACCAGCACGCAGATACTTAATTTGACTTAGAAGCATCCTTTACAGTTGTTGAGATGGTAAACTAGGGAATCAATCACCAAAGAAAGACAGTTACTTTAACCTTTAAAGGATCTTAATGGCCTACAAATAAAGGCCCCAATCCTCATGGTGTTATGCTATATAACTGTAACAGCCAAGTAAGCTATCTCAGTTTTGTCTTAGTATTTGGAGCAGAAGCAAACACAAAAAATTACCTTTTCCAGAACTCTGAAAAAATAGTACGTAATTTGTAAATCAAGAATAAAATGGGAAAAAAACCTAAACAACAGTATTGTGACAATGCTGGCTGTCACTGCTGTGAGAAGGAAAACATGTAAAGATGAGAAAATGTGAGAAATTTTGAGGGACGACCTTATTATTCTCTGCAGCTTCCTGTGGAGGGGAAATGGAGAGAGAGGTGGTGCTTTCTTCTCTCTGATATCCAGAGACAGGACATATGGGAATGGTTCAAAGCTGCACTAGGGGAGGTTTAAACTGGACGTTAGGAACCATTTCCTTAGCAAGAGGGTGGTCAAACACTGTCACAGGCTTCCTAGAGAGGTAGTCAATGTCCCAAGCCTGTCAGTGTTAAAGAGGCATTCGGACAATGGCCTCAATAACACAGTTTAACTTTTGTTCAGCCCTGAATTGCTCAGGCAGTTGGACTAGATGATCACTGTAGGTCTGTTCCAAATGAAAGTGTTCTATTCTATCTTTTTTTTTTTTTTTTTTTTTTCCAT
>VWZK01016219.1:16922-62584 GCA_013396935.1 Baryphthengus martii
GGCCAGGCATTTGAGTGAAATGAAATCTAAACATTTTTCTTTTTAGTTAGGAAGTACTTAAAGTAAAAAGTTATTTTTCTTCTAATATAAATCAATTCAGCAACTAAAATAGTAGTTTGTTTTCCATTTACAGCTGCTTAATGATTAACTTTCACATTACATTCTATTTTCTGTCAAAATAGAGAGGCCAGATAGGTGTATGTGATAACACAGGTGTTAGGAAAAGGCGGTGCAATGGTGGTTCTGGTAGAGACACAGGAGTCGATATCCAAAGATTGCATATGAGTATGTAAGAATAAGATTAAATTGATGCAGTCAATGTTTTCTAATTGTTTGCTGTCTGCAAAAATGACCTTGTTAAAAAGCATTGAAGTTAAGTAATTAAATGAAACTTCTGTCTTTTCAGTGGAATCTAAATAACAAAGCTGGCTCTAAAAATTTCTGAACATTTTAGGAAAATAGATGGTCTGCTTCTGTAAATAGGGCTTTGAAGAACAAAGTTGAGGAGAGAAGTAAATTAGTCTTTTCCACTCATCTTGCTGTTTATTCAAACTTTGAAAGAAAGGCTGTGAACACTTGTTCCAGTAGGGAACTTTTGGGGCTGCTATCGTAAAAAATATTGGTTTTCTTTCAGTAGCTTTTATATTATATTCCATATATTTTTGTGCCTCCAAATACAATACTTTTACACAATTAAAAAGCTTTAAATACCGAAACAGTTATACTAACAGGAGTAAAAACAACTGATAAGTATTGGAAGAAAATCTTATGTTACCCACAAAAATACACAGAAAAAAAATTAGAGAAATATTTTCATTTCTTTTGAAAAAGCTGTATCACACACTTGTGTTTAAAACCTGGATGACATACCTAGAGAAAGAAAAGAACGAAAATATTTGTCTTTTACATACCTGTGCATTTCCTACTATTACTCATGGAAGCTGAGCAGATTTAGCAGCCTGAATACACAACTTTGGTGTGATTTTCTCCTGGAGGCAATTCAAGAAGACCTGTTTGCTTCCTTGGCATCTGTAAAGGTCCTAGATTTATGTGCTACCCAGCCTCTAATCTAAAGAAGTATTTTTCCTTCCACATGCAAAAGACCCATGAAACTTTCTTTGTGGTCACTTAGCAGAAGTCAAGGACCAGCCTGAACCTGGTGAAGGGCTTAAAGGTGTGAGAGTAGCAAGCACCATGGCAGCCCTGGAGAGGCAGCAGCTAGGACACTGATGGCGTGGCTATCAATGGACAAGAGCATGGACAAGGAGTTGGTTTGGATGGAAGGCATCAGAGTTCTGACACACAGAGATGCTGTCACATAGAGCTGCCAAGGCTATTGATACAGAGGTTGTCTGCAGGGAATGAAAGGGAGCATGACTTCTTCTGAGGGACATTAAATAGCCATAACTGTTACGTGCAAAGACTTGGTATAGATAGCAAAAAGAACCATTTACTTCCAGCAGTGTATTGTGTCTTCTTGTTGCTACAAACAGACTGACATACCTCTGAGCCACCTGTTTGGAGTTGAGTTTCCTGTAGTGATATCTTCATAGTCTTGTCAGCAGTGGAGTTTTTTTTCTGGAGACTCCTTGAGGCCTTCATAGATGCTTATTCCCCTACTTGTATTTCAGCATTCACTAAGTTGCTTGGCTTTACATGCTGGTGCAGTCACTGCACAGCAGAAGCTGAAGGGTGCTAGTAGGCAGGGCATGTATACAGGGTATTGGGATGGCCTGTGCAGTGAGCGTAAAGTTACTAGATTGGGATGATCTCCCTGGGACAGTCCTCAGGAGCATACCAGGAGAGCACAGGGCTCATAATGCCTGATTGAAATTTGCATCCTGAATCCATCCTTCTGTGTAAATCTCTGTCGACCTCACTTTGCTCACCTGTGTTCATCTTCCTAAATCCAGTTATTTTCAGATTGCTGAGAATGGCCATTTCACATCCATTTCCAGTGGTAAGGGACAGGATTTTCCAGTGTTTTTAGGCAGAAGAAGAATTTGGTACCCTGATTAGCTGTATGACAATGACATAAGGGACTAAGATGAGACACATTATCCATTTCTGAGCTTTATAATGATTGACTGCAGCCCCAATTAAGCCGAGGCATTCAGTTGTATTTTGTGTACTCTTCAAGGGCAGCATGAAATATTTTGTACTCTTAATTCTACTGAGTATACGGATGTAAAAGTTTTTAAATTGAATTGTAAATCTAATTTCTTTAATGCAGTACTATCCTGTCACAGAAAGGTAAATATTTTTCAGAATGAGTTTATATAGGGGGTTAAATCTACTGCAGACATTCAATTTTGAAGTGACCTTGTTTATGCTGGGTGGGAAGAAGCATTTATTATGTGTTTGTTAAACTACAGCTGCGTGCTCAGCATTATAGGAGTCTGGGCCTCTGCCTTCAAAGATGAATACAATTTTGCCTTGAAGTCAGTGAAAATCTTACAATGTTTTTGGTATCATATTAATAAATTCTGTATAAAATTTGACCTATTAAATAAAGAATCCTCATTCCACTGAAAATATGCTATTTTTTCTCATGCTTGTATTTTGGTAACCTAAATAGAGAAATCATCTTGTAGCTTGGAAAACAATGCCTGAGTGGAAGTGAAAGAAATGTGTTTAAATAAACACCACAAAAAGCAATAAAACTCTTTCAAGGGCAGTGCTAAGTTGTTTGAGCATCAGATATGAACATGATTAATGTTTTCTGAAATAACTTTACATAATGTACACAACTGAAGACACACATATCTTTGGGTTTTATCTTTCATTTTTATCAATGCAACTGGGTTTTTTCCTTCAAATTTCTATTTATGATCTACTGGACATATTTTATGGTGCCGTTTAGTATCACTGGTGTGGGCACTATGGCAGTTTGATTTTAATAAGTTTTAAAGAGGCATTGCCAGTCTGAAGGTTAGCTCTAAGGGTTATGATTTAGAGTTATCAGATTTACCCTGTATTAGATCATGAAAGGAAAACAAGACATGGCCTCAAACCATGACATTTAGATGAAGGCTTCAGAAACTCAAAGACCAGAGCTTGGCAGTCTGATGTGCAGTTTTAATTCTGCCTGGTTTAGCAAAAAGGTCATTTTGTAAAATTTAAATCTGAATTCACAGTCATATTTCAAATTACTCACAACTTTCAGAAGGTTGCTCAGATTCATGGTTTTAGTGAAAAATGTATCATGGGTTGAAATGTTCCTAGTTTCAGTTCTCAAATAATTTGTGGGGGGTGGGGTTGTGGTGGAATAAATTAAAAAAAGGTTTTAATTGTGGCAAAATAAACACTGCAGCTTTCACATGGAGTAGTTGCTTCCTAAATTGAAAGAAAGGAAGGAGATTGACCTTGATTGACCAAGTGAAAGCAAACATCAACATAAATTGCATTGGTTTTAATCCTGCGTTTTAAGAGAAGGAAAAAAATAAGATGTAAAGCAACACAAATTAACTACAAGCTATTTCTGAAATTGAATCCTTCCTCTCAGCTTTGTAATTCCTGCATCCAGTACATTGTTTCCTTGCTCTGTTGTGTGGAGAATGATCAAACAGGGTCCCACCAGAGTGTGTGCCAGCCACCTTTATTGTTACAACTCTTGTGCTTATATCCTAGTCAACAACCCACACGCTGTTGAGCTCATCCTAATAGGGTACTGCCCCCTGTTCACGTGCACCTCATTACTCCGTGTGCACCTTGTTACTCTGCTATTGACTCTCTGAACCCGTACACAAATTGCTACACAGCCGCGTCTCATCAGTTTCGACCCCTGTATAATCTCTTTCGCCTACACTGTTGTGAGTTAATGCTGTTATTCAACAAAGTTACGATCAGTATTTATGATCTCATGAAGACAAACTAGCTGCATGTTAGTACTGCTTCTGATTGCATTTCTTTAAGCTGAGTTTATGGAGGAATTAATCCTGCTGAGTGCACACACTGTAGTCATATGGCATTGTTAACGTTGCCATTGATCGAAAGAACAAAGAGAATTTCTGATCAACACCTTGCAGCCCGTTTTTAACTGTCTGTTGATACCTGACTTCTGGCATTTATCAGTTCTTCAAACAACCATTATTGCTTACCCATCTGACCACCTTACCTGTCTGATTTGAAGAGTTAATGATGTCTGTCAGATCTCAGAGGTCTGTATTTCTGAGGAAATGAAAAGGATAATGGGACACTGCTGAACTAGTTTGTATATGATTTAATTGTCTCCTTCCTGACTAACTCAGATATCAAATTCTATTGTATGTTACTAGCAAAACGTTATTCCATAATGGTCTTCCTGCAGTCTCAGGCTCTAGACTCTACAGTCATCCTATAGCGTTGATAAATAAGTCAGCTACCTCAATCCCTGATGCCTGTAGATAAAATGTTCTGCTTCTGGTGCCAGAAGTTATGTGCAAAGCTAGTCATTGCTGGCTTCTTATTTTTAGCTGTGATATCTGACACATCAGTAGCAGCAAGCTATAGATGTATACAGACTGAGGCAAAATGGTTGTACTAAAAGACGTTAACCCGCTCTGGAACTTTAGTCTTCAAGAGAGGTCTTCCAAGAAATACATGAAATATTCATTTGTACTTAAATTGGCATTTCTCTTTGTCTCCTTATACTTTGCTGTTGCTGAAGCACTGAGTATACTGCTCCATATTTTATCTCTTTGTATTTTGCCTAATATAATCATTATATTTCAAGTTAAAATATTATCTTCTCTAGCTTCTTCTTTTGAGCAGTTGATTTGTGGAGATTAGAAACTCATTAAGCATTCACACACCATGATGATGGGTGTAGCCTATGCAATCAGATAGATTACTGGAATTGTGTTTAAGGTGCAACATAAAACATATTTAGATAGCAATTGAATGTAAATATTTCATAGCAGAAATCAGGTGCCAAGTCTGAATGCCTCCATCGAAGGAACTGACTGCATTTCTCAAATTAATGTCTCTTTAACAGAACATAAACAATTTAAAAATAAAATCAGCTGAATGCAGTCCTCTGTAATCCTTGGTTTATGTATCTATGCAAATTTATCCTGATACTAAATTAGATTACTCATTTCACAGACAATAAAACCACATATATTTAGTAATTTGGTGTACTAATAATATTAGATTTGAAATTGTCTCTTAAGCTACAAAAATTAATCTTTTTTCCTTTTGTGATGTGAAATAACAAAACATTTTCTCAGAAAATCCACAGAAAACAGAAAAAAAGATCATGTCCCACTCAAATTATAGTTACCCTAAACTGGTTGAGATAATACTTATACATGTAAACTAGTAGGCAATGCAAATATATATTATATCTTGACCTCATGTAGTGTAATGAATATAGGTGTGTTTACACAAACATGTATTTGTGTGCCTGTATACATGTGTGTATGTGTACATATGTATGAGTGAATGGCTTTAATTACACCCTTGCATATCAGAGCAATCTGAAGTCATACTGAAATTCCCAAAATGATTTCTGTTAAGAAGACACCTGATTTCAGTGAGTTCATTTTATTACACACATGTTCATACGTGTTTCTGAAAGAGCTAAACTAATACCTAGCCACAGGAGACTAAGAAATGTAAATCTGCATCATGTGTGAACTCAGATGAAAATGTGTTTGAATACTCTAATCTAAAACATAACCATTTTTTAGTGATATTATAATTTAGATAATTTGTGAAGGACAATCACTCTGCTATTAATTTATACAGTAAACATATGTAAGAGATCTAAGATTATATATGCTATGTATAGAGGAAAGAACTAACATTAATAATAGCACTAATAATGATATTATAATTGTTAAATATTTAGTCATCCTTCCACATTACTTTTTGCCTAGGCTCTAATGCACAAAATTGTTTAAACTGCTGCTTCTTTGCACAGCCAGTTTGTCCTTCTGTCTTTGGCTTCCAGTCTTCATTCTCCTCTTTGGCTGAATTCTCTGCTTCATCCATCATCTCAGTTAAAACTTTTTCCTATTCTTGAATTGTCCTTATCTTCATTGTGGTAATACCTTTTCGGGTTTTTTGGTGCCCTTTCAAGTATCTGCGTTATCCTTCCCTGATGACTGCATTCCCTACTTTACTGATGCTGGATTTATGTCCCCACTCAAATTATTCCCATACTCATAATAACCTTAAACTTCAAAAGCCACTCCTCTCAGACACCCCCAGCACCTTCTTTTCTAGTGCTTTCACCAAGGTCCTGGTGCTAGGAATATGAAGAACCTGCTGTGGATGGAGACCATATTGGCAAATAAGCTATTCTGTGAGATGCTCCAGAAGGATAGACCAAAGCTGGCATCATCAGTGCTTTGAGAGTACTATGCACAGGAAATCAGACTTCTCTTTACTACCTCAAACAAAAGTGAAATGTTTCCTAAATACAAAGTCTCTGTATTTTGCAACTGTAAACCTGTTAAAATCTTTAAGGCACAATTTTCCAAAAATGCATGTATACTTTAGTTCAAGATATTTCAGCTGTGTGCTTCTGCTTCTGGATTTGTATATGTAAACCCCATTTGGGTGGCTAAATTTTCTGTATGTTGGTCTGATCGACTGCATCTGAAGGTGTTAGTGCTTAAGTTATTGCTCATGTGCAAAAAGGCTCGAGTCTAAGATTCTTTCAGTATTACCACTGAATAAGTAAGTTCCTTGACATTTCAGTCTGATGTTACATTTTTTCCAGCATTTGTGTTCTCAATTACTTTATTTACAGCAAGGATATTTCAACTACTGCATAAATATGTTATCTCATGGGTCATTGCACATACACTACAGTTTAAGAATGCATGAACACAATACAATTTTACAACAGAAGCCCATAAATGAAAATTCCACTACATCTGAAAATTCTATTGTTTTAAACTGGAACTTTGTAGAATTTAATTCCATATAAGATACATTTAAAAGGAAATTATTTATTTAAAAGCCACTTTACCCATAATTAAAAGAGAGACTTGTCTGGCTTTTTTTTTCCCTCTTTTTTGGCCCCAGTTTTATGACCACTTAAAATTTTCATATATAAGATCAATGAGCACATGAGTATAGCTTGAAAGATACTGATCAGTGTGTACTGTGGAACACTGAAAATCCCAATGAAAAGAACACAACTAGATGAGACATTTTCTTTTTCCAACTTTTTCCAAATCCATTGTAATTCATAAAAGAATGAAACCTGCGTGTATACTACATCAGAGATTTTGCATCCGTTTTGTAAATCCCTTCCGATTCAAAGTATACCTCTGTGCTGTTTAAGCCTGACTACGCTGACTGCTGCCCATGTTGCTGTGTGAGAGGGCAGCAATGATAAATCACTTCTTGCAAAGTGAGTCACACTCAGCCAGTGAACACAGCAAGAGTCCAAATAGTGATCAAAAGGCAGCATGGCTCAGTATTATACTGCTTAGCACTTCCAGGCTGTGTTGAGCAGTTTAGAAATGATAATTGGAGGCGCAGAGAGTGCCAAAGACTCTCACTGCCAACTCCACGGCAGCATAATAAGCTTTGGGTGACCAAGGACTGCATAGTCCAATCATGAAATTCTTAAATGTTAGATCTTGGTAGTCCTATAAAAAAACTATACCCTATTTAAAAAAAAAAAAAAAAAGGAAAATAAAACTGAAAAAACACAAACAAAACCAACAATGGACAGTTTTCCCTTTTTTCTTTGCTTTTTTTTCTTTTTTTTTTCTTTTCTTTTTCCCCAGTAGTCAGCAATGAACAGGAAAAATGCGATATCACTAACCACAGCTGAATCCAGCTTGACAGCATGAAATATGACCACCTCTGTTCTGGCAGATGTCTGAAGCTAGCTACATTAGCCAGTTTGTCTTCTTTACTGAGCAGACTAGAATGGCCCTAATATTTTTATAAAATCAGCTGAAGGACTGCGGTCATTATATTAGATGAGTTAATAAACCAATTAGATATTGATTTATGATTCTTAGAAAGAAATATGTTTTAAGTTGTGGTCTAGTATGTACAAAGAGCTCTGAAGACTGCCAACCACTTCACGAAACTGAGATAACGAGGTTGCTTTATCTGACAAGACATGATTGAAGCTTTCTCTTGCTAAAATTTTCTGCCACTGCAACCACTGATTTATTGCTGCGTCTGATAACACCAACATGGGTGCTCATATGGCCCAGATTTTAGGAGGTACTTTCGTCCTTTCAATACCTAGCAGTTTAATAGACTTCTGAAGTGTGCCTCAGACTGTAGGTGATAGGAAGTCATCCACAACGTATCCTCGGCTGCGGAGCTATTGTTTCTGTAAGAAGGAATGGATACTACTAAAATTTTGAAGATATTTTTATCACTGATAGCTAGGCACTGAACTGAGACATGTACGTTAGCTGGCTAGATTTTCCCCGACTCCCTTCAAAACCAGTGGAAAATGGGTCACCTCTTCTAGAGTGTCACATTCTATGTTAGGCCTCTTCTTTGAATTTTCCTCTGGATGAACCTAGTGCCCTAAACTGAGTGATCCGAGCAGGCAGAAGACTAAAGGGATGAATGAGGCTCCTGAGGATAAGTATTTGCCAAGACCATTTTGGATAGATGAGACCTGGGCTGTGTTTCACCAGAACTGTCTTTTTAGCC
The DNA here is from genome assembly GCA_013396935.1 of Baryphthengus martii. NCBI lineage: Eukaryota > Metazoa > Chordata > Aves > Coraciiformes > Momotidae > Baryphthengus > Baryphthengus martii. Next base: position 25,548 of record VWZK01016219.1, read on the forward strand.
GCTTGACAAAAGCACACTTTTGTAAGCTTATTTTGTATGGTGTGACAGTACTAGCATCAGTTTAGGATATGTCAAAAGCGTGGCTTTACATGTTAGAAAGGCTAAATTCAAATACTGGCTCTGAAGCGTATTTAATGTTCATGGGAACTTTCCTGAGTCAGGGAAGAAATTAAGTGCTTAGAGGCTTCACATTTTACACATTTTAATGTATTTCAAGAGATCCTATGGTAATAATTGTCCCGTGTTACATAGTTATTATCAGTGATAGACAAGAATCATTTTTGCTGTTACAGAATTAATAGCAACTTGTGTTGCTATTCTTCATTAGATCGTTCTGATGCTTAAAGTTTTATGATTGTAAAAATATTCCATGAAAATCCAAAGTCAGCATCAGATTGTCCCCAAGATATTTACTTTCTGTTTCATTTTCCCAACAGATGAATGGAACAAAACTTGTTTCCTCTTAAGGCCTTCTGAAAATCCCAAAGTGAAAATTAGATATATTAGATATATATATATATTCTTCATGGTTTATAAAGATTATTAAAAATTATGTAATATGATTTGTAAGCATGGTTTGTTGTGTTGGGTTTTTTTTCCAAAAAGATAATAACCACAGAAGGCAATAATACTGTTAGAATAATGGTGCTCTTACTCATAAACAATAACATTAGGGATGTAGAAATAAACTATCCTGGCATCATGACAACCTAATTTTCAAGATGAAGATTTGACTCTAATGCTTATTTCTCTACAGTCTTATCGGATTCATGTCATTGATACACTCTATACAGAAGTGTATATGATTTGACACAAAATTCGTGGAATGCTGTGCAGAACTGAGACACTGAATAGTGAGGTGTATACACAGGCTACATATAAGATCATGTAAGACCATTCTTTAGCACAGTATTTAGGGATTCCCAATAAAGGTAATAGGACTGCCTGCATGAAGACAGGAATTACTGTGCCTAAATAGACATCAGTATCAGAGGTAAGCTAATCACAGAATCTTAAAATCATAGAATGGTGGGGGTTGGAAGGGGCCTCTGGAGATCATCGAGTCCAACCGTCCTGCCAGAGCAGGATCACTTAAGGCAGGCCACACAGGAACAGAACCAGGCGTCTTTTGAAAGTCTCTAGAGAAGGAGCCTTCACAGCCTCTCTGGGCAGCCTGTTCCAGGCTCCGTCACCCTTACAGTAAAAAAGTTTTTCCTCATGTTGAGGTGGAACTTTCTATGTTCCACTTTGTGACCATTGCCCCTCATTCTATCACAGGGCACCACAGAAAAGTGACTGGCCCCTTCTCCTTGGCACTCACCCTTCAGATATTTATAAACATTAGTAAGATCCCCTCTCAGTCTTCTCCTGACTAAACAGCCCCAGGTCTCTCAGCCGTTCCTCATGAGAGAGATGTTCCAGTCCCTTAATCATCTTTGTAGCCCTGCATTGGACTTTCTCTAGTAATTAAGTGCTAGTGTCTAAAAGTAAGACCTGCAAATAAATGTGAGAATAGTTTCAGGTTTTAGTGTAACCTTTTTAGACAGTTTGTTTTGCTCATGGGTGGAAGACATACATATGAACTGGTCATCTGATAGCAAGAGCTGGATCATCACTACTACCAAATTCAGTGATCACTGAATTATTTCTGTAAATTTATTACTTCTAGTGAAACTGTTTAATCTTAGTCAAGCTTCTACTTTACACATATTTGTTAAGCAGGAGCATTTGCTGCCCCTGAAGAAGAGCCACAAGCAGGTTGAAAGCTTATAAGATAAGGATTAGAGACTGAGGCAACAAAAGGAACTTTGTGGTTGGAGTCTACTACAGGCCGCCTAATCAAGGGGAGCCTATTGATGAAGGCTTCTTATTCCAAATACAGGAGGCTGTCCAAATGGAGATCAGGAACAAGTGATGTCCCTCAGGGATCAATCAGTACTGGGACCAGTGCTGTCCACTATCTCATAGACAGTGGGATTGAGTAGTAAATCTGCAGATGACGTCAAGCTGAGTGGTGCAGTTGATTCTCTAGAGAAAAGATATGCCACCTGGAGGAATCTTGACAGGCTTGAGAAGCCTGACAATGAAATTCAGCAAATCATGAAATTCAGCAAGGTCCGGTGCAAAATCCTTGACCTATGTCAGGGCAATCTCCAGTATCAATGTAAACTGAGAACAACTCTTCAGAGAAGGACTTGGGGATAATGGTAGATGAAAAATTGGACATGATCCTGCAATATGCACTTGGGGTTCATAAAACAAATCATGTCCTGGGCTGCACAGAAAGAATTGTGGGCAGCAGGTTAACGAAGGTAATTTTCTCCCTCTACTCTTCTCTTGTGAGACCTCACCTAGAGTATTGCATCCAATTCAGGGGCCATAGCACAAAAAATACATGGACCTGTTAGAGGAGTTAAATTTTTATTTTGAAAACTACATCACACTGAAAAGCAACAGAAATGGATATTTTGACATGAAGTCATTTCACTGAGTCTGCCAGACTGTTTAGGAACTCCTGAAGTCTGTGTGTGTTTGTGTGTTTAGTCGTCCATGATATAGATGCAGGATAAAATATTTTAACATGGTATTACCTCCACTATTGTCTGAAATGAAATAGAATTCTCAGATGTAGTCTTTCATACTAACGTTAAATGCTATTTTTTCTTTCCTTATAAATATTACGTCATGCCTATGTGTGGTGGGTTTGACCTTGGCTGAGCGCCAGGTACCCACCAAGTCGCTCTATCACTCCCCCCCAACACTTACTCAGAACGACGAGCGGGGAAGAGAATAAGATGGAAGAGCCTGTAGGGTATGATAAAGGCAGTTTAATAGGAGTGGAAAAAACAAGCAACGAACAAAAAGCAAGCCGTGCACGTGCGAAGTGAAGCAGAACAAGATATTATTCTCTACTTCCCATCAGCAGGTGATGTCTGGCCTCTCCCAGGAAGCAGGGCTCTGGTACGCGTAGCGGTTGCTCGGAGGACAAGCATCTTCACCAACGAATGACCCCAACCCCCTTCTCCTCTCTCCTCCTTTTATACTTGAGCTGACGTCACGCAGTGTGGAATATCTCTTTGGTCAGTTTGGGTCAGCTGTCTTGACTGTGTCTCCTCCCAAGATCTTGCCCACCCCATCCCACTTAGAGGAGGGGGGAAAGATGTTGGAAAGCCAGCCTTGGTGCTGTGCAAACGCTGCTCAGCAGCAGCCACAACACTGGCGTCTTATCTGCCTCCCAGTACAAAGCACAGCACCGTAAGAGCTGCTCTGGGGAATATTAACTCCAGCTCACCCAAACCCAATATACTATAACTGTTTATTATGAGAGCTGAGAAAAGATCTCATCCAATAATACCAGATTTTACATCTTTCCATTCTTTTCCCCAACAAATATTTTTTTTGGAAGTGTTCTCAACCCTGTTGATATGTTGTTTTATTCATTATTAACTTTTCTTCACAAGCCTCTGGAAGATTTTCCTTGTGAAAATTTTCCAGTAATGGTACAAAGTCACTTGTACAGTTGGATTACTCTCTCATGATTCTTCTATTTAGTCTCCTATACTTACAGGAGTCTGTCCTGAATTTATGACTTGGAAGGTCTTTACCACAACCTCAAATGAGGAAAGATAGGTACTATATCTTCATAAATCTCTCGGTAAGAACCCTGAAATCTCTATGAACTTGAGAAAGCTTGCTCTTCACAAGACAAATCTGTTTTATAAATTTCTTCTTTATATTAGCATTTGCAGAGATTTATTCCTTTAGAGGATGTCTATCCAGGACTCCTTTCAAATTTCATGACGTTTACTGTGAGCATTTTACACAAATTTTTGAAATTACTTTAACTGGGACATATTCCATGTCAGTGCAATAGTAATATGATGCTATTTATAATTATAAACATAATACCAAGCAATTTTCTCATTTATGTGTGCTGATTACTTGATATTCATTATAGTAAAAATAAACACTAGCAACATGCTAACTGTGTTCGTCTTAGGAGCTGAAACCCTGTTGTAAACTACTGAACCTCAAAATGTGAATTGAAATGTTATTGTCTGAGATTATTAATGGACAAGGGTAGCACTCGTGGTGTCAATGTAATATTCTTGGAGTGTGGTCAGTGTCAGATTCATGACTGCAGTGAATTGTTAATGTAATTAGCAAAGAGATAAAAGCATTTCACATATCTGGGGTTTTTTGTCCTTTCAGGCAGTTGTTTGCATTTCAGAAAATTTTTCAAAGAGGCCATATATCTGCAGCCGATAGAAACATGTCTTGTTATAGATTTTGCATTCCATAAATGATCCACAGGTTTATTTTTTTATTATAAATTTCTGTAAAAAGACATCCTGAAATTACCCAGTGCTTTTAAATAGTTTTCCACCCAGAACGTAGAACTTCCCTTCAGCTAATTAGTCAGTCTGGTCATGTATGCTCTGCATGGCATGACAGCATTACAGCATTATGCATTTGATGTTGGCATCCTTAGTAATAAATGCAGAAATCACTGACCAATGTTTTGTCAGAATAATTGTGGGGTTTTTTACGATTTTATTTGGTTTTTTTTGGTTTTTTTTTTTTATTTTGATAGACATATATATAATCTAGTTTTGTACACTTCCAAATACCCTACTGTACAGCCTGTCTCCAAACACCGTATTTCTCCCAGCTATGTTATTTCATTTTCACAGGATTTATATAATTTAAACACTGAGCATGGAAAAACAAATTGTGAAACATGTTCATCAATGAACTCTGGCCATCTTCAGCCCTAAATATGTCGTGAATCCTATAAGGAAAATTGATAATGAGTAGCCATGTTATTAAAGATTGCATTTCAAGTCAGAATTGAGTCTGTATAAACAACTGTAATCTTACTTCATCCTGCCATGTGTTTAACTTTTCAATGCTTTTGTATTTATGTGCACATGTGAGTACCTGAAGAGTGAATAAAAAATAATAAAACTGGTTTACTGCCTGTGGTAACCAATTTACTAATTCTATTTATTTGATAAAAGTTAAAAAAAATACATATAAAAGGTAAAATCTCTAGACAGCAACATATAATGAATTTTTATTATGTGACTAAGTAGAAAAAAAAAAAACAAAACCAAAAAATCCAACAATCGATAGACCATTTCCTAGGTCCATTCATAGGTCTATTTATAACTGAGAAGATACAGTTCTTGTACTGAATTTGCAGCACAATCTTCAAGTTCACAGCAGTATGTGTCTTTTCAGAGACAGCTGCCCACTTCCACAAGTATATGCATAAAGATAGATGTAAATTATATATACAGTACATATATGGTACAATATGTAAAACCATATCACTCAAGAAAGTGTCACCGAGTGTATACATGCAAGAATCTAAATGAGACAAGCTTGTACCCCATTTCAGCTTTGTGACAAGGAATTTCAGGCAAGAGTTCATTCTGAAGATAACTCAAGCATAAATATTCATGTAAAATAACAAGAATGTTTGAGTGTAGATAAGTAAATATGTACACTCAAACTTTTAGTCCCATCACCCTCTGATACTACTCAGCAAAAATTCCCTAACTAGCTGTCAAGAAGATATTCTGGCAGGTACTCAGGCAGTTATTGTACTTTGAAAACTTTACCGAGAAACTTACTTTCTCTTCCTTCGTTGTTGAAATATAAATAATCAGGATTGACAGGTCATAGTTTTATTTCAGTCTGCGGAAATGTTATGATCTATCTAGATTTTGATTGCACTTTAAGTCTGACTGGGAGACTGTTCTAAGCTGGTGACGTTTCTTACATGATGGGTAGGGTAGATAGTGTTCAGAAGAATGAATATGCTCCTTACTCTATCTTCTCCAGTTCGATACTTTAGGTGGTCTAGAGAAACATTCAAAAGTAGATACTTGGTCACCCCAGGCACAGACGTTGCATTCTTAAAAAAAATCGGTACTTGTCGCTGAAATGGTTCAAATACTGTCACCTAAGATTTTTTTTTAGGGGAATTGAACTTCAGGCTTTCTCATGTAAATTTTGCTTGGTAGAGAGGCAGCCTCCTCTTTCCTCCTCTCTTTCCTGTGCAGTGCCATTTGTTTTTTTTTGTCTTACCTGCAGAGCGGCTGAGATTCAGCACGCAAGATGAAGAGAGACCCGGCAATGGCTGGAAGTGGAAGAGAGTTTTAAATGTCCTGAAGGTAAGACAGGAATTGAACAGGCCGTTCCCATCCTGCCTGACTGCTTTAATGAAAGTGGCATCATCATTCCACGAATAGCTCCAGCTGCCTGCACTTTGTACGAGACTGTTCTTGTGTGTTAGGCATGCATCACCTAATGCCTTACAATTAGATACGTCTGCTTGTGCTCAGGCACTGAAGTTGGCTGCCCAGACAAATCACAGGCTGACGGATAAATGCTTCATGAGCTTTAAGTGGGTCAGGGATAAGGTGACTTCAAATGACTGTGTTTTCCAGATGGGTTGGTTTTTTTTTGTACTCATGCATCGTAATTTCATCTAAATTTTATTTTAAGCATGAAAGAAAGTGCCCTGAATCTCACTTCTCATTTGTCTTAAGGTACGTCCTTGTGCCTTTCTGTACACCTGGCTATTCACTTGGGTTTGTCATCTCAGCTTCTGCTTCAGTGTAGTGTGGTTGAAAATAAATCAAGGCACAAAATTCTTATCTTGGCAATGACATAGACTTTTTTTTTTTTTTTGTTCAGGACAACTTAATCTTAAATAAAGGTAAGGTGACATTTTATTCTCAGTCATACCATAGATCTCATAATTGAACTTAAAATATTTTATTAAATGAATTATATGTATTCACTTAGTTCAGAGGCTGTATTCTTTATTCTGAGAGAAATATTGGCAAGCTGTGGGATGTACCACAGGCAGTAAAATGAGTGTCTGATACAGATAACACGCCTGTCAAGGTTTAGGATTGGACCAGCCATTAGATGAATGACAGATGCTCTCTCCCTCCCCGAAGGGGGAGAGAATGGGGATAAGGGAGAAAGACTTATGGATTAGAAAACTAAAACAGCTTTAATGAAATAATGATTATAAAATGTAATACATCCCAATATACATGAGACCAATATTGAACACAGTTCCCCTGATGGCAATTGCATCACTGTCACCACCAATGCTGTGGAGCAGGCACTGTACTCATTGGCAGATGGGAACTGGATTCAGGAACACATGGATTGGGATCAAAAGCAGAATGGAGTCCTCCTTGGATGCCGGGCATTGAAGAAGACAGCTTGACCCTCATGATCCCTCAGCTTTATACTGAGTATCATGTATAAGGAATGAAATACCTCATAGGTCAGTTTAAGGTCACCTGTCCTGTCCACTCCTCCCTGCAGGGGCAGCCTCTTACTGCACCCCCAGCGTAGTACACCGGATTTTACAGTGACCTTAGTCTCTATAGGAGCAAGTACACGCAAGAGCAATTTCTGCATACCAGTCCCTGTTAACAACTGTAAACATCCAGCATTATCATCACTTGAAGCAGACACTGTCTGCAAAAAATATGCTGTTAACTTAAGGAAGTGGAATTAGTTAGACTGAACTGAAAAGTAAAATCACTGAAGAATTAGTTCTGTTCTGTCTCAAACCAGGACAAAGCCACAAACTCCCTTTTGCTTTCAAACACTATCTTATGTGCCAAAAGGGAAACGAAGGCCACCTCGTGCCTACCCTTTATCTCTTTGCTCTTTACATGCAGATAAAAAGATAAACAAAATGACTCCTACAAAAGGCTAAAATGGAAGTTTGCTAATCTTGGTGCCAGACCTTTTTTGAGTGACACATGCACTGGCTGCGCTAAACGAGTCCAGGGTGTGGGGCTGCTCTCGGCTGGTGGCCAGGCCGCTGCCCCCACGGTGCACTTGGCCTCCTGGGTTGTAATTACGGAGATGGCATATTGGAACAAGACAGCTGAAGGAAAAAAATAAACCAAACCAGGACTTGAACAAGTTCCCCCTGGCAATAAGAAAGGAGGATAACTGCATCTTGATGGATCACGGCCAATACTTCTTTTTAGTTTCCCCCAAGGGAAAGCAAACTGCACCCCTGGGTGCTGCTGTTTGAGCCAGAGTCAAGCTCTGCCAGTTGCTCGTCCCCTCTCCAGACTCCCCTTGGGAAGCAGTCTCGTGGCACAGCGTTTGCTGTTGTCTACCCTTGCCTTGGCCTCCTTGGCTGCCGTGGTCCAGTGGTTGCTGCAGCTGCTATGGAAACTGCAGCAAAGCTCTAAACTGCCACGCGCTGGCATGGAAGTTGTTTGCATTTTGGAGTCCAGCTGTCCCTACCAAGCTGTCTGCCGCCTTTCTTCCTCTGATCCTAACTACCACTGTGCTTTTGATGTATGTCGAGAGGAAAGTGAGAGCTAATTGCCAACTACAGGCAGAAAGGGGGAGTTCACTTGGCCGGCTAGTGGGTAAAAACAGCGTTATATGCTGAACCTTGAATATTTTATCTGTGTGGAAACTCTTTCTCTAAAAATAGTCTTATAGTCCTGTGCTGACTGTGAATAAAGTATGTATTTGATCTATATATCCCATTGCAAGATCTGTGCAGATACAACTGTGTCTTTCCTTCAAAGGGTAAGATACAAACCAGAGGTTTGCAGCTTTAGGAATAGTCTATTTAAGAACTGGAGAAGCACAAAGAAGTTCTTCAGAGAATACTCTTCAAACTCATCATGATATTACAACTATAAAATACTGGAAAGCTGATGTAGAAAACGAGAAATTTTGAACCAAGTCTTTATCTTTAGGAAAGGTAAAAGCACATGGATTCAGTGTATGGGATTCATGTATAAAATCTGCTGTCAGATGTTTGTTCCTGCCTACTCAGTGCCACTTGTAACCTCCTAGTGGAGGAGGAAATAGAAAGGCACCAGGGATTCCCGCGGTAAATGTGGGAAAATCCCGAAAGACATTAAATACACACAGCTGGAAGGCTCTGTAAAAGTTCTCCTGGGCTTTCTTAAAATCTATTAACAGTAATGTACATGTGCTCCTGCATCGTGTGGATTTTTTCATCTGTCATACAGTATGGAAGAGCTAGGAGAATAGCTAAATGCAATCAGAATCATGCTGAAGTGAAAGACATGTCCTCACTGACTACTCTGTAATGCCAGATAATGCCATCGTATTTAACCCTCACAGTGACTCCCTCTGTCAGCTTTCGGTACATAGCAAGTGAGGGGGAACCAGAGAACAAGGAGTTGAACGAAGTCAGGCTGAAAGCCAGAGGTGTTCACTGGTGCTCCCATGGAGGACATTTCTGTAACCTTGCTGAGTAACTTCTCTTACATGATCTATTAGTGTAGGTTTCTAGATATGCTGTGGTGCAACAGTATTGAACCCAAGAGTCATGGATATGTTCCCTTTCATTAGTCATATGTGACTGAGATATTGTAGGCTTCAGATTTATTAATTTTCCTGTTGGAAACTTGTACACCTAATTAATACTGTACCTCTCTTCTTAGTGCAGCGCCAGAAACATGGCTACAGATAGTGGGGGGAAAAGTGGATGGTAGTTGTTTGAACCATTTCCATAAAACGATTTGATTGCAGTTTCAGCTGTTCAGTGATTCCCAGCCAGGTTTCCTGCAATACATCTGCTTTCCTGGCAAGAATATGGCTTCTGCTCTTGCTGGTTCTTGCTTAAGGCCCTAATTCTACAGTCCTCTTCTGAGTAGCCAGCAGGCATGATGCCTCCAAGCTGTAGGCTTCAGAACTGTGATGCTGCTGTCAGTAGCTCTGCTTGCTTTCATGCAGAGTTCGAAATTTGGGGATTTTTTTCTTTTCCCTACATTTAAATTGAATCAAATTTATGCATATTTTAAACAGTGAGCGGAACTGTCTTTCTCATGCCACATCCAGCTGCAATTATGTACAATTATATTTTCCTTTGTTTTTCTTACTTCTTTTTCTTTTTTTTCTTTTTTTTTTTTTTTTTTACATATGTTTCCTTCTTTTTATAGATATAATGATTCAAGCCTTCTTTCCTCAGTGAGCACATCCCACAGGCTCTGATGTTTCCCCTCAATAGGCAGTACTGGGAAGGATCCAATTAAGGTCTTTTTAAGTCCTCCTAGGAACACTCCTTGCCTTCAGTGATTAAGATTGCCGCTGTAAATTTAACTATTTAGTGCACTCCTAGTTTTGATGATGTGAACTTTGTTCCCAAGGTTTTAAAAGATTTCTCAGTCTTTCTTTTTTTTGTAGTAATTAATGTGATTGTAAAAAGCATTCCAGTGTCTTAGAATTGTCTATTAAACTAGCCTCTTTGCTGTTTGAAAGTGAAGCAGTTAATCCTACTAGTCAAAGAAGGTTAAAAGGTGTATTGAAGTCTATGAAGCAACATGGAGCCTGTGCACAATTTCTTATTTTTACTTTCCAGCTATTGTGCATGTAACTTTCTTTTCTGTTTACAGTATAGACTGCCATATATGTATTTGAGTGAAATATAGAACTTCCATAGGAATTGCCCGGGAAATGCAGTGCATATTTTGTGAAGAAATAGTTAATGAAGAGTTTAGAACATTTGGAAATTAGCATACTCAGCATCACTAATACCAATGAATCATCTTGACTCAAAAACATCCTTAAGAAAATATTCTGTAATCTATGGAATTTAATTATAAACATAGGATACAGTAACTGTGGATGTGGTTGCATTTGTTGGTATTCAGGAGATAAAAATCATATGCTCGGTCTTCCTGTGAAGAGTGCCTATAAAAGAGTATCGGTTTAAAAATTGCCAGGGCATCAAGGACCGCAAACAGCCAGATGTTCACATAGTAAGAGCTGGTTTAGGTGGTGATTACTGCTGAGTCTTACTAAAAGGTGATCTTGATTATTTCTAATTGGGATGCTACAGGAGTAGAGAGTTTCTTTGCTGGAGGAAACGATCATTAATGAAGGAGATTCAGTGGACAATGAGATAAAAGCTGCAGCTGAGTTGAGATGGAGGTGCTAACAGTTGTACTGCAGTCACTTGATTTCCAACAGCACTACGTCTCTGTCAAGACTCAGATTTTATGACGGACATGTCTATGCCAATAGGAGTTAGAAGTGTGTGGCAAACATTTTATTCTGCTATATCTGTATTATGAATTTACATCTCTAATATTCAAGAAAACCATCTAGGTGCAGTAACTATGCAAATGAAATGTGGTTATTCGACAATGAACCAAACACTAAAGAGTTACTATTGTAATATCACCTAATTCAAATTTATCTGTTTTAACATGGAATATAGAGATGTCTTTTTGCAAACTCTGTGTTTTTTTTCTGACAAAAAGAACTCTTTTGACTTGCTAATTGGACAAAGAAGCTCATTCAAAAACCTATTACTTTAAGCACTGCAGTGTTGGACTGTTCGTATATTTACATATACTTTGAATTTTCTTGATACCTTGTGCTTTAGGTTTTTAATATTCCATGTGAAACTTTGGTATTTTCTTAGCACGAGTAACTTATAAGTAGTTTGCGTATGAATCTATTTAACTCAAGAATAAGATTCCATTTAGATTAAAGTAATTTAGGTTTTGGTTTTGACAATTTTCCTATTGTCATATGTTGATTGATTAGAAGACTAAGGCTTAAATGAACTATGTCTCACATACAAATAAAATAAGTGCTGTTTAGCCACTGACGTGGGGTTTAAATAGCATGCTTAAAATTAATTGCACCAGGGGGTCAGAGATGCAGGACTATGTAGGGCTTAAAAATAAGGATCCGGGCTAGCAGGGCAGAGGCAACTGACAAAAATAAAAGAATGAATGAGAGAAGAATCCTTTGTTTTACAGGCTGCACCTTTAGACTGTGAATATTCTCTATAAGGTATTTTGAGTTAAAGCTATCCTAAGATTTTCAGAAACCCTTACTGTTGAGGGTGCAAATGCACAGGACTGTGTCTATTGAGAAAACTGAATTCTATATACGGCAAGTCAAGATTCAATGCCCATGTGGTGCTGGTATTCTCTGTGCTTGAATCATCAGTCTGAAATATTGGATTTCACACCTACAAGCACAAGTAATTTTTCCCAATGCTGCCTTTCAAACCAGGCTTTATGTAGCCGGTATGTAAGATGGCAGAATTTCAAATAAAGGGAGATACATTTTCCATCCTCTTGTTTCTACTTGAAAAGAAATGTTGAGATAATGCCTTGTTAGCAGGAATCTTCCAGGAGGAGGGCATGTGGGACTCATCACTGGAGGATCTTTGCTGTGAGAACCTGTAATGTCACAGGCAGAAATACAGTTTGGCTTTGAGGGATGGACTTGAAAATATACACTGTTCAGTGATAGAAGGTATTTACTATAGAGTTTTCTTTAAACTGCTGCATATGCAAAATTAGATGCTACTGTTGGTGGTGAGGTGCTTTGCACAATGCTGTATCTTCCTCTGTCTGAAACTGGAGAAACCCTCTACAAGGGTACAGTGATATGGGAAGGGAGAAATATTAAGACACTGTCCTTCTGTAAGACAGCCACAAAATGAGGCCAGTGGTGAAACTACTGTGTGCAGACTGTTGTGACCTACCGCTCTGACAGGGAAAAGAGAACTTTGGCTGCTGACTAGCAGTGGATGGAGGTGAAGTGAAGAGGTGATGCTCAGTACAGCAGTGGAAGGGGAATGAGTGTTAAAGCTGTTAGAGTGTAGAGGTAGTACCCTGTCACTGTAAGATGAAAGACCCTCGCTGTATTTAAATCACTTGGGAGGCTCAGCACAGACAGTTCCACAACATCTAACTTTTGTGTCTGTCAAGGGAGACACACTTTTACCAAAAGGATCTCTTCCTCTCTTAGTCCTGACCTGGACTTGGAGTCTGTGTTCATAAGAAATGATGTTCAAGCTGTGATGATGATGGAGTCGAAATCTCATCTCTGTCACAGTAAGGATTTTCATTCAAGCTGCAAGAACTACCTTGGTACATGTGTTTCTATGGTGATCTTTATGGTAGCACCTACAGAATAGAGGTGGTTTGGACAGAGATTCATTATTTCTATAAATGGCGTGGCAAATTCTGTGTGGCTGAAGGTTATGAGACATCGCATTTCTTAGAGATCTGTCTGGATTATGACCCAGAAGTTGAGCTAAACCCACTGGTGCTCAGCACCACTCTGGAACTTCACTACACAGCATCTGCAAAATATAGCTGGGATTCCTGGGCAGGGAAAAAGCTGAAAGGAAGAAAATTATCTCAGAAGTTCAATTCTATTTGCTGGAGAAGCTTGACACACAGGAAAAAGCAAGGCAAAGGCTGTAGCCCCACTGTCTAGAATACATGTTTTTGGGTATTCCTGAGGTAAATATTTCTCTTACAGGACACATAAAAGGAATGAGCATGTTAGGAACCGTTACCTATTTCAAGGGTGTCTAAGGGAGAGGATAACCTTTCCCAGATATCTGTGTAGAAGCATAATCCTACTGCAGGAGCAGTAAGAAAGATGAACATGATTTTTGTTCTGCAATGTTGTATAGACCTAAATCTTGAACTGACCCGCTGACAATGTGTCAGTTACTGTTCTGACAGGATAAACCATCACGTTGCAGTTCAGAAGTCTTGGCTTAGGTTCAGAAAAAACGTTGTAGCTGAACCTTCTTATCTGCCCTTGTGTGTCAGGCTTTTCTCCAACAAGCAGCAAAGAGCTGTCACTAGCTCTGGGCTGGCCAATTGCTCCTGTTTAGAAACAGAGTTGAAATGCCATAAAAGCTGTCGCTGGGGTCTTCCCAGGCTCTGTTCCAGGTAAAAGCTTTTATGTCTTGTTCTATTAGTCCACATTATGGTAGGAAAATCAGGTTATATTCCTCTTTTGTGGAGATGAAGAGAATGACAGTTCAGTAGCTGTGACTGCCAGCCAGATGGCTCAAATGACACACAAAGCATGAGAATATTAAAAGATGTTTCTCTCCTAAGGTCAGTTTTAATATTTAGAAAAGTAAGAACACCTTTTCTGGTTTTCTCTTTGTTTTTGTTTTTTTTGTTGTTGTTGTTGTTTTTTGTGTTTGTTTTTTTTTTTCTTCAAACTATTATGGCCAGACTACTTACTAATATTTCTTGAAGTTATCTTGATAGAGATGGGAATAATTGTCTTCCCTATCAGATTTAGTATATTACATCCATACTATGTTACAAATCCTGTACATTCATTTTACAACAAGCAGATACCCATTGTGGATCCCTACTCATTGTATAGTGGGTATTCTGGACCTTTCAACCTGAGTGTGTCTGCAAGATGCTAAAGGAAACATAAGGTTACTAGAAGAAAGTCCTGTTGAGTATTTCCCTAATCTCCCCATCATGTATGACTGCAATAGGTAAGAAAGTCTTAGTACTGACACAACAGCATGCTAAATCAGTATCACACTTCTACATTGGTCAGGATTACCCAACGAGAGATTTGAGACTGGTTTGAGATTCCAGAACAAGCTTGTTACGCAATGGCGTTTTTTGAAACTGAATTGGAGCTTAGGCTGTCGTACCATGCAACCTAGACTATTTTTTCTCTGTGAAGCATACACAGTGCTAATTCACTGCTTCTTAATCCTTGGAGGCTCTATGACACTCTCCTAGTCAGAGTCAATTTATATAAGCACTTTGCAGTTTTAGTTAAGTAACTGGTGAATGACTGTGTATGTTTTAGATAAGGCAGAATTACAGAGTATTAGACCCAGAGCTTATTCCTTCTGTAGTTAAGAACAGACTAAGAAAAAAGGAAAGAGTTGAATTACTGGTGTGTGATAGAAAATACCCGAGGTGCATTTGGTCATTACTTTCCTTGGAACTTCTAAACCCTTTGTATCCCTTTCTGAAGGGAAAGAGCGAGCTTGAGAAGTGAATAAAAGGGGTATTTTACTTCAAAATTGGACAATTAGACTTTGTGCTTGGCTTGAGCACAAGAGCTTTTGCTGTATGGTATTACCACAAGAGGTTTTTATCATGATTCTGCTTTTAGAGTTCTCAAACTGCATTACTCTGCGGTAACCCAGGAAGAAATTCAGGGGGGGAATCACTTTCTTCCTATTTCTTTCTTTTATTTTTTTTTTTCCCTTTCTCCTGCCCACTAAAATCTTTGACTGTCATTTGAAGTACCAATGATAACAGAAATGAAATTGTTCTTGGCCAGTGTGCTACACAACAATCCCTGCTTCTAGTTACACATATGGCTTTTTTTTTAAACTGAATCTTTCTAGAAAAAAAAGGTAATATTAAAATTAAATACTATACAAATAGTATATAAGTAATGCCTATTCCTCAGCTGTTGGGATTCTCTGTCACTTCTAAATACCAGAGGGAAAAGCAGTCCGTAGAAGTTATACAGACATAAGAAAAACGAGAGATGGGCAGTGACATCCATGTAAGACGGGAATGTTAAAGCAAACATTTAGGCTTCTTGACTTAAAGCAGTAATTGAAGTGTGCAATACAATTTTAAAAAGAAGAAAAACACAAATGGGCTCCTTTTCTTCCACAAGTAAAGATTTGTGGGGAAAAAGGGTCAAAAATATTTCTCTTTGCATACTCTTATAACACAATAATATGGAAACATTCACTGAAACTCACAGACATTACATTTAAAAGAAACTGCTTTAACCCAGTGCATAATTAAACCATAAAACTCACTGTCATAACATCATTACAGAAACAGTTTTGTAGAGCTGTGAATACTGTTATCGATATAAAATATTTTTGAGCGTCT
Source organism: Baryphthengus martii (assembly GCA_013396935.1). Classification (NCBI taxonomy): domain Eukaryota; kingdom Metazoa; phylum Chordata; class Aves; order Coraciiformes; family Momotidae; genus Baryphthengus; species Baryphthengus martii. The sequence continues at coordinate 41,258 of VWZK01016219.1, forward strand.
CTCATTTTGAAAGAAAGATAAGGCATCGTGCTTCAGGGCACAAGTCAAACTCTAATGAAGAGGACTTAGAAGCTGTCCTCCAGTACTAATTATGTCAGATGATTTTATTCCTGAGTTTCTGCATTTTCTGATGTTTCTAATGTGGTGGTTCCAGTATGGTTTTTATCAGAACTCCATTAACTCTTCTGATGGCCACACTGCATTCTAGCAATGCAAGAAATGTCTAGGCGGAGCATGGTCTGTTTATCTGTGGAGTCTTAAGCAGTTCCGAATATTTGATGGGACCAGGGATCTATACGAACTGGGTATTTTACACTGAAGACCTCAAAACTGGTAAATGGGAAAGTGGTACAATAATGATTTAATGTAATTTATTATTTGCGGTTTTCTAGTCTGTTTCTCCAGGCAGAAACAAAACAACATACAACCCTGATCAAAACCTGATGCAGGGAGCAGAAGCAATCATTTTTCCATTGCATCCAACAGACTAGCTAAAGAAAACAAATCGTGATTTCTGAATTAGTGATGACCCATACTGTTTGGTTCAGAGTACACAGTGAAATGACACAGAAATAGCTGCTGTGATACGGAAGTGAAAAAGTAATTGCTGTATGAGTGCTAGTGTAACATTGTGTGATCACAGGGATGCTCCTTCTGAGTCTACATCATTCTTCTAGAATTAACATACAGTCAATAAACTTGAAATGTCTTTTAGTCATAGTATGAGTCCTAAGAATTTAAAATGATATGCAGGGAGCACTGAGCCCTCTGCTGTCTAGCGGTTGCAGCTATTTCAAGTCTAGAACTGAGACTGGCAGCAGGTAAAAGGATTTTCGTGTTGTCTTCATCTTTGTCAATTCGTGAAGGAGATGGCAGCTTTATTCACAAACTGATTTAGAGACTTAGGAGCGTCTATATCTCAAACCAATCTAATCTAGTAATTATAGTGTCTCTTAGCAGAGAAAATCACCAGAGCTTCCACATGAATGTTTAAATGCAGACAATAGGTCTTACTGTGCTATACCTTGGAGTACCTCTTCCAAGTCCCATTTCAGCAAGCAAAACAACAACCCATGTCTCCTAGGAGGGCCTGTGTCTTCACAGGACAAGTTTAAGGGCATTTTTAAAGTGTTCAGGTAGTGTGATGGTACTTAAATAGATGAGCATAACATTATGGCCAGGAAAAAATGGCAATGAAAATTTAAATATTCAGAATGTAATTATCAGAGCTGGAATTTAGCCAGCGCATTAACTCAGTTAATGCTTTTGTTTCATCAAAGTATACTGAGATTTCTGATCATCTGAAGGAGTTCATATCTCTCGTGACAAATGTCGTTTGTGGTGTTGAGGAGTTTACTCGCAGGTCAGCAGTTTTATCAGTTCTTTCTTGAAACCCGTATCCTCTCTTTATCTTGATGTTGCAAGATGGCAGAGAGAAGACTTGGAGGGGAAGTATGCACTACCCTATTTCCATCCTATTTCTCAATTTTATCAGTAAAGTACAATCCTTCTTGAATTTCAGTAGGTGTTTAGGATTGCCCTGGAGATTTACTGAAGAAATGTGTTAATATAACTTTGTGTAGGTGTTTGAAAAAAGCTTCCAAAGAACAATCAGACATTCTTATTTATCTGGGGACTCCCACTTTTTAAAAGATGATAAAACTGCATTAACTACAGTTAAGAAGTTTAGCATGTGTAAGTTTCCACTTACCTAGGGAGTCTTTCCAGTTGTGAACAAAAGACTATGTGCAGCATATTAATAGGCCTCTAGCTTTATTTGAGCAGTTATCGCTGCATTTGTTATTTCCTACTCTGTTCATCTACACTCACTTCATCTCTTGCATCGATTTCTCTTTTTCCTGTGCTGTCTCTCTCCATATAGTGAAGAACAAAATTATAACAATTCATAATGGGCTTGCACCCATAATGGAGCCGAGCAGACATGAGAAGTCTTCTCTCTACCTCTTATTCACTTTCCTGCATGACAGAAATTTGCTCTTGGTGCTTTCAAGCACAGTGTCATTTCCCCTGATACATAAACATCAGTACAGCTTAACTCAAAGTTATTTTGTTTCATTTCTTGCTCAAAGATGAGAAAAAAAGAGAATAAACAAATGGATATAGAGCATCTTCAATTCTAGCTGTAGGTCTTAGCTTCATCAGATCTTTTAAGATTCATTTCCTAAGGAGCTTCAGGCCACCAGGAGCCAGATGCAACCAATTTGGAGTGACTGAATTTGTCAGCCACCTGGAGGAGAGTTGACTTGTTCTGCTCCTTGCGGGCTGTGTATCTTGAAGAAGTCCCATGTCTCAAAGAGCATGCTACAAGGGTTGTGACATGCATCAGGACTTGAAGTCCCCTTGTGGACCTCTTTTACACGCGATCCAGCATGCAAGTAGCTGCGAGTTAGACAGTCTCGGTATTTCTCTCGTTGGAATGGATGTAAGTGGAGAGTCTTGGCTTTTTTTTTTTCATGTTTGTAGCGATGCAAACTAGCTTACCATTTAGATGATAACTTTTTTTATTTGATTGTTTCTTACTATTATTTGCATGCCTTCCTCAACTCTTTCTTTTTGATCATGTTCCGCTCTAGATTGGAGCAGTAGTCTTGCCTTCATCTACCAAGTACCTGCTACCTCTGTTTTTAGATACCCTTTCAAACATACTCAAGTGTTTTCATCTTCAAAAAACTCTGTTCTTTGAATATCTGCACTGTGCTTTTACTCTTCAGGACTCGCTGTTCCAGAGGCTGGGTACAGTGATGTATAGCATCATATAATTGTTAGAACAAAAAGTACACTTTATGAGACTGAATTTGAATGAAAATTGGAACTTGGAGGGTACCCTTGTATTCAGTGAAAAATGACACCAACAAACATTGGGTTATATCTATTTCTTTTTAAAATAATAACAAAGCAAACAAACCCCAGTCATGTGATGTAGTTATTGATATGAAGACACCTCTGAAACAGTATTATATCTGAAAGAACTAGTACTTTCTAGAGGAAAAAACATTGGATATGTATAAAAGTTTGTGAACTTCAGCATGCTTTCACCAGCTGTCCTTTGAGTTATTTATTTCAGATTGGATGGAAGTGGTAAAGGTCAAAAAGATTTGATAATGAACCTCAGTGGTTTAAATCTTTGAGTTGGGGGTGGGGGGAGAAGTTGTGAAAATCCTTTCTTATTCTCATTTGCTAAAAGCAGAACTGCATTAAAAGTCCAGAGTGGCTTGTATTCTAGTTCCCTATCTTATTTGCCACTCAGCTGGGTACAAAACCTTTTTATTTGATCCAGTGAAATGTAGAAATATGCCTGACACTGTGCATCTACAAAGGTAATGCTCGTCTCCTTTTGCACTGCTTCTAACATTCTCCCCACAGCATACTTCTCTTCTATGTTCTATGCCAGTAGCTTATGGTCTTTCAACAATTCCTACTCTATTTTTTGGTCTTCAGGTGTTGTGAAATCTTCACCTGTGAGGAGAGAGAGTGTGGGAATCTATATATAAAATATCTGGACTAATTCCAAATTACAGAATGTAAGGCATATCTAAATTAATATTTTTTTTTCTCTTAAACTCTACAAAGTAATCTACTGAAAAGGTAGCAAATTTTTAGATTTATTTTTTCTTTCCAGTGAGAAAATTATATATTTGTATACTTCTACAGTAGTTTGTAGGTGCCAGCTATATAATATGCCACCTTACAATGAAAAATATTGCTTTGTATATTTAGGGGTTGCTGTTTCTGGCCTCAGAAAAGAACCACCATGCCCTCTCTTGCCGCCCCCAATGACCTCAGACTTTGAACGAACATGTAGAACTCACATTAAAATACTACAGTGGTGAACAATTTGAGGGAGGAAGCAAAATGGAACTATACAGTGACAACTATACAAGAACAAGTATTAAATATTGCCTCTGTAGTATAGCACCCCTTTTCTCTTGGTTACCTCTTCTTGCTTACAAGGTAGCAAGGAAGAGAGGAGTGATTGCTTGTGGTAGTGATGCCAAGCTTCAGTTAATCTTATTTCTTGCCCTTTTTCTACTTTTAGAGTCTAATAAACTGAAGCCCCACCAGGGGATTTGTATTCTGAAGCTTGTGAACTCCATTATGTGGAGCATGCTCCCTATTTCAATTGACGAGAACATTTTACTATTAGTTTTCCATGATTTATACTCTGTATTCTGCAGTCTTCCTCATTTCATAATTAAAAAAAAAAAAAAAAAGGCAAGAGATGAGCATACATTCACTGAGAAGCCACTTTTGTTAAATTTTCATAAATATCCACATAACTTTAAAAGATCTCCTGGCATACAGTTCTAATTCTAGGCTAAATTGGAGAGCTTAAGTCTAAACTGGCCTGTTTCAAAAAGGTAGTTTATCACCATGCAGGCTTTTACATTTTTACTGAGAGTAAAACTTCATACTCACAGCCAATAAAATATTTTATTAAATGTCTGTTTGGAATTCTACCAGTCTGGTAGCTCAATACTTTTTAATGCAAATTCAGTTGCTAATTTTCCTCTACATTCATGCTAGAATAGGTGACATAGAATCAGGTTTAATTGCTGAATGTAACTGACAGCTCTTTCCTGAAGTTAGAGAGAATTAATTGTCTCTCATTTGTTACTTCTTGCTGTATTTTCATATCCTCAGGACTGCAAACAGATTGAAGAAAGTGCGTAATTGTGCCTCTGCTTTCCTCTTCTGATTTAGCTTCTGTCTACTGTTATGTTGTTGCTTCTGGTCCCTGAGATACTGAGCATTCTTGGAATGATGAACAGATTTCTCAACCCTGTATTTCCCTTGAGTGAGTGGATCTTTTGCTGTACTGATGTGAAGTTCCTTAAGTATCTGTAGAGGGAAAGCAGCTTCATTTTTTCTCTTAAAAGCAGTTCATTGGCTCTCTTAAGAAGCAGGCCAGGATTGCTGAGGTGCAGCAGAAGTGCATCAAACAATATACTTCTAAACAGTAGCTATTAGCTGTGAATATGGAGAGATACTTATTCAGTATTTCCTCCTAGAAGGAGACTTCTGAAATGAAAGTTTTATCCACATCATTATGTTTAACAGTCTTGTGTGGACTGATCACAGAATCACAGAATGTTAGGGATTGGAAGGGACCTCGAAAGACCATCTAGTCCAATCCCCCTCCTAGGGCAGGAACCTAAACGACATCACACAGAAAGGCATCCGGGCGGGTCTTGAATGTCTCCAGAGAAGGAGACTCCACAACCCCCCTGGGCAGCCTGTTCCAGTGCTCCGTCACCCTTACTGTAAAGAAGTTTCTTCTGAAGTTTAAGCGGAACCTCCTGTGTTCCAGCTTACACCCATTACCCCTTGTCCTGTCATTGGGCATCACTGAGAAGAGCCTGGCTCCATCCTCCTGACATTTGCCCTTAACATATTTATAAACATTAATGAGGTCTCCCCTCAATCTCCTCTTCTCCAAGCAAAAGAGACCCAGTTCCCTTAGCCTTTCCTCATAAGGGAGATGCTCCACTCCCTTAATCATCTTGGAGGCTCTGTGCTGGACTCTCTCTAGCAGTTCCCTATCCTTCTTGAACTGTGGGGCCCAGAGCTGGACACAATATTCCAGATGCGGCCTCACCAAGGCAGAGTAGAGGGGGAGGAGAACCTCTCTTGACCTACTAACCACACCCCTCCTAATGCACCCCAGGATGCCATTGGCCTTCCTGACCACAAGGGCACAGTGCTGATTTATTTATTTAATTCAACACTTCATCAATTGCTTCATAATCCTGTTTAATATTTTCTACCTCAACAATATACTTTGTTTGCCTACAGTTGTGCCTTTCACCAGAGAGGTAAAAACTATGGCTATAGAAACGATACTTAGTTATTAGTCTCAAAATCATTTCTGTTATGCAAATACAGGCTGTTTAGTATTCTAAGATTTGATGATGCTAGTGGGCAGCGTTGCTGTTTATGAAGTTATAGCAATCTCATCTTTCCTTTTTGATCAGTGTGCTATTTCAGGTTACATTTTAAAATCCCTTTGCATTTGCAGCTAAACTGCCAAGTGTTTTTCTGTTGTTATCACAGGATAGTGACTGTCTAGTGGTCATTCAAAGTAACCTTGTGGAAGACTGTTTTATGACAATGAACTTAATTAATGCTCACTATTTTCCTAAGCAGGAAGATCTGAACTTGATAGCAATTCATTATAAATACATCAGAATCTACTCTCTTGATGTCATTAAAGGTAAGGCAGGTGGGACTTTGACTTATACATTCATCTTTATCTGTATTTTTGCTACTATTTACATTGTCAAACTGAAAAGAAATTTAATATTGCATGGGAAAACAGACTATGCTTAGATGGAGATCTCAGTTAAATGGCCTTACACAGGATATTTGAAATACTGATAATAACTACCTGTGGGGACTGTTGTTGGGAGTGGCTAGTAAATTTTCATTGACTTCAGGGCGGTGTTGTAGTGAATGCTATTCTTAAATACTGTCCATGGGGATGGCCCTGAGAGAGGAAGTAAAACATGAGGAAGCAGCTGAGAGCTGTCTACAGAGAGCCAGTGTCCAGGAGGGGGGATACAGAAATGTACTAAGCAAAGGGTGTGTAAAAGTATATGTTAAAATAAGACAAGCAACTGATTTTAAGAGACTACTTCATGGACCTGCTGCACAGCCTAGACATACACAAGTCTACGGGGCCAGATGGATTACACTCAAGAGTGCTGAAGGAGCTGGCAGATGTGCTTACCAAGCCACTACTCCTTAGATTTGTCAGCAGTCCTGGTTAACCTGGGAGGTCCCAACAGACTGGAGATTAGCAAAAATGATGCCCATCTGTAAGAAGAGCTGGTAGGAGGATCTGGGGAACTACAGACCTGTCAGTCTGACCTTGGTGCCGGGGAAAGTCACAAAGCAAATCATCGAGTGCCATAACACACCATTTACAGGACAACCAGGCAATCAGGCCCACTCCGCATGTGCTCACAAAGGGCAGGTCCTGCTTAAGGAACCTCATCTCCTTCTATGACAAAGTGACCCACTTAGTAGATGAGGGAAAGGCTGTGGATATTGTTTACCTGGACTTCAGCAAAGCCTTTGTTACTGTTCCTCACAGCATCTTCATGAAAAAAAATGGCTGCCCTAGGCCTATGTTGGTGTACAGTCTGCGGGATCAAATACTGGCCAGGCTCAGAGAGCACTGGGGCCACTGCTGTTTAATACCTTTATCTGCGATCTTGATGAGGGCATTGAGAGTACCCTCAGTAAGTTTGCAGACGACACCAACTTGGGTGGCAGTGTTGATCTGCTTGAGAGTAGGAAGGCTCTACAGAGGGACGTGTATGGGCTGGATCAATGGGCTGAGGCCAATCATATGGTCTTCAACAAGGCCAAGTGCCAAGTCCTGCTCTTGGGCCACAATAACCCCAGGCAGCTCTACAGGGGAGGAGTGGCTGGAAGGCTGTTTGGCAGAAAGTGATCTGGTGGTGTTGATTGACATCTGGCTGAATGTGACCCAGCATTTTGCCCAGGTGGCCAAGAAGGCCAAGAGCCTCCTGGCCTGTATCAGGAATAGTATGGCCAGCAGGACTAGAGAAGAGGTTTTCCCACTGTGCTCAGCACTGGTGAGGGTGCACCCTGAGTAATGTGTTCAGTTTTGGGTGCCACAGTATAAGAAAGACATCAAGGTGCTGGAGCCGGTCCAGAGAAAGGCAATGAAGCTGGTGAAGGGTCTTGAGAATAAGTCTTATGAGGAGCAGCTGAGGGAGCTGGGGTTGTGCAATCTGAAAAGAGGTTGAGGGGTGACCTTATCACTCTCTATGACTACCTGAAAGGAGGTTGTAGAGGTGAGTGTTGGTCTCACAAATCACAACTGATAGGACAAGGGGAAATGGCATCAAATTATGCCAGGGGAGATTTAGGTTGAACATTAGAAAAGTCTTCTATACGAAAAGGGTTATCAAAGACTGGAACAGGCTGCTCAGGGAAGCAGTTGAATCACCACCCTTGAATGTAATTAAAAGCTGTCTAGATATATTGCTTAAGAATGTGGTGTAGTAGTGGCCCTGGTAGAGTTAGGTAATGGTTGGACTTGATAATCTTTAAGGTCTTTTCCAACCACGGTGATTCTGTGTTTCTGTACAGCTCTGCCCTAGGCTTTTAAAATGAGCATCACTCTTAGAAGTTCGTCATTTAGTTTCTTGAGTGACGAGTGAAGATGTATTTCTTTTGTGTATTTTTAGTTCTAGAATGGGATGGAGCAAGGAGAGAGAATGTGGGAGCCTGAATGCCCGTTCATGTTAGTACAGACTGGATGTAAATAGTAGTAATCTCAACTGAGTTTACTCATAGTATACAGCTGAAAAATGAGGCCTGGCATCTGTTTTCTTTCTTTGTGTCTGAGTCAAGTAGTTAAAACCTAGAGTGTCTTATTTCTACTTGGTGTGAAAACATAAAAGCTTTTTATACAAAATGCTGATAAGTGTAGATAATTCAATATTTCTAAGCTAGCATTATATATACATACTAAATGAGTGGGAAACACAAGAAATATTGAAAATTCCCAACAGCAGTTACAGCTTCAGTCTCAGATCTAAATGCTTCTATTTATAAACTGTGGTTTGATTTCATGACTATTATTTGACTTTGAAATTAAAACCACTTTACTAGTTTCTTGTAACTAACTACCTATGAATGAGTGGCAATCCTTGAATTTCTGTGAGGGGAGGAAAAATCATCTTCATTTGATATCTATTTTGAGCTAAAATTGTGAACTTAGTTTTGTGCCATATACTATACTCAGAAACGGCTACGTGAAAGAAACTGAGAAAGGAAGCGGGAGAGGTAAACAGTTTAGATAGACTGTTCTGTTACTTAAATGCCAAAAATGCAGTTTTGAATACTTCAGCTGTTATATTGCAAGGAATAAATCTAGGCAAAAATGAGACCAAGTTAATTATGATGTTTAGGTAAATGAAGACTGCTAAGCAGGACACATGGCAATGGAAGTCCACCATACAAGTGTGTGTTATTTATTACAAATGAAATAATGTCTTTGACAAATTTAAAGTACTGTCTACTGATCTCATTTCCAAGCAGAAGTATGAAAACAGAGAACTGAAGGAAGACAGAGATGGCCTTTGGAAAAAATTTAGATGAAAACAGACCCCCTTGGGCTCTTTTTTTCTTTCGCCAGAAATTCAGTTCAATCCTTTAGAAAAGATCAAGGTCTGCAGGCTGGGAATTGCTAGGAAAGGTAGTCATTAATTTTTCTCCAATGTTAAAATGATAAATGTGTTCTGGTTGCTGACAAACACTTGTGAGAATAATGCATATTCAATTTTTGGAAGGGAGGAAATGTAGAAGGGAGGAAGAATTATATAAAATTCCCAGAACTGAAAGGTTTATAGCACTTTGATGTTTCTTCTCTGGACTGTAATATGGCTTCTCATGTTTTGTAAGGTGTAATGGTCTAAAGGGTCTAGTAAAAATACATTCCTCTAATTTAAAAATTATATACAGCTGAAAGAGCAACTGTCAAGAGGACAAAAATATAAATCCTGAAGAAAGAAACTAGAGCACGCAGAAAATCAAAATGAATAATCAGTCAGCTCCACTTGAAGAAATACAACCAAAACAACCAACAAAAATCAGACCTAGTTTCGGTGTGTTTTGGTTTGGTTTATTTTTCTCTGTTTTGAGAGACTGAAATCTCAGTTTTTGCAGTAATGTGCATTTTAATTTAAAAGTAGTATTTTAGTTTTAGTCTGCAAAATTGATATCTAGCTAAATGTGTTGTTTGATCTCTTCCAAAGGAAAGAAGACTTCATGTTATCATTCTTTCTCAATTTTCCTCTCAACATTTAACCTATTATTCTAAAGAAATGTGTTCTTAGCCCTTGGAAATTTGAGAATTCCTCAGTTGCCCTCACAGGAATTAAAAACTTGTACCTTATTAGATATCTAGGGATCATACCATGAGACAATGTCATGTGCAGTGGGGATTTTTAATTCTACTGGTTACAGAACTTCTGTAATTTCACCAGAAGCTTGTGGCAGATTGGTGCTGGAGTTGATTACCCAACTTGTTGCAAACTTAAGTCATTGCTGTCAAATGCACAGAATTAAATACATATAGGTCTGACATGGGAATTCTCGTGGGCAGATTTTTTTTCCAAAAAACAGAGCAGATTTCACTTCTTGGAGACAGGCATACTTCTGAAATAAAATACATATATATGTATAAAAAGAAAAAGACACTGAATAGATCTGGATGTTTTGTTCAATAGCTTGCCATCTCTTTTCTTTCCTGGTTATAACCAGACTAACCTTTGGGGAGAGGGTCTGAATTTCCAGGAAACTCCTATAAAGAATACTGAAACTCCCATAAAGCATACTGAAAAGGTCACCTTTTGTGTAGCACAAAATTGTGTAATTCAAAGGATGTAGTTCATAGAATGACATTCAAGTTACCTCATAATAACAAGAACTGTTTCTCCATAACTGATGGAAAAATAGTCCTCCCTAAGGTATTTTTCATCTTTTCACTTTTCTTCTTTTTATTTGTTTGTGTACATCTTGGTTTGGCATGCACAGCTTTTCAGTCGCGTAACACATAAGACAGCCTTGTGCTTGAACATTGGAATAGATTTATTTATTGGGTATACACCTATTGCTCTGAGCTAGAATGAGACATTGAATTATAAGGGGGTCACTGAGAGCCAATATAACAGCTACTGTACACACTAAGTGGGATTCTTCTTACATCTGCTAAAATACATTTTTGTGATTCACAGGATTGTGCAATTGGCCAACATTTCCACAAAAATTAGAAAGTGCAGAAAAGTTTCAAGGGTTCTATGACTGGAATTACGGTTTTCTTTCTTCATCACTCCTGGACAAGGAGTGATAATAGAAGGGACAATCTAGATTTGAACCATTGGGCCAGGCTGAATTTTGGTATGCTGTTGATGAAGTGGGGGGAAGAGGGAGACATGTCTGTGTGTTGCTAGGAACCCTAACGTGAATCGCAAAAGATTTGGGATTTCATTTGTGCTTTTATATCCCAATCTCTTTGATCAAAAAATCTGACTCAAAATTCTCAGAATAAAATGTTTTCTGTTGAGACCTCCAATTCTCTTCAGAGGCTATGAAAGTAAATACAGAAATACGTTCTGTATTTTGATGATTTAGAAACTCTGAAGGAAGCAAAAATACATTGTTGGGGTAAGGGGGAGCAGAGGGTAGTAGTTCACTCCAGTGAACTCCAAAATATTCTGCAGTTAAACTTCAGGGAAAATTCTGGTTCTTGCTACAGCACACAATTGTATTCTAACTCTCTTAGGCTTGGCAAATTAGAATTGACATATGAAACAATGACACCTATTGATTCTAAGGTGTCTGGTGTATTAAAAAGCTAGCAAAAGAAGAATATTTCCTTTTATGTATGATATTATTGAGCATCACTCTTGTCATGGTTGTTATTAAAGTTTTTAGCCTCAGATCAGCCAAGCCTGTAGCTATTAAATATAGAGAAGATGGTAACTTTGTCCTGAGATGAGATGTTAGGAGCAACATGGTGGAAGGATGGAGCAGGAACCAAAGTTTGACTGGCTGTTAGAGACCATTTTTTCAAAGAAGAAATACACAGAAAAACATTGTTGCTGGGAATCCAGTGTTAAGCAATTTTCCAACCACCTATGTGCATATGGAGGCGAGCTTTTCAGCATGACTATAAATGCTTTAAAGACTGCAGGAGCCTTTCACAGTTCCTTTAACTTCAGGCATTTTACATGGTCACTAATTTTCCCCTTAAATCAATACTATTTTCACAGAAACTTAAAAAAACCCACCAAAACAAACACCAACAAAACCAAACCACCGACCCCCCCCCCCACCTCCGACTCAAAGGATCAGTGATCTTTGCTTCTTGGGTAGTTGGTGGAGAACCAGTAACTAAGAAAAGAAAGAGAGCTTGCTTTTCAAGAGTCAACTTCCTCATTTGCCCTCTTTCCTCACAGCACTTAATTTGCGCACATCTAAATCAAACAATTTTAATCCTCTACTTAGAGCAGTGTCCGCTTCCAAACTTCTTGTAATTGGTTTCTATTTTATGTTTTATTTTTTTATTCTTCTGAGAGCCTTGCTAATGAGTTTAGGTATTCTTGGTGTTAGTAATGAGATAATTTATGTTTTAATTAAACAGAGCTGCTACAAAATATTACAATGGATACCAGGAGCTTATATCTCTTGACTCTTGTCTCCTTGAATTTTCAACTGTGTGGCACTTTGAAAAGTAGCTTTTGCTGTTCAAATCCTACAGTGTGTCCAAGCAATGTTCTTTGTTTCATCAGACTGTGATGATGTTGTACCCTTACTCTTGTTATTTGTCTGAAATACATATGCAGTGGAAACAGTACATCTGCTTTTCAAGTATAGTCTTAAAAAAGCAAGATTATGGAGCAGGTTATATTTTCATTTTTTAATTTTATTTTCTGTTGTCAATATGTGTTCTGGAATAGTGGAAAAAGAACCTGTTCCTTCTCTCCCTCCCTCTGACCCTCCAGGTAAAATAATATTACTCTGGCAAGATTATTTTTTTTTTTTTCCATTAATGATAATGTATCATATTATGTAGAGGTGCTTAATTTTAGACACATATCACTACTGACATCACTTAATTCAAAGTAAAATAAAAACTCTGGTCACTTTATGACCTTTCAGCAAGACAAAAAATTAACTTGGCAGTCATATTTTTATACCTTAGAAAAGAGAAGAGTTAAAATGGGAAACACAAGAGACTAGAAAACCAGTAAAAATTAAAACCCCAAAATTTGTATTTAGCAGGGAAATGGGGAATAGCAATAATTGCAAGGGAGTGAATAATTTAATTTTGAAGCTAAGATGTACACTGCTAGATTCCCCCCTGAATTGCTCCATTTTTAGTATATTGGTAATTTTTATATCCAGTCACATTGTTGTCTCATTTTGATGTGTGACGTTAAAGAACTTCTGCTGTGCACAAGTATTTTGTGTTAAGGCTTAAAGTTCTCTAACCATGCACCTTATTACTAATTCAGATTATTTCTGCATAATTTACCATGCATACTTTTGTGCATTTTTAATGACATTGTCAAGTTGTATATTCACCATTCTAAATATTTTCATGATTAAAGCTATGATTTTCTAAAATTTTTTAATGATCTGAACACTTACAATTCCAAATTCTTGTCATAGAAGCACCCTACATTTGTTTATAAAATTTTCTTTTAAATTGTAGAGTATTTTAAAATAGGACAATGAATTACTACACATCACTCTGTAATTTTATGATCATTTAAGAATCTGTTAAATTCTAAATTAATGGACAAGTATCTTATGATAATGGTATTCAATCACAACTTGTTTCCCTCTCTCCATCCCATAAATACGTATTGTCCGAAAATAACATTGTTTTTTTAACTCTGTTACTTGTTATATAAAAATAGTAAATCTTATTGCCGTAGCATGATATAATGGGGATCAATATAAAATAGGTGAAATGAAAACAGGAAAAAGTTGAGGTGTGTGTGCTGTGACTTGGTTCTCTCTATTATTTTGCCAAAAAAGGTACACAGATACAATATTTAACAGCATTTATCTTCTTAATTTGAAAGCAGAATGTCCTAAAATTGGCCCTTTTCATGCATGTTTGCTTTCAATTGAACATACATTTATTAAACAGTTTGGAGCTAAAGCCCATTGTAGCTCCAGTTAACGTGACAAGCAGGCAGAGGTGAAATCTGGAGGAGCACCCATCTGAGCAAAGCCGACTGAGAAGAATGCTCAGCAGCAGTGCTGAAGGCTTCAATAGGATGATAAAATGCTATATACAAAAGAGGACTAGAAGTGTGTGATAATTAATAATGGTTTATTTAACATTCTCAGATGCTTCAGAAGGAGAGATGCAAAAAGCTTAACAGATAGGGCACTCGTTCTTTTCTCTGCCTGTTAAAACCAGAGTACATGCAATATCTAATTGTTAGGCTTCTGCATTTAAGTAGAAGTCAGAATGTTTTGGTTGATGACTAGACATACTTAAACCAGATCACTGACATGCGTTTGGTCTGTCTGCAATAGCATGGACGTTTCTTAATGTTTAGTTTTAAAGGGAGGTTAATTGCTTCTGGAGGATGAAGTTGAGGCGATATCCTCACTGGAAATCTGTTCCTTCTGACTTGGAATATGGAAAACTGCAGTACCCTATGCACTTTATTCATACAGTTATGATTTCTTAGCTCATGTTTACTCTTGACAGAATGACTGTGCTGTCAGTTGGTGATAGGCTAGCAAGGAAGGGGGAAAACACAGTAGGCACGCAATGTACTGACCATCAATTTGCATTCCTCTGCTTTTATTCATCTACTGTGCAGCTACAGGCAATTTCCAGTATTTACACACCTTCTTCTTTTTGCCCAGTCCTGCTGCTAGGTCATCAAATGTTTGTGACATTCATCTGTTGCAACAAAACTCATGTGATATAAGATACTGAGGATTGTTATGATTTCGACACCATATTCAATAAATAATAAAGGTGGGCTGGAAATTTTCAGATGCAAACCTATCACTGCTTATATAAGAGTATGTCAGGAATAATTACAGAGAATCAGTTGGAAACAGATGTATCTGAAACATTTAAAACTCTCCTGAAGCATGGAAACCTGCATGAAGAAACTATTCTCTGAGGAACTGTTGTGGCCTCGCACTTACGCAGAGTTTTTTATAACAGCACTCACTATGTTATTTTAACAGTGCCATCGTATCTTGTGACAGTGGCATGTCCTTTGTATTGCTATAGTGATAATAGGATAAAATACGGATTTTCTCGGTTGTTTAGCACTGTCACTGATTCATGCTGCTGTTCCCTGAATAAAGTAGAAAGTTATCTTTCTTATCCTCAAATTACTCTCTTCTGTTATTTTTATACACTGATTTAAAATGTATTTCCTATCCTCAACCTAAATCTGTTGGTTGTGATTCCGCAGTAATTTCTGAAAGCTCAGTCTATTTCTCTTTCCCTAAACCTACCTATACTGCATAGTACTTGGTCCTTGTAGAGGCGGCGGTTGACACAGTAGTGCTGGGCTCTTTGGTCGTGCTCAGGACACAACCAGTGCTCCAAGCACTAGTGAAGGGAAAGCGGAGGGGAGGATTTCTGCAAACCTGGAGAAACGGCAGGGATTTTCCAGGTGTTTGTGGTGAAGGGGTTGGTTTAACAAACAAGTCTTCTGTTTTCCTGCCAGAGCAGCACCTTGGCTGCCTCCTTTCCCATGGGGCTGGGGAGAGGTTGATGAGCATGTCCCTCTACCCTACTCTGGCCTTGTGCGAAGACACAGGATAAGGTGTTCCCTGTACCGCCTTTGCCAAGACTCTGATAACCAGGGGTGTACGTGTTGTGCAGCCATCACTGCTTGTTAGCATTTCTGTCCTCCTCAGAAAATGATTGGTGACAAAAAGCCAAAATTACATGAATTTTATTTGTTTACCTGATTCATTTGATATAATTGAAGGCATGTCTTTGAACACTGATGCAAAGAGTGCAGATGTTGTAGTGCAAACAGGCTTGAATTTCTTTGTTCTCAAGGTTATATTCACAAAGGTTAGATTGGTTTGTTTGTTTTTAGAAGACAAACTCCTTTTTACTGCTTGAAGGTGAAGTTCTCTAATAAGCAGCCTCTAGCTTCTCCTTCCAAGGGATAACTAATAGTAGGAAAGTTAAATAGGTAATAGATTATTGTATTTCCCACAATCAGGTAGACTTGAAAGGCTTCTTCAGAGGAGAACATTCCAAGTACGAATATAACGTGACTTTTTTAACATCACCTATTTTATGTCTTAATAATTCGAGGTAGCATCTCATTTTATTTTTTATTCAAAATTGGTAGGAACCAGATTATGGGCTACAGACAGCTGTCTAACTTGCTTTGATTTAGAAAAGTGTTTTCTATTCTCCTTTCTTCAGACATGTAAGTTATGAGTAAGTTGGTCATTTTAGTCTGTTTTTCTATGTAGATAGAAATCAAGCTATGGAAGCAACAGAGATGATAACTAGTTCAGAGGGGACATGGATTACTGCTTGCTTGAAATTTTTCTCTTGCTTATTTGAAGAAAACAGGCAAAGTATCTCTTTGCATTTTACTATTTAGCATTGTTTAACAATAACAAAAATTTTCCACAGCAGATGTGCAATTACAAATTTCAGGGATGTATTTCAATGTCTACCCCGTGAACAGTTGCTGGGCATTAATGGTATTTTCTCAGGGGGAAAAGTCTGTTATTTCTTTGATGTGAGCATATCTTTCAGCGATAATGATTACTAATCTAGATGAGGGAGACGAGAGAGGCTGTTAATTATTCTGTTTAGGTGTGTTTTAATGAAGTTTTTACCAAAGTACATCTGTGAACTTTCTTTTACAAAATAAAGCTTGCAACGAATCTGAAAGTGGATTTTAAGGGAAGAAATCCTGGCATTTGCCTGCAGGGTGCATTGCAATGTTTGTGAGCATAGGTGTATTTGTTAGTTTTCTAATAATCTTCCCTAATGTGATTCGTGCAAGGTAATTTCTAATTTAATAACAACCATTACTTACAGTGATATCTTCTTTTCCTGGTAAGTAATGGCTTTACCCAGAGCTAAAAAGCTTAAGGGGGGAATTTATTTCTGTTTATTGTCATGCCTTTCCTGAAGACAATGTCAGCAATCAGACAGACCTGACTCAGATAAGGTTCAGTGTGAATCCTCCAGTAACCAATGCTATTGAACCAGATTGGAAATTCTGGGACAACCCTGCTGCCTGTTGATGCCTTAAGCAGGCAATACTCATACATCATGTCTGGTGAGCCTGAACTGAAAATCCAGTTGTAGAAAAGGGAATAGGACGTTTCTTTGGGAGAAGAGAGCAGTTATAGTTACGTGGGAGATACTTCTTCACAGAAGTACAATTTTGTTGAAAGGCTGGAGCTTGGAGGTTTTGTGTTTCTCTTCCTTGCAAGCACATATGAATAGGCAAAGAGATGTGCAGTATCATATAATTTCTCCATTCTTATCTGTTGCATTCTTCGCATGAGTTGGTGAAATTCAGGGAGAAAGTCCTCAGTATCGTAGCATAACCATTTGTTGAACCACAGTTGTTGTCAGTTATTTTATTACTTTTTTTAAATTTTTTTATATTTTTTTTTTCTTTTTAGTACAGTGGTTCACCAGTGCTGTTCTGGATTTTCTACTATTCAGAGTCTTACTTTTACAACTGGAGTAGCAAAGGCTAAATAGATAAATGTCTACTGACTGACAGTTCTCCTGACCTCTCCTACTCCAAATTTCTGTCTGTCATTGGTAGTTTCAGCAAAAATCTTCCTGCAAAATTATTTCTGCATTGCTGTTCAGCAGTAATATCTTCAAACTAATGTTTTCAGGTCAGATGATCATGGTGTCTCCCAAAGATCATATTTTACATAACCAGAACATACTCTTGATATTTTCAGATGTAATAGCTTTTGGGAATTTCAAGTGAAAGTAATATTCCCTCCAGAGGGTTCTTAAAGAACAAAAGCCTTGTGGTGATCCAAGTTTTTACCAGAACAAACTGTAAAGGGTAGAGTGCGACCCGCAATAAAGAGAGGTGTACATGAGGATGAGTTAACAGTAAACACAGTTTCTCAACAGGCTTGGATTCCCAATAGGAAAAAAAAAAAAGGATTGGCTGACTAATACTTAAAGAATACACATAGACATGCACAGCCTCTACAGCTGCCAAGCTATTGTACACCCTCTAATACTTGAGGGCAAGTGTGAACTTCAGCTGACAGGGCTTGTGTTTTCTCTTGCGCTCAGTTTAGATAAACAACATTCAAAACAACCAAACTTTAAAGGACATACTCAGCAGGTAACAACTGGTTTCAACAGAGGCATGGTTGCGCTTTCCCTTAGATTTCCAAGATGCTTTGCTTTTCCATGTGTCCTTATTGCCATGTCAGAATTGATGCAGCTTTTCATTTCTCCTCCTCTGATGTTTTTGAGTGACAGCTAGCATTGGACACCAGAAGGCTAAATCTCTTCCTGCCTCTGTCTGTCTTTTTTTTTTTTCTTTTTATCTTTTTTTTTCCTTCTCTATATGTATTTTATTGTAGAAAAATGACTGTTCAACTTTAGGGGTAGTGCTTAATTTAGTGTAGCTATACAGTCCTGTTGGTTTAAACTCCTGTTTGTAGTATACCATTGCAAAGCTTCAACCTGGGAGTACACCAGCTAATTCCAGCTGTTCCTTTCACGTAACTGGAACAGCTGTTACACCTTGAGGTTTAAAATCATAGTTCACCACTAAATCAACTGCAAGATTACAGGTTAGAAAATTGATGAGCAGTATACAAAAGCCTTGTAATGAAGAACCTGGATTACAGTAGTGTTAACATTGTTCAGTAATGTGGTTGATTGAATCATTGAATTACGTATGAAAAATAGTGAGGAGGATGTTCAGAAAAAAAAAAAGAGATCTCACTGAGTGGCATGGCAGAATTCTCTTTGATTTCTTCAGAAGCAAAGTTTGTTTTGTTACAGTCTTTTTCTAGCAAGGGAAAATAAATGTGATTCTAACACCACTTAATTAAAGATATGTTACCATATGTCCTCTCAAAATACAGAAGTACAAAGAAAAGCAGCAAGAAAAAAAATCTCAAGCCCTAGAACATCTCAGATATTGGTGAAATGAAGTTGTTTAATTAGCAACTGACAAAATGTTACTGGAAATCTTTTGCCTTTTGTAGTTTACATGAGAAACTGTCTCCTGGACTTTTGGTGGGAGCTTATTGTTCAGAAATTACAGTTCTAGCCTTATGAAAAGTGTGGCAGCAGGGCTGCATTTGGCTTTGAAGTCTCACTAGTGATTTGGTTTTTGCTTGTTGTTCATCAGGTCAAAGCACACAGATCTCATTGTTGCTACTTGCTTAGACCTTGATCTTGTTAACCCTTAAAAAGGTATATAACGTGTAAGTGAATTACTAGTTGTGTTTTTTTCAGGCTGTAGAGTTATATTATGCTTAAGTCATATAACACTCCTGATTCCTTTCAACACAGCAAAATTCAAATAACTTTCTCACAGTCTTTTCCTTACTGTGTTCTCCCTAATTTATAAACTCTATGAGACAGAATAAATATTAATGTAATTTTTAATACTCTTCTAGTGTGCGGTCTGTGAAAAAAAATTGTGCCATCGCAGTATTTTTACATTTTAATACATCCTCTGTTTGCAGAGACTTGTGCTAACTTTAGCAGTAATTTCTCTTATAAAGTTCTGCATGTCATATTTGCATTTCACCTAGAAAAACTATGCACTGGATGAAACAGCAAGCGAGAAGTCTGCATCAATTGTTGTAAATCTGGTGGTTTTCTTTTGGGTCTCAATACCTCAGCAAATTAGCTCTCAAAAGTCTCCTTCAATGGCAAGGCTTGTGTGTTTGTTTATTTATAATTTACGTGGTATGGGAAAAATAGGGGGAAAAAAGCTTATTGCATATGCTTGGCATTGTGCACTTTGTATATTACAAAGTATAGCGTTTTGTTCCTTATGCTGCGCTAACATAAATGTGTAATAAAACAATGCGTGCTAATGTTCTACTTTAAATTTCACTCTTGAGAAACAAAAGGATGATACCTTGCAAAATAAGGTTCTGTATTTTTGCATGCTTGTTTTGAAAATCTAATTTACATGTTCAGCAAACACATATTTTTACAGGCAGAATTGTTTTCAGAGGCCACAACTGAAAATACTATGTTATAGATAAACTTTACCCAGGTGGATAACTTCTGAATTATATTATTGATAGCTTAATGTATTTAGGGGTGTTACGGTAAGTGAAAGGATATTTATATCTCTATAGTTATTTGGTATATAACACGTTGAGAAGATGCAGTGCACCATATAGGTGGCATCTGGCAGGGCTTCTGTAGTGGCCAGGACAACCTGCACCACCGCAGCAAACCCAGGCAATAAGGAATTGTTTACAGGGATGTTGCTGTGGATACCAGTAAATCACAGACAGGCCTGCACTGTGCAAGCCTTTTGAACTCTGCATTTCCAGTAGGAGTAAGGAGGACAGGAGGGATTTACTGTTGCATCCTCCTTACTCGCTTTCCTTTTCACAGAGCTGTTGGCCTCTCTGCCCCGTCCTTCATGTCTATGCACAATGTCATCTACAACATCCAAGTTTATCTACAAGCAGAGCTTCATCTCTCGTTATAGCCTTCTGTACCAGGCCCACAATCAGATCTTAAATTTAAATTAAAATTTAACAAAACATTCAACTTGTATCAAAACTTTAACACGTATTCTTTGTTGCGTGAAGGGGGGTGGGGTGGGGAGGGACAAATTTAATAAGACAAAGTCCCCTTGCGTTCTAGCTGGTCATCAGAGATTAGAGAGGCTAGGGGCGGCTGGACTGATCTCTTAACAGGTACACCAATTAAGATGTGTTGCTATAGGTCCGACTCCAGATCACACTTAGGTCTGGTTAGTAGTCAAGATTCATGAATAGCTTATTCACTGTGTCGATAGGTCTAACACCAGGTTCACAGACAGCCTGGATGCTGTAGTTCCGGTTCCTTGACAGAGAGCTGTTGTATGTGTGAATAGCACACTTTTCCGTGATTACAGGTCCGACTCCAGATGCGCAAGCAGTCTGTTATGCTGTAGGTCTGGTTGCATTCGCTAGAAGCAATGGAATTCATGAATAACACGGTTTATTTACACTTGCAACATACACAGATCATAGAATCAGTCATAGAAAGTTAGGGATTGGAAGGGACCTCTAGAGATCATCTAGTCCAACCCCTCTGTCAGAGCAGGATCACCTAGGGCAGGCCACACAGAAATGCATCCAGACGGGTTTTGAAAGTCTTCAGAGAAGGAGACTCCACAACCCCCCTTGGCCNCAGAGAAGGAGACTCCACAACCTCTCTGGGCAGCTTGTTCCAGTGCTCCGTCACCCTCACGGTAAAGAAGTTTCTCCTCATGTTGATATGGAACTTCCTATGTTCTAACTTAAACCCATTATTTCTTGTTCTATAGCTAGGTACCACTGAAAAGTTACCAGGGTCCTCCTTCTTGCTCTTTTTGGAGATTGGAGTGATATTGGCTTTTTTCCAGTACTCCAGCACCTTTCCCGTTCCCCACGATTTTTCAAAGATGATGGAGAGAGGCTCAGCCACAACATCAGCCAACTCTCTCAGCACACGTGGATGCACCCAGTCAGGGCCCATGGATTTGTGTATTTTCAGTTTTTCTAATAGTTCTCTAACCA
>VWZK01016219.1:63097-88993 GCA_013396935.1 Baryphthengus martii
TTATCACCCCTAACCCTGGAATACTTTCCCCTGGCTCATCTGTAGCAAGCCTGGGTTTATCCCCTTCCCCCTTCGAATTCTTTGAGATTGCTGGTGATATATACACTAAGCTGCAGAAATCATTATATAGCTCAAAATACAAGTAATTTCCTGAGGTAAACAAACAGACAAACAAACAGACACACGCTCAGCAGAGCTGAGGCACGAGTCTTACCAAAAGGGGGGATGGGGGGCGAGGAGGACAAACCCGTCAGTCTATCCCTAGGATTTGGTGTCGAATTCTCATCTCGCACTTATGTTGAACCTATTTCGGACCTTTATTCTTCAGTTTCCTATTAATGTGTGAAATTTTCTATCAATGTGTAAAGCGTGGGGATGTGACTGTAGGCAAACCTTTAAGTGTGCTTATCAGATGCACAGAACATCTCTTGATAAGCTTTCCAGCCTTGATCACTTCTGCCTGTAACAGGCCATTGTCACATTCCCTTCTGCCAGCAACAGTTAACTACTGAGATAAGCCGGAGAATGGGAGTCTGGACCACACCTGGTTTCATTCTACATTCAGTGTCAGCACAACATGGACCACCGGATCTCCACTTCTCCTTGGTGTCTGCTTTAGACAGTAGATGCTTACGAATAGCGATGAGTTTTGATGTTTTGTGCTTTCTGCTTCCAACTGTTTTGTGTGTTCTGATTTTAACACTCCTCTCATGGATGTTTCTGGTATTTCAAAGCTAGCACTTAGGTCACTGAGCAAAACTGATGGAAAAAATGTGCTCACCATGCTAATCCTGGGACAAACTGAGATCCTTCACCCACCTGGTGTGTAAAGCAACCTTAGGAAGGCTCAGCCATAGGGAAGGGCGTCTTCCCCACTGACACCTCGCTGTTCCTTTGACAGCTGCATTCTCCTAGACTGGGACTCTCCAAAGTATAGCATGTCTTATTTGCCTGCACCATCCTTAGAGAAATAGTGGGCTTCTTCATGCTGTGGTAGGAAGAGCAGCAGGAACAAGTAGCATTTTCACAGGCTCCATTATGAGCCAGGACTGTTTCTCAGAGAACAGAAACCAGCTAGTAAAGACAGAAATGGGGCTGATGAAAGTGCCATGTAGTTTCTCCATTTCACCAAAGAGCAACACATTACAGAAGCTCTTTCACAGGGACATGAAAAGTTTCTAAGCTCTTCTATCCTCCTTTGTAATAACCTGCTGTGCTTTGGCTTTTCTTAAAATTTAATTCAAGATCAGAAGGGACTATTAGATCATCCAAATTAATTTCTGTATCACATTCTTCTGCATATTGGGCCCCATAGTTTTGGTTTGACTAAAGCATGTGGTAGATACGACTAAAGCACATTTACGAGAAGACCACCCAGCCTATGTGCAGATACAGAAAGACACAGAGTTCAGCACTCTTCTCACATCTGCTCACAGAAGCCAGCCACCCTTGCAGCCCTTCTGCTACCAAAACCTTACCACATAAACCCAATTCAACCAACAACACAGATGGTGGTAAAATTGCCTCCCTAGTCCAGTTTACTGTTTGTTTTTTTTTTTCTGTTGAAACATCCCAAAATTTCCTGGCCACCTGACTGTAGCACTGAGCTGGAGTTCTGTGTGCTGCATAGTTCAGATCTTTATGGGACCCTCTGCACTCCACAGTGATCTTTTGATTTTATAGCTGTGGTATATTTTTTAATGTTTGGGTTTTTTTTCAAGTTTGCCAGTAGTAAAATCCCTTTGTAACAGACTGGAACTATTTAAAACAAAGGTCGTGTATACATAAAAGTATTGACAAGCTACTGCTGGTTCTGGCTGAGGTCAAGCTGTGTAATTTTTGTTGCATTAGCATCTGCCAAGCACAAATTGCAGAAGCCTAATGAGAGTCAGAGTGTACAAACTTGGGCTCCCACATGACCCTCAAAGTAGCATGCAACACTCACCAGGAGATGCAGATCATGTATTGTGACCGACCTTTCGTCATAATTATTTACTGTTTCACCACTCTTTACACTTCACAAAATTTCAGTGGTTTTATGATTCCCTACAGATCATTCATTAAATATGAAATGTTAAAGGACTTATTAGCATCTCCTGTGGGTGCCACCCTCCAATTGGTGATTGCCTGTTGAGAGCTGCTTTTCAGATGGAAGACCCGAATATCTGAGATATGAACATTTTTTTATAAGCTTGCAGATACATAGATGTATAATCATCTATTTTATTAATAGTATTGAATTACTGTTTTATTAATAGTAGATGAGGACTCAGATGGTATCAGTTTGAAGGTAGCTTAGGAAGAGTTGTTGACCAGATTAATTTTCTGCAGAAAGATAAATCATATTAACTTTGTAATACCAAAGATCCAGAAGTATCTCAAACTTCAAAAGGTTTTGCTTTTTCCTTTGGGGAAGAAAAAAACCAAAAAAGGCCATCTTCCTTTTTAAAGTTTAACATTGATAAAAGAAGAAAGTTAAATTAAGAAATTAAACAAAGTGTTATTTTGGGCCAACTACATTATTTCAGTCATACAAAGTGTAACCTCTGAGAGCAGGTTTATTTTAGTCTGAGCTGTAATTTTGCTTTGAGTGTGAACCAGCCAAGACTTTGTCGGTCTTTCCTCTCCCTGCCAACATTGTAATTTGGATACTGGACTGCATTAAAAATTACCCACTTGTACCTGAAGAAGTCTAGTGCTTTAAACTAATTAGACAGGTGTCATTTGCTATTCTTCTCATTCTCCATTTTTACTTCAGATGTCAATAAAGAGGCCATTATACAATCTTTGCCACTAACCTCCTCCTAATTAATTCTTCACCTGTTAATCTCATTCTTCTCTGCAGCTGACTTCTTATTTTTCTTTTCTCTCTTTTTTTTTTTTTTTTCCCTGCCAAAAATCCAATTTTATTACTCTTTTCACTGCACCTTTATTCCTCAGCTCTACTCTATAACTCTGGGCTGTATATTGCAGTTTCAGATGCCTCAGGGAGCCACATGCAGATTATGTTGATAGGAGAGAAAGAAAACAGTGATTTGGCAAAACATAGTTTCTAGCTTTGAGTTAGCTGGATTTCCCCAAGTTGTGAAACATGAGGGAGGAGTGGGATGCATTTTAAGTTCTGAGATAGGATGGAAGGGAAAGCTAGGGCTGACATCACTGCTCTGATATTTTCCTCACTGTTTTCAGTGCAGTTAAGTTGTTCCAACACTCATTCTGCAGACTCTTACAATTATCAAAAGCAGGTGACTATTTTTACTTTACTGTATCTGATAATTGTACCTAGATGCTTCTCACAAAAGTAATTTTCATGTCAAAAGTGCCCTGAAAAGTTCTTCTATCTTCCTGACCTCCAGCTTTCATATTCACTACAGACAATATAAATTAGCTGAATATCTATATCACAAATACAGAAGCTCCTGACTACCATCCAGAAGTTCCTTCTCCTCCATAATTTTGTGAGGCAAACTTTAGGTTAATTTTTTGTGTGGCAAGTCACCTTGTCAGCTAAATTCTGAACAGGTGATTTCAAGCTGTTGGGACCTTATGAACTCATGCTTGTGATATACATTTTGTACTCAGTATTAAAGTAGACTTCCCTGGCTAAAGACGTTCTTTACAAAGCACTTTTGCTTGGTTTTGTGTTTCCACAGAAATGTAGGGATCCATGTAAAAGAATTTTGAAGATTACATACATTCCCTACCCTCTTCTTCCTACAGTACAAACTCAACACAGAGTCTTTTATTATCCCCATATGTGTACACATATGGGGAACTTATCTTTTTTTCTTTCAGCTTATTCCTATTAATTCTGCACTGAGTGCAGAGACAAACTGTAAGTGTTGAGAAAAAGAAATTAGTGTTTCTAAGGCTTAAATGGAAATGAGATTTTCTTGAAAGCGAGGGGTTTAACTGTGTATTTTTTTTTTGTCAAATTATTCAACATTTTAAAAGAAATAACAGATGAAATAACTTATATAAACATAGAGGAGATAAAAGCTTGTCTTGTAAAATTATTTATCTCACAATCCCTTGTTTACGCTGCATTTGAGCAGTAAGCAAAAAGTCTACCCAGCCCCAAACAGTGTAGCCATTCATAAGAATATATTTCCTTTGGAGTAATTTTCAGTGTCAAAGCTGGAAAGGTATATTCCCTTAGTATGAATTTAAGGAACCTAGGGGTAACATGGCCTAGTGGCAGTAAATAATTCTGCCACCTGGACTAGAATGGAATTTCTAATGTCTTGTTTTTCATCTCTGCTACTAGTGTCTCACTATAATATTTTTTTTCAGACTATAATGAATATGATAATATGGCCTTGGTTTATTTATGGGGTACACTGCTGTGTAGTGAAGGAAACCACTTTTTTTGTATTATTAATCAAATTCCAAGATGATGCTGGTGCAGCACTCAACCTGCTACACATCACATTTCTACAGAATTGAGATGTTTTTGTAGCTATAAACAATCTTTTCCAAAATTGCAAAGACTAATAAAAATGTGTGGGTTGTTAGTTTGTTGTTTTTTTTTCCCCTGGAAGATGCAGGTGTTATTATGAAACCAAAACCATAGCCAAGAGATGCCAGATCAATGCAGAATGGGCGTTAATGGAATTATCCCAAAAATGCTTGTAACAGAGAGGGAATAGTTAAACCGTATGCCATGATCATGAGTGTTTCCAGACCAGCTGAAGCAATGCACAAGATAGAGAAGCTTCTTTTCAGCTGAGAGTGGAATTAATGGTTATGTTTCCAGGGATTTTCTTTTTATTCTGTACCATGCTTTTAGAAATTAAATTCTTGCTATAATCACCTGGGGGAAAGGACCTGTACTAGATATGTATGTACTGGAGTTTTCAAGGTTGGGCAAAGGAAAAGAAGGCAAGACATGCGTGCTCTTTTAAAAGAACACTATATATCATATAATATAATCCCCACTGTGCACAGTGGAGTGTGAACAGTCTTGTTTTTAAGATGAGGATTTGGCAATGAATCATCAGTCTTCTCAAAAATCTATCAAACCAAAAGTCACAATTAATACTTTTATATGATGATGGATACCTAAACGATGAACTCTATTACACATTATGGCACTGATTAGTGATTGACCAGGAATGACACATGACTGTACAAAGACTGGTGATAGATAAGTAATCAGCTTCTTATTTCAAGGTGGATATTAAGAAAAACCCACCAAACAAACAATATACAACAGAGGAGAAGAAAAGGAAATACAAAGAAAAATGAATAATTCTGTGGTGATTCATGGTACTTCAGCTGGACTGGAAAGCAGGTTGACAGAAAGGAACAGGCAGGGTTCTGGTGTTGACCACGAGACAGCAATATGCCCTCATGGCAAAGAAGTTCAACAACCTCCAAACCAGCATTAGGAAAAGCATCACCAGCACGTTGAGGGCAGTGATCTTTCCCCTCTACTGAGCACTGGTGAGATACATCTGGAGCGCTGGGTCAGTTCTGGGCTTCCCAGTAAAAGAGAGACGCGTGTACTGGAGTGAACTCAGCAAAGCACCACAAGGATTATTAAGGCCTTAGATCGTTTTATGTATGAAGAGAGGCTGGGAGAGCTGCATTTGTTTAGCGTGGAGATGGAAATGTTTTATGATGATCTAAATAAGATCAGGGTGATATAGTTTGACCGTTACACCAATCTCACTCTACAGACAGTGTAAAAAACTTCTCTCTAGACACTGTAAGAACTTTTTTCAGCACATCTTTGTCTTCTGAGAGATGGGATCCTAGGTAGAGAATTCTTTATCTTTTGTCATCAATAAAGTAGCATGTGCAGTTCATTAACCTTGCATTTGTTAGCAGGGATTCTGTAAGGAGGGGAAGGCAAGGGAACAGATAACATATAGAAAGTAGGAAAAGTCACACTTGTTTCCAGAAGTTTAGAAGAGAGCAATTCTCTTGACTTTTGCTTCCCAACTTGTAACAGAAATATCTTATCTGTGAAAACCATGAGAACTGTTTTTATCTTCTTTGCACCCTAAAAAGAAATCTATTTTTTTGTAGAAGACTGAGTTATTCGCAGACTGTGAAATGGAGTTTGTGTGAAACTAGAGGTGTAGCACATGGAAAGGCATGTGAGGGACAGACACAGTGGTCAACATTGATCCAGAGTGTGGCCTGATAGAGTAGGCAATGTTGTTACACTCTCTTCTGTGAGGTACTGTGTGGTTCGTGTGTGGAAGGTTGTGGTTTAGCCCCCGCTGGTAACTAAAACACTCAGCTGCTCCCCGACTACCCCCTGGTGGGATGGGGAAGAGAATAAGAAGACTAAAAGTGAGAATACCCGCCGGCTGAGATAAAAAGAGTTTAATAGGTGAAGAAAAAGCCTTGCACACAAAGCAAAATAAGAAATTAATTCACTACTTCCCATTAGCAGACAGGTGTTCAGCCATCTCCAGGAAGACAGGGCTTCATCGCACATAATGGTTATTTGGTGTACTAATTTTGGCTGGCATAGAGTTACATTTCTTCGTAGTACCTTGTAGGGTGCTGTGTTTTGGATATGTTCTGGAGACAGTGTTGATAACAGAGAGATGTTTTAGCTATTGCTAAGCAGTACTTACAGTCAAGGCCTTTTCTGCTTCTCACCCCACCCCACCAGTGAGGAGACTGGTGGTGAACAAGAAATTTGGAGTGGACAAACAGGACAGCTGACTCCAACTGACTAAAGGGGATACTCCCAGCCATATGATGTCATGCTCAGCGATATAAAGCTGGAGGAAGAAGAAACAGAAGCCAGCTTCCCTCATCCTCCTCCTAACCACAACAGATGCTTTGTCTCATCTACCCTGTACAGTAGAAAAAGGATATGTTCTGCTGTGCGGTGTGCACACAGTTGTCCTTGGAGGGGAGGGTGACAGTTCACGTGTGTGGTTCACTGATGTTAGTAACTGTTGTTAGTCACCTTGTTCAATGAACTGCTGGAATTACATTAATATGATGGCAGTACAATTAAGACCTAATATAAAATAGACTACCACGGTCTTAAGATGACAGTCCTTTCTAGGGGCTACTGCCTAAGCCGGTTTCCTGACAAAACGTATCAAAACTTCAACCATTTTCTTGGAAATCTAGAGTCTTGAAGCTTAGCTGTAATTGTTAAAATAATGAGAGGAAGATGAAGAACGTAGCACTGAAGTGCTGCAGCACACTTTGGAGAGACTCTTGAAGTAGTTTGCTGCAGCATTGGAGGCAAGAGGCTTTAAAGTCAACTTCATATTTTTGTAGTTTAGATAGAGACCATTTGAGACACACCTTCAAAGAGCACAAAAGCAGAAGCTGTTGTCCGTCCCAAACTTTCTCTTTGCTCTGGCTTAGCTGCAGAGGAAAGAGGGTGGAGCTCTGTGTGACAGGAGAAAGTCCATAGAGTATTTTGATGCATGTAGAAATGGGGGGACTCTTGCACAAAATAAGCAGAAGAAAAACCAGAGAAAGCAGCTCCGTTATGCGGTGTAGGCCTGATGTTTCCCTTGCATATGGAAAAGTTTCTGAGCTGGGATTGATGCTATTATTTAGGTATAAGCAACTTCATGTCTCTTTGATTCCACTGTTTCAGTTTAAGTGTTAAGAACTGAATGAGGTTTACTTCCAACGTCTTTATGACTGAGAGGAAGATACTTCAGTTTAGTCTGCAGGAAAAACATCTTAAAAGTTTTCCTCATAGTTCAACAGATTTTAGTGCAGTTGCTTTGAAGTCTCATCAGCTGTTTAAATCCTTGTCCACTTCTGGGTGAAGGCATAATTAACATCATTTGACACACAACCCTGTTGAGCAGTGCAGTCTTTCTGTCACTGAGGTTAAGCACTTCCTCTAAAAGCATACATTTTTATAGGACTGTGCAGCAAAATTACAGCATTTTTTTGAAATAACTTTCATCTGTTTTGAAGTTTTTACTAGCACTGAGGTCATTCTTTCTTTTAAAATACTAATAATGAAATCCCAAACTAGAAGAATATTTCACTGAACTAGGTATAGCCTATATTAAGGCTGAGAAATAGTTCCTTTGCTGTAAAATTCAGCCTAAATGGAGAGAATGGAAGCAGAAAGACAGTATCAGCCATATTTTTAAGACAGGAAATTAAGTGACTTGCCTGAAGCCAAGCTAACAATTTAATTTTTTCATATTCTGAATCATAGTACTATTTTTCTTCCTTTCCTTTTCTGCACCAAAACAAGATCAGGCTGATGAAGAAACATGGTGGATATTAACATCATAATATTCAAGTTCAAAATTTTTTTCAAAGGCTTTTTTAATTAAAAATAATAATTAGAAAGTTAATCTTCGGCTTTTAAGTTTTCCAGAATCATCAAAGATCATATAAGCAAAGAGTCAACTGTTGTACTCTGCCGTTCTTCTTCCTTACTCATCTTGTTATCTAGTAGAATCTCTAGCTGAGATTCATGTTTGGCGCCTGTAAAGTTGGACAGATAAAAATAGGGTGCCAAAAGCCCCCAAATGTGTGGAGTTGGAGGATGGGTGGATATCACTTAAACTATCCAATAAGAAGCACTGTAGATGAGTCTGGCCTAGGACTTGCTTTTTCTAGGTCTTACCTAGGTACCTTAGACACCTAGTTGTTGAGTATAGTAGCTGGGATTCACAACCCTGCATGTTTAAGTCCTCCTGCTCCTTAAGACAGAAGGAGCAGGCTACATCTTCTTGTTAAAAACGGGTTTAGGTCTTTAGGCTGAAAGGCTATTCTCATTCCTTTCCTTGGCCCAAGGAAGAAAGAAATGTTATTCAGGCACAGTAGAACTGTTTTAATAGGTAGGACTGCATTCATCCTACACCAGAATACTTTCCTTCTTGACTTTAATACATAATACATAGGAAAGGTAGCACTTAAAGAGACGCTCTTGTCCTTGAATCACTTAATGTTCTTAGTGACTGCTTTAATTTCTGAGCTCTGGGAAAAGATGGAGCAGAACTGGTGCTTGAACAGGCACAGTAACAACACCTGAGGGGGCACAGAGAACTGGTGGAACTGAGCATCTCTGTTTAGGATGCAAACCTTACTATTTAAGCACCCTCTGTTCGTGCGCTATGTGACTGAGGAATTTGCTTTGCCTCTGTCAATGTAAATTTAAGTATTAAATCTTGTAACTGTTTATTAAATGTCTTTCAAAACCAGAGATTTCACCTGAGATGTCTCTGAACACCAAAACAAACTGAGCTTCCTAAGGCAAACTGTACTGATTCCTTTGAAATGTCTGTGGTTTGTCAGACTTTCCAGCTCTCAGGATTCCTAATTGCAAAGGAGATGAGGCAAAGTGCTGCTGACAAGCCATCTGGACAACCTCTATAATGTAACAAACTTAAAAGTGGATGGCAAAGAAGATACTTTTTCTTTTTCTGTGGCAGCTCACTGTGGGATTTCTGTGGCCTGGTGGTTGTTGGCAGAGTGGTTGCTCCTCCTGGGGCTGTATGTGATTCGGAGGGTAGGAGAGTGGAGATAGAGTGCTGAAAAGTCCAGGTTCCATTACTGATATCGGTAATATCCCACCAGTCAAGCAACTTCAGCTTTCTGTTCCAATGCCTTATCTACAGAACAAATGCATGGAATGACTGTTCAAGTTCTTGGGATTTAATGTTTACAGAGACACAGAAATGTAATGTTGATATTCACTTGGGCTTTGGATTACTCTATTTTCCTCCTTCTCCTACTACAAAAAAAAAAAGAAAAAAAAAAGCCCAAGGAAGCCCCAGTAAGCTTTCTTTCAAGAGAAAAATACCTCCAATTTATGTGAACAATAATTGTTAATTTTAGAAGTCTTTTTATTATTTTCTTACTTGTCTAATAAAAACTGGCCCTGAAACAGAGAAGAACACAACTTTTTTTGACCTTTTTCCCATTTATAGCCGCAAATGCTGAACATCTCCTTTCTGATGAGGAAGAAGTTGAGAACATTTTGGCACTGAAATAAGTGTATCAACCCTTAACCAACAGAGTCATCACTCTTTTTTTTTTTCCTGCCCACTCTCAAAAACACTTTGCACCTTCATTCAGCACACACAGA
Organism: Baryphthengus martii; assembly: GCA_013396935.1. Taxonomy (NCBI): domain Eukaryota; kingdom Metazoa; phylum Chordata; class Aves; order Coraciiformes; family Momotidae; genus Baryphthengus; species Baryphthengus martii. The sequence continues at coordinate 73,146 of VWZK01016219.1, forward strand.
GCAGGACACTGATATTTGGCCCCATCGGTATTATTGACACTCCTGTTCCTCAGGAACCTCCTGGGATCAAAGCGGTTGAGCTCAGTTGTTGACTCTATATAGCAATATCCCCGAACTTTTACCCTTGCAGTTCAGCATGGTGACTATTTGTGTATGTCAATTAAGATTAGCCATGGGCATTTTGACTGAGGGGATTTCAGAGTAAAATTGGGTCAAGTATAGCTGTGAGGTTATATAATCACATTTCTTATTAACTTCTGAAATTTGGTGGTATGGAATCATTCCTTTCCCACCTTCCATCAATGCAATTTCATTCGTACTTGAAAGACACGTCCTTTTTTTGAAAAGCAGATCAGCAGCAGCTACTTTCAAATCTATCAGTAGAATTCTTAATCTTCTGGAAGATTTATCACTGTAATGTGCGCAAAAAAAACCCCCAAAACAAAACAAGAAAGTACAAACAAAAAAAAATAATAAAAAAACCCCATCACCCCAAAAACCCCACAAAAAAATCATTGTGAAAATGAGGATGCTTCTGCCTTTCTTCACCACCCCGTCTCAGCCAGAGAAAGAAAATGAGAAATGTGTGTGCTGCGGGTGACGATAAGACTGAAATGAACACCTGCTCACTGCTCTGCTTAGCTCAGATGCTTCCTTAAGGTGCACTTGCTTTCAGAATTGCAGCTGTTAAATTTTTCTGAATTGAGTGGGAAGATTACAGTTGTATCAAGCAGGAAAACACAGTGACAGGTGCTGAACTGGATGAGCAAATGGCCTAGGAAAGAGGGAAGGAGAGTTCTGTGAGCTATGATACCTGCAGAAGGAGTAGGGTGCAGAATTGAAGCTTGTGCTGTATAGGGTAACTCCTATAGCAAGCCAGTGGGTTTGCACAGGGGGCCTGCTGTTATCCACAGGGGCCAGAAGCAAATCAGCTTTAGTGGTTTCTGTTTCGTTTGCTGAAGCTTAGTCAGCTTTGGCCCAGGAGCTGATGAGGAGCGACTTACACATTTACATCCCAAATTATTTTGTGATACATCACTTCCAGTTTTAAATAATACAGGGGTAAAATCAGATTGTTTTCTTGTGTTGCCTGTGTGATGGGGATTTTCCTGGTAAAATGGAAAATAGTGTCAAAACAAATTAATGTGACCGTCTCTCTGGCCTCCACTCTCTTACATTATGAGTGCAATGTGCAGGGAGGGGAGGAGAAGGCAAATATTTCATTAGAAATTATAGGAGAAGAAGGGTATGGTAAACAATAAACTAATAAAAATTGAATGGTTCAACTAATGCAACACACAGTAACTCAGACAAAAACATCTGCTGAAATATTCATGAGGAGAAGTCTCCAAAAAGAATATGCTGGGAGAAGATAAGGGAGCAGAAACAGTTATGTGAGGGGAATTCAGAGGGTGTGCATGATCTGGGACTGAACATAGAGAGGACTTCCTCAGAAGGAAGCAAGTAAGAAAATGAAAATGAAGAGTAAACAAAGGGAGTCTTTTTATTAAAAGGTGATACTAATCATTACCAACTAACGGGAGTCGATCTTTATGGAAGCAGCTGAAGAAACTTTTGTATGTCAGTTCTTAGAGTCTAGGTGTAAAGGTGAGAGAACCTACTTCCAAGATGGGAAAAGCTCCTGAAGAGGGAAAAAAATTAACACATACCACAGAGATGCTATTTCCTGATTTCGACCAGAGGTAAGTGCTGGTGTCTGTGAAGGTTTTCAGTGGTAACTCAGCCTTGTTTATAGGCTACTTGTGCTACACAATTATGAGACTGTGTATTTTCATTGCATGTTTTCTGACAGATAGTCTTCTGTGAAAAGCTGCATTATGAGGGACTTTTCAGTTTGGACTTAATGAATAAGGAATTGCCTTTGAAAATGTATCATTTTGCTCACGCTAAGAGAGGAACTTCTGAAAGAAGACAGTAATGCTTAGTTTGGTAGGGAAAGCTATTTTACTAATTGAGAAATCTCATTTGAGATGTAACTTCATTCCAGGCTACTACTGCACAGAGCACGTATGGAAGTGATTATATTTTAATCTTTGGCCTTGATGGGGGTCTGCTTCCTACAGCCTTTCAGTTTAAGTTCTAGCTTGGAAAACATACAGGCTCCCTGTAGAGTGATATTTATGCTCTTGTTTAACTTCTTGTCCTTGAGGCGGGCAGCTTGGGTAATGCTGCTTCTGGAAACCTGACATCATGCTGAGAAAAATCTGACTCTTGCCCTAGGAACAGGGAGGAAACATGATGCTCTGTACACAACAGTGTTCTGACTGCTGTTCAGTTACAAATGAGAGAAGCAGCAAACTGCATTATCTATGCTTCAGTGGTTTGTTGAATGATTTTTTTGTTTTCCCCCCTGGGGAGTCATATTGGTTATACCTGGTTTTGTAATTTGTAAGTGTTGTGGCTAGCACGTACTCACAGGGCCTTTAGGCTGTTCCTTGGGGAAATAGACCCTGTGATTTAAGGCGAGGCTCAGCAAATGAGGGCCGAGGTACAGTTCTCATCAATTTTGAGATTACAGCCCTTTCTCCTATGTGTAAATGCTGAGGTACAGAATGGTTAAATGATTTGTTCAAGATAATCCTTGTATTTTCAAGCACACAGCCAGAAATCGCTTCTAAAAATAGTATGGTACCAGAGATATTGACCACAGCTCTGAGAATAGCAAGCCCCTAGGTGTGACCTTTTCTCAGGAGAGAGAAGTCCACAGGATGTCACTGACACATCATGATGAGAAAACAGACAAGAATGCAGGTGCGCCAGGTTTTGGACTTTTGGTGGTATTTAAAACTACACTTTTTGTTTTCATCTGAAATGGTATAGACAATGCTGGATGCAGAGATATTCTACATGTTAGAGTCTACATGTGTAGACTACTCTAGAGTAGTCTAGAGTTAAGGTGAAGGGCAGCAGCAGAAAAAGAGTGAATAACTCAGCTGTTGATTTACTGGGGGTCAATTAATGACAGAAATAAGAAGAGATTTTTTTTTTTTTTTGGTGCCAGTGCCCTTTGCCCTGGATTAAGATTTCATTTTGTTTTTGTAGGAAAGGAAATACAGTTGCACTGTTGCTTTTGGAGATGTTTGGACTACACAGACTTTATAATCCTGTTGGACTAGATGAGCATTACAGATCCCTTCCAACTGAACTGTGCTATGCTATTCTATTCTATTTGTCTATCTGTCCATTGTCACACTTTAAACAAGCACGAAATAGGTATGTTCAGCAACTCCTCATGTTTATCTAGTCACTGGATACTGGATGTCTTTGAAATCTCAAGAGGAAAATACTAGCATTACCTCGCAAATATGTTTTTTAAGATCTTTACCTGCCAACTGCTTATGAATAAGTAATGTAATGATTGGAATTATGACTGAAAGACCAGATAGTAACCTGTTTCCAGAGGGAGAGACATTTAAAGCCAGAAACATATGTTTTTCAGCTGAAATGTTTCTTCTTCCTCACTGGGAGACAATGTGCATAATCTTAAACTGTGGAAAAAGAACAGGCAGTTCCTACCACATTGGGAGCCAAGTAGTGAATAGTTAATGACAGCTTGTGAAGGCATGGGGTTTGAAGTTTTAGGCAGCTTACTATCTCTTTCAGTGGTTTTCTTCTGATAAGGAAGAAGCTCAATTTAAGTAATACAAATACAGAAAATGGAAAAAAAAAAAAGAAAAAGGAATATATGTTGAAGCAGAGGGAAAGGAAAAAAATGTAAAAAAGCAAAAATAAGTAGGTAGGTAGCTTTGTGACACAGAAATGCTCCAAGTGGTAACCTGAGGAAAAGTATAGAAATATAATACTCTCACACCTATTTGGGGACTTCCATTTCTTTTTCTTTCCTCTTCTTTTTTTCCTATAGGATTCAGTTGCCTACTATTATTCCAAAATCTAGCAAATAATATACAAGCAGTCTGTTAAGATAAAGAAATTAATATTTGAATTAGATCAAGATTTGACTGGGAACCATCAATTTTTTCTGTCTTTTACATTTGGTCCAGCTTCAGGAAATTCTTAACAGAATTATTTCTGCTATGCAGAAAACACTAAAGAAAGAGGTTGACTGAGGCCTGGTCTGTGTTTCATTTAATTCTGTCTGATCAGCATTGTGTAACTGAACAAATGTATAAATGATACAACCAGCTCCACCATCCCAACTTTTGCCAATGTCTCTTGAAGATAACAAGCAGTTCCTTGCATTGCTGACTATGATTACCTGTAGTGAGATATAAGAATAAATTGAGTAAAAGCAATGCGGACGAATGCTGATAGTTGTGCTTCTGAGAGCAAGGAAACCACATCCCACCTGTGCCATTCAAAAAGGCCGTGCCACAGGACTCCTCTCTCCTCTCATGAAAGTTTTAGGGAAATCTGTTTCTGCTGTGAGTGCACGGCAGAAAAGTCTTCCCTTACTTTCTTGTCCCTTTGGCCTTTTTTGCAGCAGCGGTTTGAAAAGAAAGTGCTCAAGTGTGCCTGGCAGTCAGTCTGAAATAAAGGGAAACATTGCTTCTGAACAGTATTCAGTCATTCGGGAAAGGGATTCAGCACACCCTTTTTGTCTGCCAAATCTTTCAGGTATGATTCTAGCTTTGAAGAAGTTGCAGTAAAAATAGCGTTGCGAGTTCCCATATTTATTCCTTTTAAAGACTTGTCAAATCAGATTCAGAACTTTATGAAATGCAGTGGCTTTGCATTTTGATCTTTTTATATGTCTTAAAGCTGCCAATCTTACCTATTCAAACTAGTTCCTGAAAGGCTGTCCAGGTTCTCTCTGATTCATGTATTGTCAACAGAAAGGTTTTGCTGGTGGAAGTTGCTTAACGATAACCAAACTTGAATGTAATCTTTGAATTTCACCATTTGTTCCTGTGGCTGTGCCTGCTTTTCTGAATCAGCACTGAAAAGTAAACGGGAAAAAAATGCTTAGAGAATATTTCTCTTTAGCTCCTCTTCCCCATAATATAAAAACTAACAACCAACTATGAAAATAGACTATGTGCTGTGCCTAACTCCTCTCTCTCCAGGGTCTTTATTGTATCTGCTGCATCATTCTTATCTGTCTCCCAGCCATATCTGCATCACTGGCCCTGCCTCTGCCAGGCCAAAGGGCAGTCTTTAGGAAACAGCTACTGTTCACCTGGCAGGTGTGTTCAGACAACTAAAGCTTCCTTGTTCATTGTACACCAAGGACCGCCTCTTAAGTACTACTCTTAAGGACTTAATCTTCTCTTGTCTTCTTCCTGACATGTTTTTACCGATTAAATGCAAGCAATTTTCTGTAACAGTGTATTTCAAAGGCCATAAGTCTTCATGTGTCAGTCTTGTTGGAGCTCAGCCATGAGGCTACTTAAAGCACATCTGCCTCATTACCAGCCTGCATCTCAACCTGTGAAGATTCCTTTCTCTTTTTTTTGTTTGTTTTGTGGTTTTTTGTTTGTTTGGTTTTTTTTGTTGTTTGGTTTTTTTTTTGTTGAAGATATACATATTTTTGTGTCTGTCTAGAGCTTCTTGTGCCATCTGCATGCTCCACTTTCTCCTTAGGATGTAGTTTGAGAGTTAGCGGTTTTCTTCACTCTTGCAAATTCTTTTTCTTGCTCTTACAATTTTAAGAGGAAACTTTAAATATCAACAAGATCAGGTGTTCATTGATATCTTAAAATTTTTATTTAAGATATATATGTATATGCAGGATTTTTCCATTTTAATTAATATTATTTGTACTAATGCATGTTTGATAATTATTACATATTAATTCTCAATAAAAATGAGATGAAATTGGGATAAAAGAGCAGCTAGAGTTCTAAATTAAACAGTGGGGTTTGGGAAGAAAAAGGTAATCCATATTTCGTTTTCCTGTGTGTGTCCAGCTGCATGAACAAATATGCACCCATTTTTCCTTGTTTTGTGTAAATTAAAAATTCCAAAAACTGACACAGTAAAATGTCTCAGAATGGTTTAATGCTTAATGGCCTAAGAGAGAGAACTAGTTAAAAACTTATGATTGCCAGAGAAAACATTTTAATCACTTTTTGATAGTAAGCTGAACTGGATGTGACTTTCCCTGTTCCAAAATGTATAGAAAGATTTGGAATACTAGCCAGTCTTTTGAGAAGCCTGAAAACTATCTCTTAAGCCTCACTATGGCACATGATATGAAGTTAATAAAAGACAGTTAGATTTGTATTCTGCTCAAATGAATAGCGATTCAGCATGTATCTTGCTCTTAATTTCCCCTGCTGAGTACCGATTATCTCTAGTTTCAAAACTTAGAGGTTGCCTTATAAAACATTATTTTGTTTACTAATGTTTGGAAAAGTGGCAGACGAACTATTACATTATTACAGAAATGATAAGTTTGGCACAAAGAGAAAGCGTAGCACCGCAGCTGCGGTGGAGCTGCGAAAGGAAGGCATGATCTGCAGAGACCACTGAGAAAGCGAGAATTTTCTGTCTGTGCAATGGCCAGGTGGTGGGGAAAGGGGGAAGCTTATTTAATGTTGTCCCCTAGAAACAGTAATATTACCTAGTTCTTGGGGGGGTGAGGGGTTAGGGGGAAGAATGTATTTTTATATTAGTATGGAGAGATATCATCAAAGCTTATTTGTTTGTTTTCATGATGAAGACGAGTTGCAGTGAACCATGGTAATGCCTAAGTCTGTTGAACTTTGCTTCTTGCACCGTCCCTGTGAAGTTCTGAGGGCTGTGTGCAGCAGGCTTCCTCTGAAAGGGGGGATTTAACTTGCTCCATGAATGAAAAGAAATCTTGGTGACAGATCTGTTGTTTAAAGTTAGTTCAATACTAATATGATTTAGCACCTTTCACCATAGTTCTCTGGGTGTTTTATGGAATCAATTATCATTTGCTTATCGATAGAGAAATTGAATTGTAGAACTAGGATTGGCCAACTGTATTGGCTAGTTCTTAGCAGTTTTGTGTTGTTTTTGGTTTTTTTAAATCTAGTAAGTTCTGTCCTTGTTTGTGTATGTTGAGCATAGCTTAATGGAAATGACATGCCTCATTTATTCCCTCTGCTCTAGCTTAGACATAGCTCCTTTGTTTTTAGATAGTGCTCAGTTTGTTTGAATTCCTTCTGATTGAGGAAAACAAGACTGCCTTAAAAAACATCCAGGATTATTCTTTTCAAAGATATTAGCTATATTGTTACTGTTTGTTTCAAATCTCAGTGTTTGTCTTCTTGGTTAGACTGCCAGGAAGGAAACTTTACATGTGGAGACACAGAAAAGAGTACATGGATGTGCTCCATTTTTGCTAAGTCCCTGTCCCTCTCATAAATTACAGACATTAAGCATCTAAGATAAACTACTCTTGCAGCTGAGCAAATGCATATATGGAAAGGATTGACATGATTTTTTTATATTAATGTCCCACTGACAATGAAGTTTCCAAGATGAAAGTTTCCCCAGTTGAAGAGCTAGAACTGGGCTGGTTTAGAGCAGAGATGAGTAGGAGTGCACCTAGATGTTTGTGCGTTGTCTCTGTTATATGTTTCATTAGGTGTAGTGGGTCATGATTTCGAGAGATGGCAGTTGACCTTGTCTGAGAGGAGATCAGGATCTCTCATGTCCCCAGTTCAGTGGGAACTCAAGCAAGACTCACCCTTAACTTCAGTAATTGATTCAAACCTTGTCGAGTGCTAGGTGCTGCTTGAAACCTTTCCACGAGGCTGAAATTTGAGTAGATTAACAAAGGTGAATAAGCCACATGTAGCTGATAGGGAAAAAAAACTAAAACAAGGACTTTATTTCCTTGAAATAATACCTGGGAGCTTTCATACTAGTCTTTTACATTAGCTTGTCTCTATTTTACTGATTTGCTGTGATTTACAGATGAGCGTATTTGATAGTCTGACATATATACATATGCAACTTTCACTTATAGTGAACTCAAGAGAACAACAAAATAGGCAACGCTTATGCAACCCATACCAGAGAAAGTTGCTAATGTGGGTCTAAAATAGCCTCAAACTACTACAGACGAAGCGCCCTAGAAACTTTCTGACTTCACTTGAGTGACCAGCCTGAAGGAAGGTCACATCATGCTGGGAGGTGATCTGGCCTGACACAGTGGAGCCCTTTTCAGACTGAAAAATAAAGCTGTGTTAAGCAACTGAAAATAGAATATAGTTTATGCTAATTCTCTTTATTTTGCTCTCGGTGAGTTTGCTTTCCTATAACAATCTGTCCTTGATGTGAAACCTGAAAACTCCCTGTCCTTGGTGAGGACATGGAGTCAGTTACCAGCCTAATGGCATCGCTTCTTCTTTATTACTTACCTTTCTGTTGTGTATACATATGTGTGTATATATACCTATGCATATATATATATTTGAGTGTGTCTATGTGTATACATATTTTTGTGTGCATGCATTTACAGAATAACAGAATGATAGGGGTTGGAAGGGACCTCTGGAAATCATCTAGTCCAATGCACCTGTTAAAGCAGGTTCACCTGGAGAAGACTGCCCAGGACCACATATAAATAGGTTTGATTGAATATCTCCAGAGAAGGATACTTCACAGCTTCTCTGGGCAACCTGTTCCACTGCCCATCACACTCATACTAAAGTTTTTCCTCATGTTCAGATGAAATTTTCTATGTTGCAGTTTGTGCCTGTTGCCCGTTATCCTGTCACTGGGCACTACTGACAAGAGTCTGTCCCCATCCTTTTGAGACCCGGTCTTTAGATATTTAAAAACATTGATGAGATCCCCTCTCAGTCTTCTCTTCTCCAGATTAAATAGCCCCAGGCCTGTCAGCCTTTTCTTGTAAGACAAGTGCTCCTGTCTTCTAATCATCTTTGAGAGTCCAGCAGTTTCTTGTCTTTCTTGAACTGGAGAGCCCAGAACTAGACACAGTACTCCAGATACGGTCTCACTAGAGCAGAGTAGATGGGGAGGAGAACTTTCCTCAAGCTGCTGACCATACTCTTCTTAATGCACCCCAGGAGATCATTGCCCTTCTTGGGTACAAGGGCGCATGTACTTTTTATAAAAATAAAATCTAAAAATAATTGTGCCCAGACTGTCTTGCAGGACACTTTGTTAAATTTTCAGGACCTTTGTGTTCTAGATTTAACCACATTTTATTTTCTCACCTCTTAGGGTGTAAGTGGAATGTATGAGAATAGGACCACATATTAGAAACAACGTTAAGAATAAATAAAAGGAAGCTGATTGCATATTAGCCACACACTAAAGAGTACAGTTGACTTTCTACCTGGCCAAAAATCATTTGGATATTTCTCTAAATAAAGCTTAGGACACGTGCGAAATATTCTTCACTGTTGGTTTGGGTTTTGGCCCTGTAGAGATTGTTGTATCCAGCAGTCCGATAGAGCCAAGGCTGCCCCAGCTCCATGCCTCAGGTCCAGCCAGTAGCAAGGCTGAGCATGTACCCCTAGTAGACAGATGCACACGACATGTTATATATACATACGCACAACTAGACACACAGATCAGCACAGACAGACACATTTAATGCTCACACCGATGGCCTCATCCTGTTCTGCTTTCTGGCTGACCAGGATAAAGGTTAATTAGTAAGAAACATATTTTTATGTCTATGCAATACAGATCACTCCGGTATCTGGCTTAGATACTAAGTCTGCCTGGTAGCTTCTCCTGGAACCCAGGGCTTCCCAGTTGCATGCACTGGGGCACGTGAGACCGTGGATGCTGTAGCCGCACTCTAGCTACTGGTACAAACACCCTCACAAACATTCACTGGATCCCTCCAGCAATTGCCCTCAGAAGTGCAGTCCATCCAGGAACTGCCTGACTTCTTGCACCCTCTGGTGCCTCTCTTTTCTGTTTAGTTCTACCCCTAAACGTCGCATAATAAGTTTTATGCGATCCCCAGGTGCTCTTCTCCCATAATGAGCCCATATCCCCCATCAGTGACCCCTCAGTCTGTAGGTAATCTCAGGACAGCGTCCCCTGCTGAGTCACAGAGGTGACTGTCACCCTCAGCCCATGGAGCTGATGCCCTCCCGAGATGCTCTATGGGGGCCAGGGCAGGGACTCATGTTGTTGACTGGGTAATTGAGGTTCCCCACCACCAGTGCTGGGCTGCTTTGCTCTTTTATGCCTGGGAAAACCAATTTCGTCTACATCCTAACAGTGCTGCTGCTCAGGTGCTGATTCACTGCCTACAGGACTAGCAAGGTTAAGTTTCCTGAGTGTTTTTCAGTTAAAATTATATTCTGTCTCTTCATAGTTTCCTGTTTTGTTTTGTTTTTTAAATTTGACAATTTTTCATGATCTAAGCAAATATACTGAGGTGCAATGTACTATTGACTAATTGCTTTACTTTCTCCAAGATGTGGTTGCATATCTGTGGTAGGTAATAATCTGCATGTGCTTGTAAAACATTTTGGAACCCTAGAAGTGCTGTATAACTCTCCTCTACAGTGTCTCTTCCTCAGATTTTTCAGAGCTGCTACTTAAACTTAGAGAAAAAATGAACAATTGCTATTTTGTGTTCAAACTCAATAAGGAAGATGAGGGATTTCATGGTCACAGACTTTCAGGTCAAGTGCTCGTGCACTTCAAGAGCAACATTACGGAAATAAAACAAGATCATAGTCATTAGCATGTAAGGAAACCTTCTTTTCCCAGATACTCGTCTTCATGTTTTTCACACCTATTGTTGTAATAGAACAACCTCTCTTAAATTACTCCAAGAATTTTCCTTTTTCTAGATTGTGTTCTGATAAGCTTATAATTGCACTCGAAAAACAGAAAGCAAAAGACTCTGATTTCCGCTTGAAATTTAATGGTTAACTTCATAATCAGTTCAGTGCAAATTAGGAACAGGTGTAGAGCAGACAGAAGGTTTCTTTTAACTAAAGTTATTTCCCTTCTCTTAACTATATTGAACAGATGCATTTCAGGACTCAGACATCGAGATCTTACTTTATGACTGGAGAGTGTGTGTACATATTTGTAATTGATATGGGCAATGATTTATTGCCATTTTGCTTTGAAATGTCTTAGTAAAATGGTCCTTTGCTGGAAATGCCCGTCTTGCACTGCTGATTCTGCGGCTCATTTATAGAATCCTGGAACTCAAGGTTTTGGTTTTAATCAGGTTTGCTCTTTAAAATTAAGGCAACACATAAATAATCTGTGGTATTAATTCAAAGTAGTTGTCATACTTGTCAAATGTCTGTAGTCTGCACAATTAAAGGCCCTTGGAGGGATGCGAGGAGGGGGGGAGTACTGTTTGAAAGAGAATTTGCAATGAAAAAGAATCTTCTCTTAAACAATTGACAGGATGCTAATGAGGTCAGGATAAGAAGAAAAAAGTGGATATTTTTGCTTGGTAGTTAATGGAAGGATGCCTGAGCTTTATTGAGAAGAAAAGGGGAAGCTTAAAAATCTTCTTGCTTCATACATATGGACATTGGTCCCTCCTCAAGTGCTCTGTCACACTTTCTCCAGGGTAGCTGTTAGAAAGCAGCCTGTCCCTAGAGTTCTTCATTAAGCTTCGTATCCTTAATCTGAAATCTAGATTTCTATTCCTTAGAGATTTTGAGGGGAGAGAGGGGGCTTGCACTTTTGTTTTGTCAATCTACATCTAGAGCTAACTTTCAGAAATCATTACAAATAAAAATGTATTTGATTTTATTGATGAAATGCAGGAGAAATGAAATCTTTCATAGCTTGTCTTGGAAACTCATGTCTCTACTGGAAAAAAAAAAAAAAGATTTTCTTAATATGGTGACCCATTTTTCAATATATAGAATGAGCAATGAATATTTCTTCTCATTTTTCTTGCCTGGGGGATGTTGAATGATAATACATAGAGGAGCTGTTTTATGATCATTTCAGGTGTTCAGGGACAAGTACACATTTAATCATTCAATTGTCTGACTAGATATGACAGAATGAAATGCATTCTTAGGAGATAGGCCTTCAAATATTTACTAAGTTAGACAAGATATGTTGCAGAGGAGGTGGTCATCTTATTAAATAGCATCTTTGGAGGATCATCTCCCTTTCATAGGATTGATTTTTATCGTGTTGGATGCACATTTCATGCTCCTTTGTCCCTTTCCCTGGGGTTCTGACTTGGAAATGGCAAAAGCTGCGTCTTCCATCCAGATTTTATTCTATGGCTAGTCTGTTTCTTTAGAAGTTCTTTTCTTCTTGAGATTTTATGAGGCAGGCATTTCAAAGTACTTCATGAATGAGATAGATGAGAAACACAGTATCTGTGGAAGAAAATAGATCAAGTAAATAAGGAATGATAGTTTGCCTGCACATCTTTCAATGTTAGTTTTTAGGTTTTTCAAAGCACTGCTTTGAAACTGAGGTTGTTGCCACACAGGTTCTGTAAGTAAAGCTCTGTATGACTGATAGAAAACGCTGAGCTGCTACTGAATGAGAAAAAGCATACTTTTTACATCCAAGTATTACCTTTATTTCTTTCTTGTTTTTTTTTTTCTCAAGAGGTCATATTTCATCTAAACATCCAGAAGATGTCGAAAAGTGAAGCAGCCAGTATGAAGTTTCAAACATGGCTTTCTAAAAGTATAACCAGGTTTCTGAAAACCAGTCCATGCATTTTCAATTCCCCAGTGACTTACTCTAACTGCAAATATTGGCACTGTTGTTTCCTAGAGATATTACATTGGTTCATACCAGATAGCCAAAATGTTGCCTGGAGCAAGATTTTGTTCAGCACTGCTTGGACTCAGGTGTCCATCAGAAGTTTGCATTAATAAATCTGTTTAGAGATGGAATAAGTGTGCTCCCTCTGACTAGCTCAGTGTAGTCTACTGCATGGCAAGACAATTCATGTTGTGACCTTAAGTGATCAGTTCAAACCCTCCTCAACAGTCCTTTGAGAAGAGGGAGTGAGACTGTCTATGAGCTAATTTCAAGTCTGTTTCTGCTTTAAAATGATTACTTTTTTTTGCGGTGTTGGATAAAATAGTTGGCAAGACGGTTCCTTTGACCTAACATTGGGTTTTCATCTAAGATCTTGCAGAGGCTTGGTTTGGTAACATGTTCCTCGTTAACTGATGATTTGTTGTAATTTTCTTCTGAAATCTCTTGGCTTCAGAGCAGTACAGTTCATTGCTGAAGAGCACCCTGGGCATTAATACATTGTAAATGCAAACAAATACATTTTCAGCCATAAAACAGAGCAACAAAGCCTATATTAAGAAAAAGCTGGTTACGTTTAAGGCTAAAAGTAAAAAATTACTCGCTCATGTACTCAGCACCCCAGACAGCATGGATTTGGACTGGGGAAACCACAATGAATGACTATTCTTTGTGAGATTCATGCAGTTTAGGACACTGGTTAACTTAAGAGTCGAGTCCAAACAAATATGTACAGTTGCACCTGTCTATTTGTTCAAACTCTGAGAGATTATTTTGGTTCAGTAGCACAACTTTCTTGATTCCTGTCACCCTTGTGGTAGACTGAATAGCTTTTGTGTGTTCACTGTTAATAGGGGTTGTTTTTAAATCTTTGTTTGTATGTTCTGTGACTTCTTCAAAGAGTAACATGCAAAGTTCAAAACAGTTCGGTCATTTGATTAGTTTGACCTGAATGGTAATCAACTATCTCTTCCAAAAGCGTTCTTGATTAGAGTAGAATCTGTGTTAATTCCTGCAAGTGTTTTGTTGCTGTGCCAACTTACAAAATCAGGTTTTTGTTGTTATTTGCTTATTTTCATACACATGTGAAGATTTTGTTGAGTATACAATATGGGAGGATATAGTGCTCCAGAGAAGAAAAGTGGTAGATATTTTTACTAAGAACCTCACTTGGGATTTTCTTTCAATAAAGGAGATAGGTACTCATTCTTATCTTTGAGAAAATAATTTTTAAATTACAAAAAATATCAGCATCTAAATCTTCCTTTTTAGTGGCCACTACTTAGTAGCTGTTGAAAGAATTTGGCTTTTTGACTGTTTGCAGTGTTTTCATATGTGAAAACAATTTTCTTCTGATAGTCCTGTTTTCTTGGTGAAATAACCTCACAAAGATGCTTTGGTAACTCAGAAACCTTGTGAAACACATTGAATTTGTTTTCCGAATATGTGATTCAAACACATTTAGTCATGTATTTATGTATGTGTCTAACGTTTGTTCTAAAAAATGTATTTAACACACACATTGTCAACAGATGTTGGATTCTTTTGATTGTAGAAACAATGCCGTTCTGCTCATAAGAGGAATATTATCTCTCTATTCTGATGGTTTCTTTGAGCTTTTTGAACTGAATTGTGATGCACTGAAGACTATCACAATTAGAGTTGGAGTGGACTATAACGTACATAGAGTATACTTGGGAATCACTGCTGCCTTATTCTAAAATTATATGCATATGTATATATTACAACATCTACATAAATATACATACAATATATATATGCATATATAGAGAGAGACAAACTTATCCTTTACTGTGTGATTCAATGAGGAAATGCTGTACTGTAAGTACACATACTAGCAAATTTTCAAATTAACACAATAAGGATGTCTATAGCACATTAGCATGACTTAGGTACTCTACGTTTGGAGAAGATGCCAATTTCCAAGGTGTCTTTTGGCAATGAAATCAGCACTTCCAGTGATTCCTGTGATTTTAATCACTGCAGCTTCCAGTGATTTTGACTACTTATAAATGCAGATCAAGAACTGGTTTTATCTGATTACTGGTGAGTTAGGCGCATTGAATGTCATTGCAATAGGGAAAATCAGAACACAGTACTAAGTGTTAAAGAATAGCTAAGCATCTTTTAAACTAATAAGCAAAATCCAAAAGTTTATTGTTTCAGATGAATGCTTTATTAAATTTGCTGAGACTAGATGGAGAAAGGGAGGATACAAATGTGGTGGGGGAGACAGACAATAGTGGCAACTGTGACACTTTCTCTTTTTTTCAGACTATTTGAACCTTGTTCATATTTTTAATTAAAGGATATATATTCTAAGAGGGAACACCAAGTGGTTGTTTTGTCATGTATCAATGCACAAATAAGTATAACTGTGCACTTCTGCTTTTTAATTTGGCCTAATCACTCATCTTCTGTCCAAACTGATTGTAATGGAAAACTGAGGGTTTGACTAAAAGAACGATTTCATGCCTATTGTTTTCTGTCCATGGAAATCTTCAGAATTTTTAATGGAACAACTGAAGCAATGAAAATTGGCTTCATCTCCCAATGATGTATTCCACAACATTGCATCTTGTTACTGAGGAATGCATCTTGAGAGATCTAATTGAGCTTAGAGGGGAGAGTGGAAGCATATGAATCACAGCATTCATTCTGTATCAACATTTTTATTTTGATTGGTTTTCTTTTTAAAATTCATCTTTCCTAAAGAAAATGCTCATTCTCTATGGTCAAGATGCAAATGGAATGTTTAGAAAAAGGGGCAAGTATTTTGGAGACAAGCATATTTCAAGCCTATGAAATGACTTCTGGTCATCTGTCTGAAATAATAAAAGACAGAAAAACTTAGCAAGCCTAATTTGTGAATTATCAATAGTTTGAATTCATAGGTCTTTCTCAGGCAGCTCCAAGGAGTCTGACCCTTTAGTATTTTGCTGTGTCTCCTTTAACACTGCCTTTGGCTCCTTTTTAATGTTTATTTTTCCTCCTTTTTTTTTTTTCTTTTTCTTCGTAAGTTATTTGAAGAGGTCATCTTCTTATGTATTTTCAAGGTCTAAGCTAAGGAATTTTAGCTTAAAAATATGTTCCTAGGAGAAATTCCAGAGGCTGTTTGTGGTTTTGTTGTTTGTGTGATTTTTTTTTTTTTTTTTTTTTTTTTTTTTGCATCC
>VWZK01016219.1:89007-100451 GCA_013396935.1 Baryphthengus martii
TATCTAGGCTTGTCAGCATGCTTAAGCGTGATTCTAAACATCCAAATTAGTGATCAATTGACTTGATACATGGATAGCTAGCACAGTCAAGCATAATCTTGTGTCAGACAAACTGAGCATTAATGTTATTAATTAATGCAATTTTTTAGAAGTGGACAAGCCCATTGAGGATATTCAACAGCATGAGCTCTGTACTCTTAATTCCTTATCTCAAGTGTATTCCTCTCTGTTCTGTGACAGATGGACAAGTGAACAGGTGCAAAGAAGCAAAAATAGATTATATGCTCTCTGTTCATAAATGAGTGGATGTGTTTCATCTTTGTTTTGATTGATGGAAGCTTTACTCCAGGAAAGGTTATTCTCAATTTATTATTCATACCTTGTAGATGAGCACAGTAGCCTAGAAAATGCTTTTCCAAATGACCTTACTCTACTAGCAGAGCCTGTATGAATGAAGTCACGGGCTTTAAAGGAAGAAAAGAGAAAAGGAGATAAATTTCCAACACAGAAGATGCTCTCATTAGCATGTGTTCAACAAGGAATCAACCCCTTCTGCACGAACACACCTTAGCAGGATAAAAGTCATCCACTCTTTTTCTGCCCTATATTTCAGACCTTTTTAAGCTCTGGATCTATCCATGATCTATCCTACGCATAGACTCAGAGGTCTACAGCTCCCCACCAGTCAGCTTTGTTGGCATGAGAAAACTATTAAAACACACACACACACACAAAAAGAATTAGGTCTATTGTGTGTGTTATTGTATAGAAGTAAATTAAAACTTACGACTCTGAAAATTAGATTTTATGAAGCCGAGTTCTTTTTTTATCATTATTCGTTACTGCTATTATTGACTTTTTTGGTCTCTTTCTGAATACTGACTAGGTTAATGACTGTAGTAAAAACACTGAATTTTGAAACTCGATAAGACCGTATGATTTTAAAATGTTTTTGAGACTGTAGTAGAATTACTGTTTACAGACTTTATGAGAGAAAACTCTACTATTTTTTATAGACCAAAAATGCAAACACATTCAAGGTATTGCTGGATTGTTTTGCACCCATTTTGAGCTTGTCTGGACAAAACACATCTCTCTTCAGCTTCAGACAATAATGGTCAAAAGCTCTACTACAGTTAGGTTTCCTCATCAGTCATTTCTGATCTTTTGTTTCATCTTATCTGTTTCTTTCTTTTTTATAGTTTATAGTCCACTACATCCAGAATTTTTCCCACACCACTGGTCAAGATGGTCTCCAGTACCAGGCAGCGCTGGAAAGGTTTGTGGCAGGCTGCACAGCTGCCAATTGATGGCAACAGTCCACTGCATGCCAGAACATGGTGCCTTGCTTAAACACACCTAAGGGCAGAAGCCACTGGCGTAGGTGATGCAGGGTGATGCAAAGCAAAGGAAATATAACCAAGAGACATACTCTCAGAAGTAGACACTCTGCTGAAGAAAGTATGTCTCTTGAGGGACTGCAGCCACGGATAGCCTATGCCAAGGGAGGGACATTCCTGAGGGACTGCAGCCTGTGAATGACCCACACCAGAGCAGAGACACCTCTGAGGGACTTTACCCTGTTACCCATTTTGCTCCTGACTCCGTAGCACTATGTATTTCATTTCTTTTTACTTGTAAAGTTTTGAATTGTAGATCATTCCAACAGGTATGAACTCTGAAATGTCTTTTCAGTTAACTGCTTTTGCAGTTATGCTCTAAAGGATATAGTCCCTATCTTACTCAGGTTGTGTCATTTTTTTTTTTTGAAAAGTCTAGAACAGGATGTTTTCAGACAGTTACCAGGTGACAAATGAGCATTCATACAGTCAGATCAGTCTTTGCAGAATGTTGTGAAGGGGATTTTCAGTACACTTTTTGACTTTAGCATGAATAAAGAAATGGAATTTACATTCAAACTTAGCCATTTTTACAGTGGTCAGAATATCTTGGATTTTCCTAAGCCTTCTCCTGAACAGTGGAGCATCGTCCTTTCCTCACTGCTCTACCAGAAACAGTCTTTTCAATAATTGTGTTTGCTTACGTCACGTTATGAAGGAGGGTATTCAACAAATTCATTTACAACTTCATTGTGGTATTTTAGGGTTCCATCCCCTCCCACCCTCCTATGGCACTTTCCTCATTGGATCTTGTGTCAATTGACACAGTTCTCTTCCTCTCTCATCATTCACTCTCAAAACTTTCAAGCAACAAGAAAAATGCTTTTCTTCAGAATGGAAGGAACCAAAGCAAGCCATCTCTTCTGACAAAGAAGGATGTTCACTTGAGGCACTCACCCCTGCAACAGATTTTGATTATAATAACTTTTTTTCACTCATATGCATTCAGTGTGTCAGTTCAAAGGATGGCCTCACAAATGGTTGTGTCGTTAAAGTGAAAGAGGCATCCCTGTATGCAGGGAAAGGAGCTCAGAATTCCTATTACAGCTACTGGAGACCCTGAATCATGGAGCTGCCACTTGCCTGTGTAATTGCTTTCTTTTAACTGGTATTCATCTCCGTATGGAAAAGCAGAAGGGAGTAAAGGGATGACTAAGCAGAGAAGTCATAGAAACTACCAGTTCTACTTAGAGGCTTTGTAATACAAATGTAATTTGCAAAAACGTGAAACCTCAAATGTTTGCTCTTGTACTATGTCATATAACAGCTCTTGAAGACTTTTTCTGTGTTCTTTTTGCCTTTATCTAGAGTATCAACTGTTTGGTTGCTCACTTTCAAGTCAGGTGCTCGAGCTGGCATTTTCCTTTTCTTGTTGGTTACTTTGAACAGCCGAAGTCTGTGTTGTGGAGAAGCTATTTTTCCAGCAGGAGCACTCTGGCAGTCTGGAATTCCTGTTTACACCTGACTGACTGTTCCTAGCTGTAGTTTGATAGTTATTACAATTAATTTTCACATAAAATAAAGGCTTCACTGTGCACTGCTGGAGCATTTAACACCTAGCTGGCAGAACAAGCACCTTTCTGATTACAATGCCATTCTCATGTCTGCCATGTCTGACCTTGCTGATAAATCTGGGTCAAAGTGTACGGGAACCTGCAATGCAGAAACTGTCACCATTCCCAAAACACTGAAATCAGAATTGAAACCTTCATTGATTTGAAATGGAAAGTTATTCTTCTTAATGACTCAAATGTAGCCTTTTGTCAGAAAAGAATAACATGAGGAAAATCAGTATTCAAATATGTAATTTCACATAGAAGAATGCTTTATTTTGTTGTCTTCTAAGTATTGATATTGGTTTAGCTAATGATAGGTTTATAAATAATGGCTCGATCCTGAATTCAGGTGCAGATACCTATAAACTACCGTATATACACCCATATTTGAAACAATCTATCTTGGTTTTCTGTGATGTATATCTTCTGGATTTGGATTTTTAAAAATGCTGCATATGAGCACCTGGTGTCCTGTAATATATTTAGCCCAGACAGAAAGAGAAAATTTTATGTGATTATATGGACTTATAGGTGCTTGGCTGATACAAAGGGTCAACAGCAGTCTTATATATACCAGGTTGCCAGAGCATTTGGATAAGTTGTTGACCCATATTTACTAGAGCTTGACCACTATGCAAAAAACATGCATGATCCTAGAAATGAAATAAGCAGAAACAACTGAACAACTGGATGCCTGACTCCAGTCTATCGAGACACTTGCTTAAGATATTTTTCATTTACACATGAGCTTCTAGGTTAACTCCCCTCCCTCACCCCCCAACTCCTTTCTTCTGTGGCTTTTTGATGCAGCCTTAGTCACCATGCCTTCAGATAAGAAAGCAAGTAATGACTCTGAAATAATACACATTTTTAGCCTGGGTATTTTTTATTTAACATCTTATTTTGGCAAGTGTTGTTTTAGGATTATTTCTTATAGCTATGACAGTGAAATGAAGTCTGAACAAAAGTGAACAGAAATAAATATGGAATAAAAAACCATAAAAACGCAGTAAGTTACTCAGAATTAGTTGGCGATGAGACTTAAATTTTCAAATACTTTAGGGGAGACCTTTTTTTTACTTTTTTTTCCAACTATATAAGTTCTGATGATCTCATTCTGACCCAGATTTTAGAAGGGGAAATAATTGGTTCCAGAGGTAAGTTCAGTGTCTTCTATTTGTAAGGACATCCGAAACTTCATGTGGTTCATTTACAATGTGAATGTGTCTCTATGGACAAAGATTAGCCTGTTCTTCAGTATTCACTATATATCTGTATTCTGTATGTGTGAAAATATCAAGAAGAGAAAGAAGAAACTATGTAAAATAGACAGAAAAAGAGCCTAGCTAATACTGCCTACTCAAATTATAAGGTTCAAAATGATCCTGTCTTATAGTAAAGACTGATGTGTTATTTTGGAAGTATACCACATCATTAATCTTAGGGGTTTTTTTCTTCCTTTTAACCCTTTCCCTGTGATTTCAGATACTGAACTCTATATGGTAAGAGATAACTATAATAAATAACTTTACTGAAGGTGCTCCATGCAGTTCTAAATCAAGTCAGCATCTGCATAGTTTATAAAAATGTGTAACACCTTGAGCTGGCATGATCTTCTTACCAGTACTCCAGTAAGCTTTATTGGACACCTAAATAACTCAGCCTCGAAACCAACCTTGGTATATACTGTGGCCATCTGAAATTTGCATGTATTGACTGCTTATATATCAAAGCAGTGTGGGTTTTATTTGTGGAAAACCATCTCTTACATATCAACATAGATGTATGTGTTGTGTACACATTGTGTATTTCATTTTAACATTATAGAAGTATAGAGCTTTCAATGTCCTTATTTTTATTTTTTGTCGTCTTCTCATTCTCACCAGTTTCCTTCTCTGAGACTTATCCCTGAAGATGACACATTTCAGATTGTTCTGGGTTTGTTGCTTTGGTTTTTTTTTTCCTTCACATTCTTTGTCTTAGGCACCTTGCTCATTTTTTCTAGGCAATTTTTCTTCTAAGTCATCATTTTTACTTTTCTCCCTTCTTTCTAGTGCACAAGTTTCCACACCTACTGATTGGTGCCACATTGCTTTGACTCATGTTATTTCAGGGGATTGGAAATCACAGAACTCTTGCTTTGTGCTATGAATTTAATTTCATAAAACTGAAAATAAAACTTCTGCTAGGGTTCAAGTCAAGACTTTAAACATATAAGACAACTTACTCTAATTGTCCCACTATCACATAAATCAGTGGTTGCCAGTGGAATCTAGCATTTACAAAACTGAGCATGGTACAGAAATGTTACAGATTTCTGAACCCTCAGTGGAAAATTACAGGGATATTATTTTCTCTTAAATTCTATAGGGTGGGGTCTTTCTCTCACATGCACAGCCTCCTTGAGTCATATTTCTTATTAATTATTGAAGCCCTTTCTTCAGCATTTGCTGAAGAAAAGCATTTACTTTTCCTTTTGCATCTTACTGTGTGCTAGCTGCCATGTCATTTACCCATGCCATAAAGTAAGACTGTAAATTGTATTTCCTAGTCTCAAGCTGCCAGTTCAAATGAAGTCATATGTACCAGCCAACAGCTATTTATCTGCCTTTCAAATCACCTGTCTACAAGTCCCATTCAGTAATCACCTCCCTCAACTTGTTTTCAGAAGCTATGGACAAGCTACCAGATACTGAAATGTGACTTTTTTGCTGCTTCCTTTGTTTTGACCTCAACAAGGAACGAGAACTGTGTGCTTGAAAGCACCATGTCCATTCTGTCAAAGTATTCAGTGTTCCAAGTGGAGCAAAGAACTCACAGACTTTAGTAATGCACCTGCTAAGTATCCATTGGATGATTCAAACAGGTATTTAATAGTGAAGAGAGGTATGTTTCCTATGTTTTTTTTTCTTTTCACTTCTTTTGATCTAAATAAAGACAGTAGGTGATGGCTTTCTAATCAACTTCTGCCATTAATCCCAAGGCAGGAACTTTTGTTGAAACCTGATGAGCTGCTCCTGACTACATGGCTCATCTGAAGAAAAAGAAATATAAATTCCCCTGTGAAGATAGTGAGGGAACTATCTGACCACTTTATGCTTCCCGTGAGTTGTAAAAAGACTCAATGTGGTGGTGCTCAGACACACAGTTGTGACACTGCAGATATGTACAGAGACTAACATTGCACAGTCCTGCTCCTGGGCCAGGGCAACGCCTGGTATCAATACAGGCTGAGGGATGAAGGGATTGAGAGCAGCCCTGCTGAGAAGGACTTGAGCATACTGATGGATGACAAGCTGGACATGAGCCAGCAATGTGCACTCGCAGACTAAAAAAACAACCGTATCCTGGGCTGCATCAAAAGAGTTGTGGCCAGCAGGTCAGAGGAATTCTGCCCCTCTACTCTGCTCTCATGAAACCCTACCTGGAGTACTGTGTCCAGCTCTGCAGTCCTCAGCACAGGAAAGACATAGACCTGTTGGAGAGATTCCAGAGACGGGCCACAATCAGAGGAAAGGAGCATCTCTCCTGTGAAGAAAAGCTGAAAGAATTGGGGTTACTCAGTCTGGAGAAGAGAAGGCTCCATGGAGACCTTACTGCCAAAACCAGAACATGCAACCTTTCAATACTTAAGATGGGGCTTATACAAATGATGGGGACAAACTTTTTAGTAGAGTCTGTAGTAATAGGGCAAGGGGTAATGCTTTTAAACTAAAAGAGGGAAGATTTAGACTAGATGTAAGGAATTTTTTTACAATTAGGATGGTGTAACAGTGGAACAAGTTGCCCAGAGAGGTGTTACGTGTCCCATCCCTGGAAACTTTCAAGGTCAGGTTGGACAGGGCTCTGAGCAACCTGATCTAGTTGAAGATTACTCATTGCAGGGAGAGTTGAACTAGTTGACTTTTAAAGGCTGCTTCTAGCCCAAACTGTTCCATGATTCTATGATTTTCAATCTTGGCTGTTTTGGTTTTCACATATAAGTTCAGCATAGTCTTATGATTAATGCATGAATATTGAGCTTTTCTGATCCTGCTGGAGAGGATGAAATCCAGGTTTTGAGGTACATGAGTGGCTGCTAAAATTGTAGATTCTCTTTGTATGCACCTCATGTCTATTTTCCTCTGGCAATTGTGGCTCCAGTTTTCTCATGGAACTGTTACGTATTCTCTGCCCCAAGTGAGGGTCTGAATTCTGGCATCGTTGCCAAATAAACACTTCTTCATTATGTTGACTCCAAAAGTTTTTTGTCACTTCTGGAAATAAGGATGCTTATAGTAAGAACTTAATTATGAATTTAAATTTCTGCTTATAAAAGAATGTAATTTTGAATCTAAGTGCTTAATAATAGATCCATGTATTTGAAGGTATTAAGGATCATTTTCTGTATCAAATTTGCTTTCATCTTTGAATCCTCTTGTGTTGACTGTATAATTGACAGACTCCAGGAGACAAGGTGGTTTCCACGTACGGTTTATGCAACATTGGAGAGCAGTAGGATTATCTTTCTGAATACTTGCAGGCCCTGCAGAATCACAGAATGTTAGGGGTTGGAAGGAACCTCTGGAGATAGAGTCCAACCCCTCTGCCAGTGCAGGAACCTAGAGTAGGTCACACAGGATTTTGAATGTCTTCAGTGAAGGAGACTCCACAACTGCTCTGAGAAGCCCATTCCAGTGCTCTGTCACCCTCACTGTGAAAAAGTTCTTCCTTCCTTAATGCAGCTTCATTATCTTTTTTTTTTTTTTTTTTTTAATCTCACATAAATACAAACTTGACTAGCTGCAATAGAATAATTCAACGCTTTAGAGGGCTGTGGTTGGGGATTTGAGGTACTGACCTCCTCACCATCAAATCTACAGTTTGGGTATACATTGTGTGAAGAGGTATTCCCTTGAGAAGTGCTAAAGTGACCGCTTTAGGATTGCACCATTATTTTCTTGGTTTATACAATTAGAAAAGCTAGAAAGGACAAATTAGTCTTAAGTGTACAGATTTTAATTATGAACATCTTAATTGAATCTCCATTCATTTGCCTCTGTCATCACCATCTAATACTCATAGTTCATATCTCCTGGCATATGTAAAATACACATGGTAGAACATTTTCTGCAGACATTTGCAGATATATCAGGAGGTAATTCTGCTGCAAAGTTTATATTAAGCTTTTCAATTAAAACAAACATAAATTTGTCTATTTCACACTTTAATGATCAAATGTAATCATCGAAGTTTCTAATAGCCATTAAATTTTTCTGGAATGTTTATAAGCTAAACCAAACTGCTCCATTAGTAGCAGAGCTAATGAAACTTGGTTTTCCATTGTCATCAGTCCTTGCACACCAGCCCACATTTGTATATTTTATCATGCAACCACCACAGCAGGCAGTGAAATTTGTCTGGAGCCGTGCATCTGCTTAATGGATAAAATATTTTTTTCTTTCTTTTTTTTTCCCCTATATATTGTCTGCTGGCTCTTGGAAAATATTTGGGCTGTGCTTTCTGGTTTTCAGTTACTAGGAGGATAAATACCATCTTTGCCTTCTACCTAGAAGTCAATTTCTACCAGGAAGCACCACAAACACACAAAACCCCCAAACACCTTTAATATCCTTAAAACCTTGTCCACTTTCATATGTGAATGAAATTGGCCTATTGAGGGGACAGTGACAGACAGTATAATCAATTGAGTTTTATTTTTAGGAAAACTCACTAAAGTCCAGTATGCTTTATAAAATACACCAATCAAGAAGGCACCTGGTTTTCAAATGTGACTTTAAGGACATCACTTTAATATATTGGTGAAGAATTCTTAAGGTAAAATCCTACCTTTATGGAAGTTGGTGTAAGTTTTCTGTTCATTATCAAGTGGAAACAATTGGGTGCTTTAGGAGGAAGTTCAATTCAGCTGTTTTTAACATTGCTGAACATTTCCTTTGGGACGGAATTAACTCTGACTAGCTCCTTTCCGACTCAAAAGGGGGTCTTTGTTGAGTGATTCAAATTCTAAGGTTTAGTCAAACAAATCCATTCACAGCCATCTATCATCTGCTGTTTGGATTTGTTTGTTGTTGTTTTTCTTTTTCAAAACAAAACAGTTTCAGCCAACCTTATCTCTTTGGACATCATCCAAACTTTGTGTAACAAATTTGCTGCAGTTAAGACCAAAGCTAAGTTCTGAATTTAGGAGATATAGCTGGGATGTTGTTTGAAAATGGATGTGCGCATGAAGTTTTGGCCCTGTTTAAGCTGATATTTTACTGTAGATATTCTCATAGGGAAGAATTTGTGCAGAACGGGTAGTGCAGCTGTGAACTCTTTGCCTGTGTTAGGGTTGCTTGGCAAGCCTTACTACTTCAGGTTGGTGAGGCAGAATTGGTGGTTAGTCTGCCTTACCTGGTTTTAGGTAGAAATTTAAAGATCCTTTTACTGTGTATGATATAATCCAGCTGCTGCTTCTCTAATTCAGTTTTCTTTCTTGTGCTTTCAAAACACTCTGAAAGGCAAGAAGAAATTTTATAGTGTCATTTGACCCTTATTTTCTGCTGCTTAGAGAGCCTGCATTGAACTATCAAGAACAAGGATATGTGTTATTGTGAAATTTTCACTTGACTGTTTAGGTCTGTGTTTTTAGAAAACCAAATTATATGATAGAACTAGTGATAAAAAAAAGATACATAAAATCCCATTTTCTGAACTTTTGAGGCAAACTAGAGATGTCTTTGACCTGAATAAGTTACTAAGAATTCACAGTTCAGTTCTAGTTTCTTAATTTGAAAATGCAGCATTGAAAGTTATAAAATTACAGTGGTATATCACATTTTATAGGGATAATTATTAATATGCAGCAATAACATTGTTTGCAAATAAAAGAGATGCTAACACTCTGCCTTTCTGCTAATGAGAGTAGTCTCCCAGAATAGTAACTTGGGGGCTTCTTTCGTTTTTCTTCTCATTTAGTCATGTATCCATGTCCTGTCCCTGTCATCTCCTGTCTCACCTCCCTCCATGCCCAGATTTAATCATAACAACAGAAGTTTATCCCAGTTGCTTTTAGAAGGAACAGGCGAGAGGGGTGGTTGTCTGAACTAAGGGATGGGAGCACATCTACCACATCTGTCTGGTGCCTGGCAGCACGCCCTGTGCCAAGCCACAGTGGTGTGGATGCTGCTGCACCTTTGGCTTCCCCAAGAAATGTGTTTCTGCCTGAAGCAGTGACTCTTCAAGCTCAGGTAACAGTCTGTGCAGCAATAGCTACTTAAAAGCAGCAGTCACTACGTGCAAAGTATACTGTTAAGAAAATCAAAGATTCAAAAGCCAGAAAGATGAAAGAATTATTTTTTTCCTGAAGTCTCTGCTCTGTGAAATATGAGTGCTGGAACTGTCTTAGGCTTGTTGCAATTAGCTTCCAACAATTTCTTGATATACAGTGCTATGTAGGCAGTTGTTATTTTTTCAGGGTTTTTGTTTCTTGAAACAATGCAGCAATTAACACTGGTATTGTTAGGGATTTTGTGGTTTTGTTTGACAAAAAAAAATCCTCTATTACTCTGACAGGTGTATGAGCCATTTTGTCAATAAGATTTCCTTGAAAAGATGATGATTTGGAAGATAAAAGCAGTTGCAAACAAAAGACTTTAATTTACATTCAGGCATCATTGCTCACACAAGTATATGAAAGAAGTTATATTTTTAATATATATTTCAAAACTGAGAGAATAAAACCAATCTTACCCATGGATTTAAAATGTGCTCTGATGGTGTTAAAGAAGTAAGTAATTTAAAATTATGATGAAGTTTTCAATTCTCTTAAACCCTATTTGCTAGTGCAATCTCTTATGGCAGTCTTCAGATGAGAAGCTGAGATTTTAAAACTGCGAGGTGACTGGAACGTGAAACCTCATGCTTCTAACAAACTCCTGTCAGTCCCAAGAGATACAACTGAGAATGGAAATTTAGGTCTTAGAAGAAATAAAATGCTTGAGTGGAAGAGATTCCAGGCTCTTGAAGGATATAGAGATAGAAAGCAATT
Organism: Baryphthengus martii; assembly: GCA_013396935.1. Taxonomy (NCBI): domain Eukaryota; kingdom Metazoa; phylum Chordata; class Aves; order Coraciiformes; family Momotidae; genus Baryphthengus; species Baryphthengus martii. The sequence continues at coordinate 99,996 of VWZK01016219.1, forward strand.
TTGACTTAGATACCAACATCTTTTTTTCAGACATAAATATACACTGTGATTTTTCAGGTTTAGGACTGTGTGATTCAAGAATAGGAACTGTATTTTCTTTCAGCACTTGCTAGAAGGCAAAGGTTTGGAAGCTAGGTGACGATTGGATTGGGTTTGGTTTGGTGTGGTGATGTGTTGTGATGTGGTAGTGAATTTTAATAGCATGGTTTTTATCTTGTCAAAAGGCTTAAGAGGGAAAGAAGGAGCTATGACACAGCTGCTGATTATGATACCACTCCAGTTGTTGACACACCAATTTCCAGTGTTTATTTTGAAATAAAAATCTCCTAAGCTCATTAATATTTTGCCTGGATGTTTTAAAGCACTTCTTTCAGTGTTCGAAACTAATGGCAATGTAATACCCCCCACCCCCCCAAAAAAAACCACAACACCCTGTTGTATTTCAGGTGTTCTATC
>VWZK01016220.1:0-52107 GCA_013396935.1 Baryphthengus martii
TCCAGCACCTCAATATCCTTCTTGAATTGTGTGAATTCATGTTCTAGGGACTTCAATACTATACACAAACTGTGGAAAAAAAAAATGTTATCTGATACCATTATTTATCCTTGAAGTAGACTTTAATATCTGCTTGAACTTAACTTGCTTGCTCCAAAGTGCCAGTGCATAACTTGCGAGAATTTTATTTTTTACCCTCTAAGATTTTGATGCAAATCTGTTCAGGTGACTTTGGGAGTCATATCTTCTAGAAATTATTCTTACCTCCCATTTGCCTGGATAGTATTGTTTAGAGCCACGTGATTTTTTTTTGTTGTTGTTTGATTGTTTTAGTCCTGATTGCTTTAACAGCTTACAGTGCTATTTTTGTGACAGTTTTTTGAGAGACCACTAACATTTGGTGGTCTCTTTGAAGCTGGCTTTTATTAACGAATGAATAAAAATTGCTTGTCGTAACCACATCTTAGTAGTCTGAGGTTTGCTTTCAATACTTGGTGTTCTTTTCTGGCTGAGTGCATGCAGCAGCCTCTTTCAGTGTTCCAGGGGAGGACAAAGCATCACTCTGTCCTGAATCTCTAAGCATACTTCGTGTAGGAAACATTCTGGTTAACAAAATGCCTGAGGATGTGTTTACTGGAGACACCTCTGAGGGGATTAAGACCTTCAAAGAACTGTTATTTTGCCAGTGGCTCTGCAAGAACACCTTTTTCCATTCCTGTAACATTGAACTTGTGTCTCAGATGTTTCTCCTTGAGATGTTTTTGTAGAATGGCAAGGAGAAGATAATTGTGCTAGAGAGGATTTCTATGTTTACTCATATTTTCTAATTTTCATTTGATTTTAGGTCTATGGACCTGGAACTCAGACGAGAGCTTTCCAGTATGTCAGGTAAGCTTTGTACTAACTGGTATTTACTTCACTTGGGGGTTCTTTTGAGTTAGACCAGCTTTGTGTGCATCTGATTTTAGTCAAGTTAAGTTCATGCTTAGGCCAGCTTGATTTTCAGAAGGGAGACACTGAAGTTTTTGAAAGTACAAAGAAACAAATCGTTAGTCAGTGTAGAACTTTGAATTGAAATTTTAACATGTTCTTCTCTGAAGGGACAGCAGATAACGGGGAGGTAAGTTATCAAAGCTGAGCGGTTTGTCACTGACAGCATTTCAGTGCAATGCTGCCACCGTGCGTCCTCAGCCCTGCTGCAGTCAGAGGCTGCTGCACATGGATGTGGGCAACATCTATTGCACATGGATGTGGGCAACATCTATTGCACATGGACACGCCTGGGACCAGGAATCACCTGAGAGGAATATTGCTGTAGCAATATTTGATATTTGCAGTGTAAGCAACACCAGAATTGCTATGGAAAGAGTGAATCTCTTCCTCAGAATCTTTTGTTCTGTCGTGCTAGCTGAGTTTCCATGACAGGCTTCTGGGTTGTTTTAATCATTCTCTGCTTGGAAATGTCCTTCCCCTCTGCTGAAAGTAATAACAACGGTGATAGATGCTATAAAAACCCCCACCGGTTCAAAGTAGCCATTCCTTTCCTGATGAAAGGGATCTGGTTTTGTATGTCCACAGGCAAGCTGCTAAGTTTGTTGCTAATAATCCAAAATAACTTTGGATTACTTTGCTGGGGGGAGGAAACACCGTATTAGTAGACTTGGTTTAAGAATTTCTGGAAGCAGGAAGTTGTCGAACAACAAACTGCAAAGTCATGTGCCTCTCTATTACAACTTACTTTGTTTGAAATGTGTTGGAAATAGACCTCTCAATATACTTGGATACTGAAGGGAAGAGGAGGTATTAATTATTTTTTAGTAACTTCATTTTTTGTTGTTTGGTTTTTTTTTATTCTTTCATATGCTCAGATGAACTATAGCCAATGTATCCCAAAGATAACCACCCTTTCAAATTAACATCCAGTTCAGTTTATCTTACAGCAGGGACTGTGGAACAAACAGCTAAGAAAACAGGTACCCGTTGAAGTACACGCTCTAAATCTAATTTCAGCATTCCTCAGCTGCCTGATCTGCTTTACTAGAGCTCTGAGGAGGCAACTCTATCTTTTTAGGCAAGAATATTATTTATAGGGGGGTGGAAATTGCCTCAATCTGTTCTTTCCTTTTTATAGTGATCTTGTGAACGGGTTGGTGGCGCTGATGAACAGCAATGTCAGCAGTCCTGTCAACTTGGTGAGTAGGAGAGCTCCACTCTGCTGTTTACAGTGCTGTGGCCAGCATCATGTATTTTCCTCATCATCATTGAGGCTGATTTGTAGAAGGAATAAATGGAACAAAACAACTCTTTCCATTAGGAATAATGTATTCTCCCATGAATTTCTTTATTTGTAAGAAGATTAGGCCCCTAGATGTTGAGATCTTCTAGTTACAAGAACAGAATAACTTTGCTAGAATTCTAAATTTGTTTTAGCAAAAAGATTTGTATAATTAGAATATGAAGAAAAAACAACAAATGAACAAAATATAAGCAGGGAGGACACGCCAAATAGTACAAGGAAATTACCAAAGTCTAGTTTTACTCAGGAAAAGAAAAGCACTGAAGGAGTACGTAGCTCTAAATAATTAAAAATCACTTCATACTAGCGTTGATTAGAAGACAATGGGATTTTATTTGATGGTATAATTTTTTAATATTGGTTAAGGCTACTTAGAACTTAATTTTCTAACAATATTTTTGTTTTGACCCATTTATTGCCACCTTATTCTCTGCAGCAGATAAAAGAATAGGAAAAGGATGCATATGCCAGGTCATGTCTGTGTAGGACAACTTTTGCCAAATCAGATATTCAGCTCTGCAAGGGAGTTGTTTGCTAGATTTTCCATTTTTTTTACTGTGGCCATGAATTAATTTCTATGTTTCTACCCAAATGCTGAGATTTTTAAACCCCATCACCTGTTTTGTCTCCAGAAAACTTGATGTTTAAATTTATATGCTCCTAAACATTCGGCTTTAGGTCAAAGAAGATGTAGTAAAGAGTTTTGCAACAAAGTAAGCTAGGGATAGAGGGAATTGAGGTTGATGAAGCTTTCAGCATTTCGTCCTGAAATGTTAACCAAGAATTCACATGCAAGTTAGTTAAAAAAGAGTTAAGGAAAGGAGTGTTGTACAGGAAAGCAAATAGCCCTTACATATGGATATGTAAGCTGTAGCAAATGCAGGAGTGCTTTGGTTTCCTGACTTTGGAGGAAGGGAGAATTTAGCCTAGTTCTTTTTTATATCATCTGTCCTCAACTGAGTGAAATCCTTGAATCCAGATTTCAGACTGATGATGTGAACGTGTGGGCTGCTGAGGGGCATTTGCCTGTCCTGTGATTGAGGTGCACTTACTGACACTTTTTTGGATGCCCCCCTGCACACATTGAATTACCAAGGCAAATGTAACGGAGAGCAACTTTTCCAATGAGGAGGGACCTTGTCAAAGTTAATTATTGGGGTTTTTTCATCAAAGTAAGAATAAAGTAGTGTTTAGCTCTTTCAGAGTTTAACATGACCCTGTCAGAATCATCTGATGTCAGAAAGCTGGCATGTTGTAAAGTATTTCATTGTTGTTGTAGTGAATATCCTTTCTATTTCTAGGGAAACCCAGAAGAGCACACTATCCTAGAATTTGCCCAGTTGATTAAAAAACTTGTTGGTGAGTACAAGTAGTCGTTAGTAAAGCTTATGAAGTGCTCATTGTCATTAGATGGTTATTACTTGATTAGTGTGTGTAACAGATGGATAATTTAACTAGTGTTTGGATTTCTTAAATTTATCAAAGGCATTTAATTGTATACTGATCATATAATTGAATATTAATAAGATAATCCTGTCAAGTGTGTGTAAAATACTGCATGAAAAGTAGAATGAATGCGTTCTATGTATTTTGCATAATGTTTCTGCATTTGATTTAACTTTGTTTTGGCACAAGGGCCATAAATGAAAATGTAAAAAGCATGAAAGGAATTGTCTCTCTTAGCATCTCAGCTGACATATGGATACTTCAACAAGGTGGTTCTTCAAAATTAAGCAGGCTGTTCTCCTTCAAGTACCATGAAAACCCTCGTGCTGTGGTGACAGTCTTTCTCTACTTCTCATTGACGTACCAGTGACCCTTGCGAGGGCTGTCAGCACCTCCTGTGTATGTGGCTGGGAAGAAAACACTGTGGCTTTCTCTTCATTCTTGCTCTGATGCCTGTAGCAAATCAGAGCCCTCAAGAATGGAAGCGAAGGGCTGGGCTTAGTCTTCTAGTGCAGCTTCCTAATGAGATGAAACGTTCTGCTGCCATTAGCTGAAGGTTTTCGGTCTGAGGATTCCAGAAGTGCTTCTGAGGGATCTCAGAAAGACAAGTTCAGACGTATTGTACGGAAACTGATGCCTGTGATGTCTCTAATAGAGGACTATCCCCTCTGGAAAACTTCTATGAATCCACAGATCAAGGAAGGAAATTGAAAATCACAGCACCAAACCAGTCAGGCACATAGAGTAGTTGTTACCTTCATTTGTCTGTTTGTGCAGAAACGTTGTCTGTTTGTTTCAGTCTGCCTGGAGAGGCAATTTAGTTCTACGGCCATAAAATCCCATAGTAGCATGGCCTGTCAACTCTTTCCTAGTTTTGGTTAGAGAAATTGTCCTATTTCTGTGTCTTGTCGTGAGGAATGGCAAGTACTATGTTGGCTATTTAAATCAGACTGGAGTATCCATAAAGAGTAAGGGAAGTCATTTTTCAAAGTACAAGTGCTAATAGAATCACAGAGTGGATGAGGTTAGAAGAGAAGTCATTTGATCCAAACCTGCTCAAGCAGGGCCACCTACAGCCGGCAGTGGCCTAGGACCAGCTTTTGAGTATCTCCAAGGGTGGAAACTCCACAGCCTCGCTGGGCAGCCTATGCCAGTGCAGGGTCTCCCTCACAGTAAAACAGCGTTTCTGTGTTCAGAGGGAACCTTCTGTGGTTCAGGTTGTGTCTGTTGTTTCTGGTCCTGTCACTGGGCACCACTGAAAAGAGCCTGGCACCCTCTTCTTTATTCTCCCCCTGTCAGGTGTTTATACCCATGAATAAAATCCCCCTGAGCCTTCTCTTCTCCCAGCTGAACAGTCCTAGCTCTCAGCTTGTCCTTATAGGGGAGATGCTCCAGTCCCTTCACCATCTTAGTACCCATTCACTGGACTCTTTCCAGTATGTCCATCTCTCTCTCTCTGTTGTACTTGGGAGCCCAGAACTGGACCCAGCCCTCCAGGTATGTCTCAGCAGTGCTGAAAAGAGGGGGAGGATCACCTCCATCAACCTGCTGGCAGCACTCCTCCTAATGCAGTCCAGGATACTATTTGGCTTCTTTGTGCCAGGGGCACATGGTTGGCTTGTATTCACCTTGGTGTCCACCAGGACCCCAGCATGTACTGATGCCTTGGGTCTGGTCGTGCCCAGGTGCAGGCCTCTGCACTTTTCCTCGTTGAACTTCACGAGGTTCACATCAACCCTTTTCTCCAGCCTCCTTTCTTGAGGCCCTTCTGGGTGACAGCACAGCCCTCTGGCGTATCAACAACTCAGTATTGACCCCTGGGGTCCACCCTTAATTACCAGCCTCCAACTAGACTTCTTGTCACAGCTCACCACCCTCTGAGCCTGACCGTGCGGCCAGTTTTCAATCCACCTCACTGCTCATCCAGCCCTCAGTAAGGATATTACAGGTGACGGTGTCAAAAGCCTCGCTGAAGACAAGGGAGGTGATATCCACTGCTCTGCCCTTGCCTGCTGAAGCAATAATTTCATCGTAGAAGGTTGTTAGGCTGGTCAAGCATGGCTTCCTTTTTGTGAATCCATGCTGAAAACTTCGTGAAATGCTTAGTGAAATGCTGTTGCTGTGGAATGGCGGGTTCATCCAGCTGTTGTGCACTGTGGAAAGCGTTTCAGTGGGAGAATTAAGCAGCACGAAGCTGGAGAAAGACTTGATGCTCCAGTAGGTCGAAAGATGTAAACACACAGCATCCTGAATTGCAGATTGTGACGCAGCCTCTTGTTTCGCAGGCAGCGGGAGTGAAATCCAGTTTCTCTCAGAAGCACAGGATGACCCTCAGAAACGAAAACCTGACATCAGAAAAGCCAAGTTACTGCTTGGCTGGGAACCTGTGGTACGTACAGCAGCTGTGGTACTGGTGTGTGCAAAACCACCGGGAGGCAGAGGGAAATGGGGGGAGGAGGGGACCACATGGGAACCATACGTTTCAGTTACCAGAATATCTGCTCAACACAACCTCCAGGACAGTTGTTTGAGAGGCTGTCTCTTGTGTGTCGCCTCCAGAACTGCTGGGTGAGACTATATGGCCTGTGCCATGCAGAGGAGCATATTGGCATTTGTAATAGGATTAAGTAGACTGAAACAACATTTCTAGGATAGGCATTTAAACTTTTTTTCATGTCTATTGTGAAATATCTACCTTTTTGTAAGCCTGCTGAATCCTTTGAGACGTGTGGTACGTAGTTAGAGGAGCTAGTGAGTTTACAGTTGCTGCCATTCCTCATTCCTGTTTGTTTTACTGCGGTAACAGGCATTATGGAGGGAAAAAACATCTTTTTAAAACATTTTTGTAGAAAATCTTTGGAGTAAGGCAGTTTTTAACACCATCTGTAACATCATTGTAACCAAAAAGTATTTTGGATTAATAGGGAGAAATCTGAGCACCGGAAAAGCGTTCTGATTTTTAAAGTGTGTTTAGAAGGAAATACGTGAAGCTCAGGCAAAACAGAAGCTAGGCTTTTTTTTTGTTCTGGTAAACTGAAGTAAACCAGGCTAAGAAGCCCTTGGTTTTGGACCACAGGTATTATATGTAGAGATGTTCAGAGCTAGTTCTGTGTGTTGAGAAACTCAGACTGTGCTCAGGGTTAGTCTGACATCTCACCACTGACAATAAGGCCTGTCCACCTCTACAGCTTAGTCACCAGCCATCTGAGGTGGTGTCAGGACTGTGGTGGTTGCGCACAGCTAGTATGCACACAATGCCCTTGGGTGCTGTTTTTATCTTTCTCAGCCTTTTTAGTGAAGGTAACAGTGCAAGTGTATATAACCAGGTATAGCTGATAAGAGCTGGTTGGTTTGGGGCAGGAAGGTCTGCTTAATCCCCAGAAAGGGGATGATTTTCTTAGCCAGCTCCCCATTCTAGTTAGCACAGTGGTTTGTAGTTTTTTGTTTGTTTTGGGTTTTTTTTAAATTCTCAGGCAAAAATCTTTCCAGGGATCCTATGAACTTATCTAGTAACTGTAAACCTATTAATAGAAAAAGGTATCTCCACACCATTCTGAAAGGATTCACAGAGGCACTGGGTATTAATAGACTGTGCCTGAAAGCACAAGGACAATGGCAAGTGTTACAATCACAGAAAGTTTAGAACAGGTAACTTTTATACTTCTGACCTTCTGTGTTTGACACCTTAAGTACCAAAACTTCCTCTGAAGTAGCAGCATGGTGTTGGTACATCAAGGCAAGTAGGTTTTGTGCTGCTATTTTATCCTCCTGCATTGTTGATGGCATCAGCAAACATTTCAGAGCATATGGCTCCTGAGAAATGTAGGTAAGTATTTCTGTTGTTCCTGTCAGCAAATCATAATGTTTAAATCCAGGCACAGAAAATGAAGAATTACTATTATTTATGTAGGATTTAAGAATATCGAGTGAGATACTGGATGATAATTTGCATCCCTTTTTCTGTATATCAGTGGAGCACTGAAGAGAGAAAAACTAAAGGTAGTGGTTGGTTTGGGTTTTTTGCTTGTTTGGTTTTGAAAAACAAATCAAACAAACAAAAAAATCAAAAAAAACCCAACCAAACAAAAAAAAACCCACAAACCAACCACTACCTTTATACCTTTCTGTGGTATATACCATTCTGAGATTCTGTGGAAGAGGATCTTTAATGATTTTTAAAAAAACAGGGGCTCTGTGTCTGTTTTGACATTAAACAGACCATCTGATGAGATACAAATTGGTTGGGTTTTATGTCAGGAAATACATCTGGTGTGTAAAAGCTGAAGTGCATTAGCAGTGCAGAGGTGTAGCCAGTGTGTGGTGCTGTTAATACTTGCTTTGGCCAAGGAGTTTTCCTAGCAGTCCTTTGATAGCTGTATTAAAAAAGACACCCTTGTGAAAAGAGCTGATGTGAACTTATTCTCTCCTCACTTGTGGGAACAGGTCCCGTTGGAAGAAGGTTTGAATAAAGCAATTCATTACTTCCGTAAAGAACTTGAGTATCAGGCGAACAATCAGTATATTCCCAAACCAAAACCCGCAAGGATGAAAAAAGGAAGAACAAGACATAACTGAAGACTATGAGTTGGACAGGAAATTCCCTGCTTGACGTTTGACGGATGTAATTTTTTTATTTTTTTTTTTTAATTCTTGTTTTCTTTGAAAGAGACTTTGAAACAGGTATCATGAAGAACAAACTGGAATTTCATTCTGAAGCTTGCTTTAAAGAAGTGGATGTGCCTAAAAATAACAAAAACAAATATTCCCCTTGCCTTGCACTTTTTAAATCTGTCTTTTTATGTAAAATAGAGTAGAAGCATCTTTTAGTATCTTCAAGTTTTATATCTTGCTGTGAGATCATTTTGTTGTGACTGTCCTTGACAGTTTTATTTACTGGTTTCTTTGTGAAGCTGAAGATAAACACAAACGGGATGGAAAATGCCAATTTATTTATAAAATGGGTACTATAAAATATGAGAAGTTCTACTATGCATAAGAAAAAAAAAAAAGTGGTATTGTCAGTTGAGAGACGCTGACATCTAAATATAGAGGAGTTTAAAAGAATTCTGTATGAGAGCTTTATGTATTCTTTAAAGGAGAGATTTTTTTCAAAGGTTTAGTTTTAGTTGTACACTTGAATTTGAGATATTTTCATTGATTACCATGGATAAGGATATTTTGAATCACTACTGTGTCGTGCGTACTCTGGGAATAAAGTTAATGTATTATTGGTTACAGTGGTTGAATATGCTATTTTAATAAAATATTGAAACTTCTATTTACTAGTTTCAGGGTTTCCCTGTGGGCACTTCTCTGGCATTAACACATCTCTGCATTTATTGTACGTTAATTATAAAGTAGCAGTGTTAATACTTGGCTCAAAGTTAATAACACTTCTCTTTTGTTGCTCGTCTCTTAACAGATACATAGGAAGGGCTGCAGGATGTCTCTTGAATAGATGGGACAAAACCATGGTTTCTTCCAGTTCAGGTAGTTGATAGTGATGCAGGAGTAAGAGGTTTTCTTCAAACCGTAGAGTCCAACTTCAGACACCCTAACGAAGGAAATGTTACTATTTGAAGCACAGACTGACCTGCCAGTAAATGCTTTCGACTTTGATAACTATGCCTGTTGTCTTAACAGAAAAACTTTAAACAAACAAAACAATCCAATTTCCCTGATTTTTAATAGCTCCCAGTTATTTTTAATCCCTAAGACTGGATACCTAGGAGGGGAGATTGGCGGAGGGTTTTTTAAAAGTTATTTTATCTTAGTGCCACTCAAAATTGAAAATGCTAAATCTCGTCAGACAAAGTGACTTGACTTTATCTCATCAGAGGTTGATGCTTTATTAGCTTTCGAGTATCTTTAGGTTGATGATCCGAGTGGGAGCTACCTGTAGTGATAACTTGATTCCCAGACCCAGGGAAGACTCTGGGAGCAGTGATGCTGTTTATCCCCCTTTTCCGAGTGTGCCGTCCGCCGGAGCCTCCCAGGGCTTGCAAGGCTTGAAGTCTCATCCGGTCTGTCTGGTGAAGTTCTCTAGAACTTCAGTCGTGGCTGCTGTGTTTGTTTGTATGCCCTGCCTGGAGCGGGTCTGCAGTGATCCCCTTGAGACAAAACAGTTTCTTCCCTGCTCACAGGGGAGGTTGTGCAGTTTTCCTTCCATTGGACGTCTGCCACACAGCTCCGATGGGGAGCCAGGGAGCATTTTCCTGTCTGGACTCGGGTGTAGAATGCAGATGTTGCACGTTGCCTCCATCTTATCACAGCTGAGCAGCTTGAAGTCTGCTTTTTGTTTGAAGCCTTTTTTGAGGTGCTCGATACGAGCATTTATTTTGTATTAAGCTGCCTGAAAAGTGCACAGTGGTTTGCGAGCTCCACGTGCGCCTGGGACCTGTCCTTACTGCCACGCTCACAGCACAGCCTCTCCCTGTACTCAGAACCACAGCTGGATGTGTGGGGAAGTAGTGCCCACCTCTTTAACAGTTCTGCAGTGAGAACTGTCAATCAGCTCCCAGCAAGGAGGTTTTAACCCTTAGGCTCCAGGTTCTGTCTGGGAGAAGGTACCTTTTCTCCTGGTATTTTACTGCTGTCGGATGCCAAAGCATTTGTGGAGAGGTGATGCGCAAGGGTGCAACCCTAGCCCAGCATTTAGAGCAGCCAGTGAGGATCAATGGGAGCTGTGGGTGCCACCTGTTAAGTCCAGGGTCGTTTGTCATTTCATTCAATAATTGAGTGTAAAATGCATCAATGGTACTGGAACAAGCGTGCTTCTGGAGACTAGCACAGAATGCATTTTCCAAAAAAAAACCAAACCCACCAGCCATCCCTCAGGAAGCCCGAACGTCTGGATACTACAGATACGAATTTATAAGCGTTTTAGGTTGCTTGACAGCTGCCTGACCTCCTTCATGCAGGGGCCAAACGGAGAGAGGGCAAATGGCTGGTACCAGTAGAACCCATCAGTCAGTGAGTAATGGCTTCAAGCTGCAACAGGGTAGGTTTAGACTGGACATTAGGAAAACATTTTCACAGAAGGATTAATCAGACATTGGAATAGGCTGCCCAGGGAAGTGGTTGAGTCCCCATCCCTGGATGTGTTTAAAGGTCGTTTCGATGTGGTGTTGGGGGATCTGGTTTAGGGGTGAGCTTTGTAGAGTAGGGCTAATGGTTGGACTCGATGATCCCAAGGATCTTTTCCAACCTGGATGATTCTGTGATTGAGTATGTGGTGTGCCTCCCACTGGGCTGGAGTGACAGACTGGATCGTTTTGCTGCTTGCCTTCTACTGTTTCTAGCTTTTGTTTCAGAGGTTCCTGGTTCAATTCCTGTACACTTTCTAAGTAGTATCATCCAGAAGCAGCAGCTGAGGCAGCTGTTGCCCTCTGTGTTCGAAGCCAGAGTTTGACCTTCTGGCTGATTCGAAAGGTGTGAATCGCGAGTTTTAAAACAGTCTGCTGGTGCTTAAGACTGAAAGTCTGGGGTAACTTCAAGTTTGGTCTGGTCTGAAATGAGTCTTTGAAAAGGCAGATAAGGGTTTGCGTGTTGGTGCTCCCTGCTCCCATCTGGGCTTACACATCATGATAGGAGACAGAGGCATCAAGTGTGCAGGGAACCCCAGGTGAGAAACAGCTGCAGCTTCTCCAGAAGACCCACTTTTGATGGAGAATATTGGAATACAGCACCAAAGCTTGGAAACATAGGACTTGGGAGTAAATGAAGCTGAGACGTGTTCTCATTTTCATGCCTGAACACAATGCATTGTGATTTTTTTTTTTTTTTTTATTGTTTTTTTCTTTCAGCAAATTGGAGAATTGGGATTTTCTGCTGTCACCTGGTCAGGCAGACAAGCTAAAACTGATAGGACCAGACTTGAGGTGCCTATTTAGCCTGTGATCTGCATGAATGGGTAGCTCAGAGCCGACACTGGATGCAAGTCCTCCTGTAGTAGAGGTCTGTGGTGATCTGACCAGCTCGGTGCTGGCAAGTGAAATCAGCCTTCTAGAAGGAGAGGTGTGCAAGGCATCTGCTGCTGGGGATTCCTTGAACCTCACAAGGAGGACCACTCTTGCTGCTGAAAGTTGTCACAGTGTGAGGTCTAGAGTTGGATTTTATTATTTTAAACNAGAGGCCACAGAGGGCAAAACAGGCCTTTGATTGGTGTGATGGATTGAGCTAGTCCCCAGTCTTACTAGTATTGAGTTTAATGCTGCTTGAGGCCAAGAAGCCCTAGAAGGTTGTTAGAGGCTGATCAGAGACCCGTTCACAGGAAGAAGATGCTTTGTTAATAGCAAGGGAAATGTGTACTCAGCACTGCTGGCCCTAGCATCCAGAGATCTGCTCCCTGAAATCAGCAGGAGCGTAGCCCACCCCGGATCCATGTTGTCAACATTTCCCTGCACTTGGATCTCGAGTGGCAGGAGAAGAGAGGTTCTTGAGGTTCTCTTGAGGTTCTGACTTCTTAGAGCTACTGAGAACAGCAGCAGTAGCTCTGGAGAAAAGCAGGGCTCCTTTTGTAGGGCAGAAGGTTCCTAAATGTGGTTCTGTATCAACAGGAAGGGTTTGCTGAAATAACAACTGGTATTTATTGTAAAAATAAGACTCTGCTTTTCTATTCCTCTTCCCAGCCCCTTTCCTTCTCTCACTTTGCCTGTTCCAGTGGCAAGCGTGGCAAGGACTTCTGTCCATCTTGTTTTGTTGCCATTTACAGCCTGGAACAAACAAAATGTGGTCACTCTTGCTATGTTTTCCCTAGTTTCTGACATGCTCTTCAGCAAGGGGGGAGGTCTTCTGAATGCCTTGGTCCATGCCATGGAACTATGGGGTGGCCTCAAGTACTGCAATCTGGGCTCTGTCCACCCTGCTGCAGAGCAAGCTGTTAGAGCAAGGAACTTGCATCTTTCCACCTGGGAAAGAGTCCTGGGGAAAAGTGCCCAATCCACCATCCTCAGCATGTTTGTGTTACAAGTAGGAATTTAAAGGGAGTGAAGGCCCAAAAATGAAGAACAAAATAAATAAATATGTATAAGAAAGCTGATGAAGACACTGGTTTTGGAGAGAGACCTCTCTGCATAGACTTGGGGGCGTATATGGGATTGGCTGTGGGGATGGGGCAGTAGCACTTCCATACTCTGATGGGGAAGGGTTACCTTGTGAGCAAAGGAGGCAGGACTGCCCTCTCAGCCTGACTGGCGGATTTTCCTGGCTGGCACCCGCCAACTGGGGGAGGTGGCAGCATCGGGTCGTGAAACATGAAGGGCTGGACCGTGGCCAAGCTGTTCCTGTTCTTTAGGGAACCACAATGAACAATGACTGCCCTTCTGTCTTGGAGAGCTTGTGTGATGTCAGTGCTGGGCTGGATAGGGATGATGATGATGATGATGTGAAGCTCTCTGTGCTGTCTGCACAGCAGAACAGAAAGGCTGGGAGGGGGTGCACAATTTTGTCTGTGTTTTGGGACAGAAACAGTCAAAGGAAGATAACTTTGCAGTTAACTTTGAAGCGCTCCGTGCGTATCTAACAGGTTTTTAGTGGTCTTCGTCCTTTTGCCCAAGCCTGTGATGGCTCATACTCGTTTGCTTGCTTTGTAGCTTACTGCATGTACTTTTGCATCATTGCAACTCCTTCACTTCAGGGTGCCCCCCTCTGCAAGAAGGAAGGTGCCGTCTCCTCAGAGCTGTTGCCTTGTGGTAGGACTGACCCCAGCCAGCAGCTGAGTACTCACACAGCTGCTCACTCCCCACCCCAGTGTGACACGGAAGAGAGTAAGAAAACCAGAAATGAGCAGACTTGAGGGTTGAGGTAAGAGTAGTTTAATAAGTGAAAGAAAGAAGGAATAAAAAAAAAACCCAAATGATACAAAGGCCGCTCACTATCTGCCCTAAGCAAGACTGAGGCCCAGCCAGTCTTTGAGCGATGGCTGTCCTGGAAGACAAACCCTCCACCGCCTAGTTCCTCTTTCCAGATTTATGGCTAAGTCATTATACCCTACCAGTAAAGGTTGGGAACTGACCTGTTGGAGAGCAGCGTAGGGGAAAGGGACCTGGGGGTCCTGGTGGACAGCAGGATGACTATGAGCCAGCAATGGGCCCTTGTGGCCAAGAAGGCCAATGGCATCCTGGGGTGGATTAGAAGGGGTGTGGTTAGTAGGTCAAGAGAGGTTCTCCTCCCCCTCTACTCTGCCCTGATGAGGCTGCATCTGGAATAATGTGTCCAGTTGTGGGCCCTTCAGTTCCAGAAGGACAGAGAACTGCTGGAAAGAGTCCAGTGCAGAGTCACAAAGATGATGAAGGGAGTGGAACATCTCCCTTAAGGGGAAAGGCTGAGGGAGCTGGGTCTCTTTAGCCTGGAGAAGAGGAGACTGAGGGATGACCTCATGAATGTTTATAAATATGTGAAGGGCGAGTGTCAGGAGGACGGAGCCAGGCTCTTCTCAGTGATGCCCAATGATAGGACAAGGGGCAATGATGCAAACTGGACCATAGCAGGTTCCAGGTAAGTGTAAGGAAGAACTTTTTCACAGTGAGGGTGACAGAGCACTGGAACGGGCTGCCCAGAGAGGTTGTGGAGTCTCCTTCTCTTGAGATACTCAAAAGCCTCCTGGATGGATTCCTGTGTCCTACTCTAGGTTCCTGCTCTGGCAGGGGCGTTGGACTAGATGATCTTTTGAGATCCCTTCCAACCCCTGGCATTCTGTGATTCTGTGTGGTTCTGTGAATTTGACAGTTTGGGTCAGCTGTCCCACTCGTGTCCCCTCACAACCTTTCACCCACCTCTACCCTACCTGCTGGAGGGAAGTGTGGGAAGCAGAGAAGACCTTGATGTTGTGCAGGCCCTGCTCAGCAATAGCTGAACCGTTGTGTTACCAACACTGGTTTAGTTGCAGATCTAAAATACGACACCATAGGTGGTGTTATGAAGAAAGTTAACTCTCAGCCAGATCCAGTATGCAGTGGGAAACATCAGCGTGCAGCACAAATCAAAAAGTTTTTTGGTTGTTGTTGTTTGTTGTTGTTGTTTGTTTTTATTTTAAGACAATCCAGGAGAGGAGAGAGAGAGAGAGAGAGAGAGAGATCACAGTTTTCATTGGTTATCTTCAAGGCACAGGAAGCTGCTGGACTGAGTCAGCCTGTAGGAATGGACAGTTTACCAAGGCCTAGGGAGGGACGGTATTTATTTACAGTGCCTTTTTTTTTTAATTTTTCCTTATTCAGCAGGTCTGAATTCCCAGTTGTTAGAACTTGTGGGAAATGATGGAAATTACCAGCATGGTTCGAAGGCTGCCAAACGCAGTGCACTTTCTTGATAGGACACAAAATGGAAGTATTCTTCTAGGAATAGTTGTTTTCCAACTGCGCAAAAGAGTGCATGCTTGACTCAGAGTTATGATTATTCCGTATTTGGAAGGGTCTTCTGCTGAGGAACTACACCAGGATAAACTGATTAAACTGGCAAGGATTCTGCTAAGAGCGAGTGCTCCAAAACCTCGGGAAAGATGAGTTTTTGGAGCGGTTAGGCCAGCGTGTATCTGTGCATGCGGAGGAGATGTGACTAACATGGTGGTTCCATTTTGCTCCCTTAACAAAAAGCTGTCTCCCTGGAAGTGTTTCTGCAGGGAGTGGGACAGTGCTGGGCTGCCTCTTCTGGCCACCAGTGCATCATTCAGCAGGAGCTTTAAGTGATTAGGCTTTAAGATTAGGCAAGACACTCAGAGCTAAGAAAGAAGTAAGCGATGTGTAAAGAACGGTGTTACCATGATCCATGCTTTGGAAATTTCTTGCAAGCTTTAGATGACAGACAGCTAAAGCATCCATGCTGTCTTCTCTGCCTGCTGTAGTTTGCAGTACACATTTCACCTCTCTTTGTACTGATTCTTCAGCTCCAGACGTGATGGAGCAGCCAGCCATCCTCACCTGCCCCTTCTCAATCCTCTACACTTGTCAACCTCCAGCAGTGCTTTCCCTCACCAGGCTCCTCCTGAAGCCCCTCTCAGCCTGAAATCTCCCTCCTAGGCTTAGGTCTGCGGTAACAAGGGAGCAGCAGCAACACAGCTGCTGTTACTGTGGTAGAAAAGTTGGTTGTATTTCATGGTTCTTAATCCACACAACCCCACCGACCAACCTTCCTTTAATCCACTGTACTTCATTAACAAATGCTCCATCTCTGATATGTTTTGCTGTGTTTTGCTGCTCAGCCTCACATGTATGGATTCCAGTTTGAATTAGGGGTAGAGAGAATTTCACGGTAAGGAAATTGTGTCTGGGGATTGTGGTGGGTGCTGTCTGACACTAGCTTCATTTTAAATAGCTTAGTATATTTTATTCATCGTTTCAAGTGTGACTGAAAGCTTGCAACTAAGTGGAAAGAACACAAAGGGGAGTATTCATCAAAGATAACCTTTGGGTTCTTATGCCTGGGAGGGGTTGGGGCGGCTCATAGAATCGTTTGGGTTGGAAAAGACCTTTAAGATCATCAAATCCAACCATTAACCCGGCACCACCAGGTCAGCACTAAACCATGTCCCCCAGTGCCACAGCTGTATGTCTTTTAAATACCTCCACCGCATCCCTGGGCAGCCTGTTCCAGTGCTTGACAACCCTTTCTGTGAAGGTTTTCCCAATTCCAATCTAAGTCGCTCCTGGTGCAATTTGAGGCCATTTTCTCTTGTCCTATCGCTTGTTACTTGAGGGAAGAGAACAACCCCGACCTCGCTACAACCTCCTTTGGAGTAGTTTTAGAGAGTGGTAAGTTCTTCCCTGAGCCTCCTTTTCTCCAGCCTAAACAACCCCAGTTCCCTCAGCTACTTCTTAGAAGACTTGTTCTCCAGACCCTTCACCAGCTTTGCTGCCCTTCTCTGGACACACTTCAGCACCTCAGTGTCCTGCCTGTAGTGGGGTGCCCAAAACTGAACCCAGTATTTGAGGTGTGGCCTCGCCAGTGCCCAGTACAAGAGGAGGATCACTTCCTTAGTCCTGCTGGCCACACTATTTCTGGTCCAGGCCAGCATGCTGTTGGCCTTCTTGGCCACCTGGACACACTGCTGGCTCATGTTCAGCCACCTGTCGACCAGCACCCTCAGATCCTTTTCTGCCAGGTCTATAGCATTGCAGGCGGTTGTTGTGACCCCAAGGGCAGGACCTGGCACTTGACCTCTCACCTCTCTCAGGTTAGATTGCCTGTGTCTCAGTGAGGAATTCTGAAGTTTTTTTCTCTGGAGAATCCTTTCTTTTCACGGGCTTTGCAGATAGGCGAGCTCCTCTGCACTGAATTTAGCTTTTGTGAGCACCTGTGTCCTTGCCCCAGCAGGAACTGTAGAAGTGCCATGTCACTCAGGTTTGGAGGACTCTGCAGTAGGTATGGAAACACCAGAGGAGGCAACAAGGCAGCACTGCCATTGAGAGGAATATTTTTTTTTCCTTTTCCCCAAGAATAATTGGATTTATTTGTTGACACAAATCTGAACGAGCGTGTATATCTGAAATGTATTTGCTTATACTATGTGCTCTCCATGCCAGACTGGATGATGTAATGCAATTTTGCAACACATTGTAGGAAAGAAAAGAAAAAGCCCTTTAAAAATGCATCTGTAGTAATACAGTTGGAATGCAACTTGCTGTTACAAACGCTACTAAATAACGGCAACCTGTTTATTTTATCAAAAAAAGCTTTATAACACTTTATATATAGTGTACTACTAAAGAATGATAATTAAAAAAACAAAAGTCATGTTGCTCTCTTCGAAGTCTGGCAGTTCTTTTACTCTTGCTGTCCAACATGACTAGAAGGAAAGCAGGGTGGTTCTGACTGAGGAGGACTCAGTCTCAGCCAGCGCAGCCCTATAGGCACCAGCTGTAGGAGGATAAATGGCATTAGTAATCATCATAGTTGACCCCTGCTCCGTGCCTGAAGGTGTGTGGATTTCGTGGGCCAATTGGTGAATCTTCGTCGTAGTGGTGTTGGTAGTATCCACCGTAGTATTCATTACGAGCACGCCCTAAGCTTGTCCAGTAGGAGATGTCATCTTCAAATTTCTGCCAAAAAAAAAACCAAATAAAACACTTGCTTTCCCAGCCTGAAACTTTACAACAGAGAGAGTGAACCAGAAGCGGTGCAAGAGGTTCCTTTTGTCTCTTTTACAAATTCAGATCCTTTGCGTATTTCTCAAAATGAAACCTTTAAATCTAAGGGGGTTTGTGACTTATACCTGCCTTCTCCGTGGGATTATCAGAGTCCCAAGTGCAGGAATTGTCCTGTCCAGATCCACCCAGGACCCACCCCCTCTGCCCACTGTAAAGTGCTTAAACTGCTTCTGCAAATGAAACACGCACTGAGCACCTTTTATATTTCGATTACCTTTTCAGTGGTGGACTATAAAAGCATTTCAATGTTTTGTACTTAAAAAATCTAAACATTTGGTTCTCCGTGTGCCTTGTGCCTTTAGTCACAATGCAAAGTGGGTGCAACAGACTTTTGCTTTATGCCCGTGATTCTTCACTCCCATTTTGCATGGCTAGAAATGAAGGCACAGGGCAGCCTCCTAGCTATGGAAATGGAATGAGCAGTTCAATTCTGCTCGCAACAGCAGAGGAAAAACTGCGTGCAAGGATATCAAATACTTGCCAAGTCGGAGCCTTTCCATCTGAATGACTCTTTGGAAATAATTTTGGCAGAGATTTGAAAAAAAAAAAAAAGTTTTGCAAAATACACAATGGGTAAGTATGGCCCACGCTGTTTGCTGGAGCAAACAGTTATTTCATTGTTAAAACTATATCTTAATACTCAAGAAAACCTCTTCAGTGGACTCACTGTATCCCCCAACAGGCCTCATTTCACTGTTCGAAATGCACACACAGGTTTGTCCTTGTTACCTCCCAGGATTTGCCCCCAGTCTTCAGTTCCTGATGCATAAAACCACTTTTTCTGTTTTTCCTGTTGCTATTGGGAGGAGGGAGGGTGATACAGCCATACTGTTCAAATGGCATTTTTATCTGCATAATGCCCAGGAGCAATGAAAAAATGTATCCTTCATTCAGTCCAAGCAAAGAATTATATTTTTTTTTTAATTGTTCCAGCTTTGAAAGTGAGTGCACTATTCATCTTCTAAGCAATTCACATAGCACAGAGGTCCAAAAAAATGTACTCCAGCTTGCCTGTGCCAACGCAATCTCATTAAGCGCATTCATGCGGCTGACACGAGCCGAGAATTCAACATCTCTACCCATTTTTACCTCTTATTAACGTAGAAATGATTCTACGTGTGGACTGCAACTCAATGCACGTTTTTCACCCTATTTCAGCATCTATTAGTAGGGCTTTGCGCAGAGCTGCAAACTCTTGATTCCACTCCAGTGTTTTTACAAATTAAGTGGTTTTAAAAAAAAAAAAAAAAAAAAAAAAAGTATCCTTCTCACTGGAAGGGAGGTTGGCTATGTGCTGCCGGATGGTTTTCCTTTCACATTTGGAGTGGAGGCACAGCTGCCAGTCCGGAGCTGCCCGCACCACGGAGGCGCCCGCACGCATTAGGTAAGTCACGTGAGTGCAATTTCGCCGAGGAATGCCAGTCGTGGCCAGCTCGGTGTGGATTTCTCGACACTTTTAAAAGCAAATTGATTAGGCCGAGGCCGCCAGATTAATTTCCTGAAATACAATTGATTGCTTTGGGTCTGGCCGCCTGTTTCTCAAAGCAAACTTTGTCTTATAGATCCATTTCCAATTAATTACGCTGAAGCTTCGGGAGCAGGCGAGAACTCCGCGCAAGATGTGGACGTCATTTTTTTTCCATTAACAAAATAACGCAGAAATCTCTAACAAATTACCGAGCTTGTATTTCTGTGCAACATCTACTACTTTAAAAAAAAAAAAAAAAAAAAAAAAGATAAATCGAAGTGTCTGTGAAGAGACGCAGGGCAGCTTCCCCCTGGGCGCCCCCGTGGCTGTGCATCCACGCTCGCAGCCGCTCGCTCCGAAGCCCTACCGACCCTTCCAAGCCTTCTGCTCACCGCCTCATCGAATCCCAGGTAGAGGAACTGCTGGTACCACTGCTGTACGTCGGGCTGGCTCCTGTCCCACAGCTGCCGCCTCTGGCGTCTCAGGCTGCTTAGGAACTCCTTGGCTGCCGTTTCTCTCACTGACACCTCGGGCTTCGTGGCGACAGGAGCTGAAATGAATCCCCCCCCCCCAAAAAAAAATGCATGCCAGGAAATTTTTAGTCAGTCTGGAGCGTGCTGCTCGCCACAAGTAAGAAAGCGATTCTCGCATCTGTGCCATCACCTTCGTGCTTGGCAGCGCCGCGCATGTAGCAGCAGTAACAGTAACGGACCCAGGAATCAGAGATGTGATGGGATTTCTCAGCTAGCCTCATTCTCTTGGAGTTTTGAAAAGCTGTCCTGAGCTGAAGGACAAAAGCTAAGTGAGGAATTGACATAAAGAAACCCAAAGAGCATAGACACAATGTGTTCGAGCTTTGAGGAGAGAGCAGGGCAACCGGCCTATGTGCTGCTGTTGCAGAAATGGGAATGCAGATGAAAGGTGAAGTTAAAAAGACGGAAGAAGCTGGAGAAACGCTGTTAATTTATTAGGGTGAAGGGAGGCACATCATAGAAAAATAAAGATTTTTGAATCTGTTGTGTAAAAATGTAGCTTTTAAATGAGTGCTACTAAATGCCCTATATGCCTGAGAACAAAAGCCCACCAGGCTTTCGTAGCACACTGCTTGGTGGATGCAGGGGAATGCCCTCAACCTGCCAGACCCAGGCATGCCGTCTGGCTCACCCTGTGCCTCGGAGGAGGTTCCCAGGGGCTGCTAAATGAATGTATGTAGCTCTGAAAGGTATGGATGTGAGCACTGGCCACGCACGGAAATGATAAAACGTGGGACGATGTTTGGTCTTCCTGTGAACAAGAAGTACGTGTAGGAGTAGAAGGAACATCTTGGCTTCAGAGGATTCACTTCAGCGAGGGCAAAGAGACCAGGAATGTGGGTGTGGATGGGGATTTTTGGAGGATGCGAGGGAAGAGACTGAGACAGACAGGGAAGTCGGGTGGAGATGTGAAAACCATTGAAGCAGGAGCTGGGCAGACTCACAGGGGAAGGCAAAGGACTGCAGAGGGAAGGAGAGTCAAGAGGTAAAAGCAATAGACGATCTATCGCAGGAAGAGTAGGAAACAGGAGGCTGCCCTGCGATGATCAGCTGGGAACTGATCACTCATTGTGCGCTCGAACTGGGAGTTATTACTGAGAAGCAAGGCAGCTGAAAAAAAATGTCCTGTGTGGATGAGCCTCGCACAAGGGACCAGTGCTGTGCACTCAGCCTGCTCGCCTTAGTGTGCAACTGGAAAAGGGGAGTGAGGCTGGAATTAAGGGGCTGCATATTCCCTCCATCATCAACTCAAGGCTTTGCAGCTCTTCCTGGTCTAGGCCATGATGCCTACACGCTCTAAAAGCCTCCCCTTCGGTGGTACCTCTCACCAGGGGACCTGAACAAGCAGGGAGACTGCTGCTGGGGCAGGGAGGGATGCTGTTGCAACTGGTCGCTTCTATCTGCATGCAAGCGCTGCCTGAGGGTGAGGCTGGGAACCCACACACGAAGAAAACTGCTGTGGATGTGGAACAGATTTTAGGGCTGGTGAGAGGTCATGGGTGATGCCAGGAAAACCCCTGTGAAGTTAGGCAGGCTGGCATAAAGTGGGAGTCCTCACTGTGAGGGGTTTAAATTCCTTGCCTTGGCCACAGAGCAGGTTGAGGAGAGGCAACCAAAACTTCGGGAGTATTTCAGACTGCTCCCCATCTGCTGCAGCGCTGCTTGTCTCCTGCCAGCTCAGTTTCCATCCCCTTCCCTCAAGCAGCGATCCATTCAGTGCATCCGCCTGCTGGGCCCTTGGCCATCATCTCTCCAGCAGAGAGAGCAGGCTTCCAAGAGGGAAGCACACGTGGGGCCAAGAGAACAAGTCAAGGCATCGTGAGCAAACCCAGTGTGCATTTTCTTCTCTGCACCTGAGCCAGCAGTGTTTCCACGTGTTGTAATTCCTTGGAAACACTTGTGGCTTCCCAGAATAAACCAGATAAGCGCCACGTCTGCCATGCATACGCTGGAAAAGGCAGGTGCTACACATGGCACAGGGCAAAACGTCCTGCCTGAGACTGGGAACCGTAGTTTTCAGAGAAGGCTGCGATAAGCAGAGCCTCCAACCCGGCCAAGACCAAGTGCCGAAGGGACAGGCGGGCACGGGCTCCGTGTGTGCGGGAAGTTTTGACGTGGGCGATAGCGAGGGCTGTTGTGCATTCCCAGCTTTGAACTGGGTGCTTGGACACTGCTCCTCTGCCCGGCTGCTTTGAGCTGGAGATGGAGCAGCAACACCTTGGCAGCTTTGACCGAGAGCAACCGACTCAAAGGAAAAATAAGGAAAAGCACTTGGCTGTCTCTTTTACTTACCTTCACGTTTCTGAAGCATCTCTTTAAGCTTATTTCCCCTTGAAACATCTAGACAAGTAAAACACATGCATGTACTGAGAAGGAAATAACAACAAAAAAGATCGTAACTCAAAAAATACCGAAAGTATTTTTGTCGTAGTTCCAGCCCAACAGGCAAAACTCTGCAGCGAGTTTCTTCCAGTGCCTCCCTTTGCTCCCATTTCCACGCCTGAGCACAACATACACTGCAGGGAAGCTTCGGACACTCCAGCATCCTCTCCCCAGTACTTGGCAAGAAAACCCCGATACTGGCGCTTCTTTGCCAATTAAATTATTATAATTTTTCAGCAGAAGACCGCAGCTGGTGCCAGTACCGTGACCCAGTGTCCAGGGTGGCACAGTAACCCTGGAAATCCCCAGTGACAGAGCGAGGGGCACGCTAACAACCTTAAAAATGTTGCCTGGCAGCCTGTCCCAAAGCACATCCCAGCTGTCGCCCTGCTGAAACCCTGTCGCAGAAAGGATCCAAGGCTTTAGCCCGCGGCTGGGGCAGCACAACAGGAGACCTGCAAGAGCTTGGCTGCTCCAAAACGCTTTATTCGCTCGAAAAAAAGCCTTTCTTAAAAAAAAAAAATTAAAAAAAAAAAAAAAAATTCAACTTGCACAAGTTTTGGAGTTACCGAAAGCGTTCACCCACGCGTGGTGCTTTGTCCCGCTCCCCGGGACGTGCCGGGTTAGGTTCCCCCCCTCACCGCGCAGCCCGGCGCGGGCGCTCACTCACCGGGGGCCGCGCAGAGCANGCCGGGGGCTTGTGCCTTGTGCGCTGGAACGTGGAGCGAGATACGTTTCGCTAGGAAAAGGATCCAGCCTTTTGTTTGGCGTGGCATAATTTGCCAATTCCTAGCAGAGCTGCTTTTTTTCTTTCTTTTTACGTTTTGGGGTTTTTTTGTGGTTCCTCGTAAAGCGGCGCAAAAGCCCTTTCAGCAGCTTATTCAGGCTTTTCTTACAGGGGAATTAAAATAAATAACTAATAAAATAGCTGTAGCATGTCAACTTTTTTCTGCACATAAAGCCAGTTTGTTAGTTGCCTGTAACAACAGATGGAAATTGAGAGCTTGTCTTGGTGGAGAAATGTATCAGAATCAATCAACGCTGGCTCAGTTCAGGAATTTTCTTTCTCTCCCTTCCTCCAAGTCCACCGAAAACTGCAACGCAGTTTAACCAATTAGCTTTAAAAAATCATTTCAATTTCTCTTTCTGCATATATACAGCTTCAGCTTGTAGTAAGAACTCAGAGACCAAAAGTCAAACTCACAAACTAAAAGCCCTTACTCAGCAGGATCATAACTGTAATGGCGCCTAAACTTACTCTGTCGTTTCCCAGTTCAGACCTCAGCTCCCCTAAGTGAATTCAGCTTCTCTCAGCTCCTTCCCCTGCAAATGCCAGAAACAGCCCGGATGAGGCCTAGTGAAATCCTTGCCCATCCTTGGACACAAACCTCTCTCCTCCCTCGCAGCAGAGACCCACCACACTCAGAAGACCGTTATGGGTACAGCGAGGAGCGCGGGAGGGATTTAGGGAGAGTTGAGGGTGAGCCAGGGAGAGCCAGGTTCTCTCTGTAACCTACTTGTGAGAAATCTGGCAAGCGCTGGGGCCTTGGCTCGCTCGATCCAAGGATTGTTTCCAGATTGCAGATGAATATACACACACACACACACACACACAGAGTATATACTGTATATATTGTAGCTGTATATAAATATGTCTATTGAATACATATGTATATATATGTATATATATATACATCTATGCCTGTGTATGGTGAGGGAACTGTGCAGTGATGTGACAAATCCCTGTGATGAGATGTGGAGCCCATCAGTGCTATTTCAGGCACAGCTGTTGGGAGGGTGAGGAGTGGAACAAGACCTTATGGCTGGCTTTACCACATGCCTTAAACCTCAAAAGCAGCACCAGGATGGGCTGGGCCCTCAGGAGTTCCCCAGCCCCAACTGCTGCTTCAGGTGACTGCCCCTGATCTCCTCAGGCTTCTCCCGCCTTGTGAAAAAAGTATTTGGAGCTGCACCCAAAGCCTTGCCTCTGCTTCCATCCATCCCCCAGCACTCAAACTAATGCTCAGGCCTCTCTGCTCATCCCAGTTGAAGTAGCAGTGACAACAGCTTGAAGAAGAGACGTAGTTGCTCCATATAAGGTGCCCCTTGTTCTCTGCAGGAGCCACACCTTCAAGGAGAGCGGAGTGGGAGGGAGCAGCACCTTCCTGACCCCTGCCATGGAAGCACTCCCACACGAGGCAGCTCAACTCCTGTGCAACTGGGAATGAAAATTGGTTTGTCCTTTCTGCCACTGCTTTTGAGTGGGTTTTTTTCCCCTATAGCTCCATGTTTCAAGTGTCATCAGACTCAATGCTGTGTGTTGGAGCTAACACCCCTTCTTCTTAATCAGTGCCCTCTTTCATCAGCTTAACGTTGTCAGCCTCTTTACTGAAACCACCTGAGGTTCTGGGATAGCTGGTTGGTTGCAGAATATGGCTAGAAGGGACAGAAGTGAAGAGCACATATGCAGGGCTACATGAAACAGCCGTGACATAGATCATTTATAAAACCAGGGAGAGATAACTCATGAATATTTATGGTTTACTGCTATGTTGGTAATGGCAAAGGGTGTTCTGTTCAGCTGGTTGGTTTGTAATAAGCCTTGTGTGGGAGCTGGAGCTCTGCAGAACTTCAGGGTCTTGGTGCATCTGGACCAAGGTATTGCAAAGCATAAAACCTCCTCCAGATAGCGAATTTATCACAATGACTCAAGAAACTGCCGAGATAAAATGCTATCTGGTGAAAGCCAGAGAATGGATTGACTCAAGTGCAAGGTTATTGTAGAAAATCATTGCTCTGGTGTTAGAGGAAGTGATTGACAGAAGAATATAATGCTCGGGGTTAAATTGAGTGCAGTATCTTCCCAGAAGAGGTCACTTTCTCAGTTCAGGGGCCAGAAGTTTTTGACATAAAGTAAAAAAGTTGGGTGAAAATTTAAGACTACTTCGTTTCAAAGGCAGTGGTGAAAGGCAACCAGTGCTTTCTATTCCAGGTTGTTTTAAGGACTAAGGCAGCATTGTCCTGGTGTTGTAGTAAGACACATTTTTTTTCTGCTGAGTTTGTGACTACTGTATCATTATTAGAAGCACTTACCTTCACGTGAGTATCCATGTTTATTGACACGCCTGCAGTACCCCTTTCTGCTATTTGAATCGTAGAATCATTCAGGTTGGAAAAGACCCTTGGGATCCTCGAGTCCAACTATTAACCCTACTCTACAAAGCTCACCCCTAAACCAGATCCCCCAACACCACATCTAAACAACATCCAGGGATGGGGACTCAACCACCTCCCTGGGCAGCCTATTCCAATGTCTGACTACTCTTCTTATGATTTTTTTTTTCCTAATGTCCAGTCTAAACCTACCCTGTTGCAATTTGAAGCCGTTCCCTGTTGTTCTATCACTAATTACCTGTGAGAAGAGACCAGTACCAACCTCTTTATAATGTCCTTTCGGGTAGTTGTAGAGAGTGATGAGGTGTCCCCTCAGCCTCCTCTCCTAACTAAACAGCCCCAGCTCCTTCAATCATTCGTCTTAAGATTTATTCTCCAGGCTCTTCACCAGCTTCGCTGCCCTCCTTACATGTTTGCCATGTAAAACCGCAGCCACTGTGCACAGGACTTGGATACCGCAGTGTGTTCTTGGGATCTCTGTCAGCACTGACATCTCTCTCTTTAAAATATCCCTTTCTTCAGCATGGAGAAGTTTAAGGCATGTCTTAGAGCTTGGTTTACCCGCGCTGGCACACCAGTGCAGGGAGCTCTCTGCCCGCACAGCTGCTCAGCATCCCCAGGGATTTATCCCGAGGCAGGCAAGTCTATGTGGATGATGTCATTTGGTTGACTGTCTTTCATCACCACTGGGGACAATGGTAGACTCTTGATGTTGAAACTTTGCTGAAAGATGTTAATTGATGTTGTCAGCAGGACTGTTGCCCAGACAGCCCTGGGATGCGGAGCGGTGAGCAGAGCCCCTTTCACGATCCACGTAAAACTCTGTCAAGCCCTTTAGCACATCAAGGATCGCTAACTGGAAGAATGCCTGTGGCAGGACAGCAAGATGGAGCTGAGTTTTGCCCATTCCTCAGCGTGGGTCTGGGTTATAGTCTTGCAAGCCTGTGTGTTGAGGCAGAAATCTGGGAGCAAGCCGGGAGAAAGCCACTCAGAGCCCGACTTTGAGAAACAACGGGAGGGAGCCAGGCAAGGAGCTCACTGGAGCTGGAGAAATCCCCATCGCTGAGCCCACTGCCAGCCAGCGTTTTCTTCAGAGCCTGTGGGACTCCGTGTGTGTTTTTTGGGGTAAGCAAAGAAGATCCTAGCGGATGTGTTAAAAAGTTCTGAAACTTGTTGCGTATTTGGCAGCCACTCAGGAGACCCTGTTTCATCTGTGTGACCTCTGAGTTTACACATAGTGTTTTTAAGCCCAGTGGCTTCTAAACTACCTAAAGTAGTGTGGGTATGTGTAGCTGTTTAACTGATCTGAACTAAACGAGGCGGGGGGGAACAAATCTCTGCATCAAAGCACCACTGAATCTCTAAGTGTTTGAATTTTTTTATTATTGTTGTACATTTTGCCTACAGAGAGGTTTCTCAATAGCGAAAAGCCACTGTTGCTTTTGCATCTCATCATAGTAGCTGTTGAGAGGACTGTGTTATATTCGTTAAAATGTAAAAGATAGAATCAGTAATGGCCGCTCAAGGATATTCAGAAATGCAAAGCAGAAAAAAAAAATCATGTTAAAAAGATTGATCTTGGTTTCTTTCCTTCTTCCTTTATTAAGCCTCATGTTTTCAAGTGTTTCAACACAATAATGTTATGCATATAGTGTATATGAGATACTTATATAATCACAGGACTCCCAAAGCTGGATTTTCAAGGAAACAAAAAAAAAAAAACAACCAACCCATCAAATATAAAAAGATCTATGAAAAATTATTGAAACCTGGCATCAGCTTACTCACTTAGTAGGCAAATAGCTAAGTTGGAAATTGGCCAGCGACTGCAGGAGATGACACTTCATCTTTCGCAAAAAAAGCACCCTGAAGATTTTATTGATCTCCTAAAATGACCCATTTGGTCAAGAACGTAGCAGTGTTGAACAGTGCTTCCAGCACACAGAATGGGATTATTTTCTGTTAATGAGGTTTTTACAAAATCTCCCAGCCGTATTGGCCTGGTCGCCAGCCTTAGGACAGAGGCATTTGGCACTCCAGCTTGTTTTCTCCAGCCTGTTCCAAGAAAACTGCAGGAGTCCTGTTTTCCTTCCAGACAGAAGGAAGAACATTTAAATCATCAGTTCAGTTCTTTCCAAAACAGTTTGAGTTTCGTGCTACTTCTTCCACTGCTCCAGAGTCCTCCTGACAGTGACAGGACCAGCCTCAAGTCCCAGGACAAACACCTTTGCTGTAAGGAAAGTTAATTTGTTGCTGGCTGTGAGCCTGATGGGCCTCAACACATGGTTTAGGACACGTTTCCTCTACTGAGTCTCAACTGGTCACACCATTACTTTGGTCCATGTTATTAATAAATATCAATGCTTATGTCTTCCATAGAAAATACCTTAAAAAACAGTCTGTGCTTTTTTTTTCCCCCCTTGTGCTTGGCTCCTGCAGGTATTTTTTGCAGCTTCTAGCTGACCCTATCAGATTAGAAATGGTGTCTGTTGGTCTGGCCAGCCTCCTCCTTTGACTAACTGACAGTACTTTCCTGACCTCGCTATGGAATTAACCTTATTGCTCTGGTGATAAGCACAGTGAGAAGCAGATTAGCTCAGCACTGTTATCTGATCACGGCTGCTTCCTTTCCACAGAAGAATAAAAAAATTTCACTCTCTAAGAAATCTCTCTTCTTTTTTTCTCTTCCACTGCCTTCAGTATGTTTTTAGGACAAACCTGGATGTATATGGCAAGTCTGTGAGTCAGACCTAACAGGAAGGGAGATGGAGACAGACTGTAGGACATTACAAAGTGTTTTTTTTACTACAGCCTGATTTCATTCAAATCTTTCTTTCTTTTACTGCTGCCTCTCGGGACTCTTCTTTTTCTGCTTCAAAACATTTTCCCTGAACTCTTATTTCTGAGCGATTTATGACTTGTTTTTATTCCCTTATATTATTATTAACATCCAGAATGCATGCACACTTTAAAAAAAAAAAAACAAACAACACAACAAAATCAACAAAAAAAACCCACCCAACAAACTGGCTGCAACTACTCAAAGATTAGTAAATGCAAAGCCTTTAAAACCTTAATTTAGCGGTTTGGTTTTAGCATCCCCTTTCCTACACATTATTACTGTCTTAATGGTTTCTACACATTTCTGTTCTTTCCCCAAAACTCTGGGCTTACTCATGGGGTGAGTGCTATTCATATAATAAAAAAAAAAGCTACCTGACCTTGTGCTACATCATGTCATCAGTGACTATTCACAGTGATCAAGCTCTTCCCTGAAGAACTTCCCATACCACCACCAGCTGCGCTGTCCCGGCTGCCATGGTTTCTCCATCTTCCTTGTCCCCAACTAAATCCTTATCACAAGAGCATTATTTCCTCCCTTGTGCTTCACCAGAAAGCTGGTTTGAGGACACAGCACCAACACGTCAGCGATGGCAAGATCAGGGGTAGTTGTGAGGAGTTTCTTGCAAGTCCAGCCACCTTCAAACACTTGGGCACCTTCATCACGGCTGGAAGAATGTGCCTTCCTTCCCCACCTGCAGCCCTGAACCTCTTTGTAGAACAGCGCACATGAGTCTCTTCCATCGTAAAGAGCATCACTAGAGGAGCCAACCTTCCCAACACACAGTCCAGTACCCTATGATGAATCCAGCACAAACTGGAGGACGGCTGGAAACCGGGTTGTGCTTCCCAAGGCAATTGCCTAACCTTTAAGACCTCCATGTGGTGGCTTGCTATCACCAAGATGGGGAAATTCCTGCCCTCTGCTATCTCACCCTTCTCTCCCTTACCAGCTCTGATTCTAGTACTTTTTGGAACCAATTCAGTTTGTGCAAAAACCAGACTAAATTTACTTCCACTGGGTTAGTTATCTTCAGGACTAGTGAGCTGTGATGGCTCAGGTAGGTGGTTTGTAAGAGCTGGGGCTGAGTAAGAAAGAGGGGGAAGAGTATGGCAAGAATTGGGGGAAACTGCTGAAACAGAACTTCTTTCTTTTTTTTTTTTTTTTTCTGGAGGAGATTATTATATCTTCTACACCTTCAGGAATAGCCAGGGGCCTGGCTGACTTGATGCTTCCTAAGCGCTGTCCCTGGAACAGGTCACTGCAGAGAGAGGTGTGATCCAAATCCACACTAATCCCATCCAGTCTGAGTGCCCTGCTTCAATTGCTTCTTCCTCCAGTCTTCTGTTTGAGTCTTTAGAAATGCCTAAAACTGGTTCCTGCAGGCCAGATTAGTGTCTTCATGACCCCTGAGTGATGCTGTTGAATTTGGACATGCTCCAGAGTGGATTTCTGCCTGTGCAGGCAAGTTTACTAGCAGAACCAGTTTGCTTGATGAGGAGCAAAGGGCTTGAGACAGTGACAGGTTAGCTCTGCCCAAGGTTTCCTTCCCTGTGCCTCAGTCCCCTCAGCCCCAGCAGCCTACCGTCAGGGCAAGCCCTGCACATCTCCACTGTCACCTCACCAGCATGGACAGAAGCCTCAGAGACCTGCAGGGACACAGCACGCGCCTACGGAGCGTGTGTTTTAAAACTATTTTTTTAAACTTTGAAACAGAACAGAGTGGGTGCATTTTCATGGGGAAGGAAGTGGGGCACATCCCAGACAGCTGCTGCCACCTCTTGCTCAGTTTGAAGCCCCTGTTTCAAAGCAGGGGAGCTGGAACGTCGCCTGAAGCCTGCCAGGCGTTTTTAGCATGAACAAAACAACCTGCTTTCCCCTGCCTGCCTTTTTGAGGCAGGTAAGAAATCACATGGGCTGAAATTTGCAGCAGCACCGCCAGCCCGCCTGAGGCAGGGCCCCCGGCACACAAAACGTCTGCCCAACTAGTTGAAATACGGCAAAGTCAGCCGCCGCGGAAGGCAGGCGATTGCTCTCTCCTCGGTCAAACACAAGTCTCTGGGAGCCTTAACAAGAGGCAGCACATCCCAGCTCGGAGCACAGTTCTCTGGTTATCAGAGCAGAAACCTCACTTGTCTTCCTGACATTATCACGTGTGACCTCACACCTCTCTTGATCTACTTTGCGGTTGCTCTTGCTGGCTTTGCTTTATAGCTGTCCTCTCCAGTTTCACCAGTGCCCTACCTAAGCCCTGCCTGTGAGCAAGCCTCTGCGCATCTGCTGTTGGATTACCTTTCCGATTCACAGTTCGATTTGTTTCCAGGAGAAAGCACTTTCTCTAGTGCTGCTGTTGAGTAAGAGATCGTGACATCTTTAATCTTCCCACGTGAAGCTCCGCTGCACCCGGCCGTGCTGGGATGCCAGTGACTTCAAAGGGTGTGTGTGCCAACCTGGCAGCACAACGACTGCAGGGTATGGAAATCTGAGGGGAGGGGTTTTTTTTGCCTGCTGTGATCTTTTCGGCCTCCATCCTGCAAGTATTCACGCACACATGTATTTTTAATCATAAGAGCCCTACGGAATCCCATTTATCTCAGAAAGATTAAACCCCAGCCTGCTGCTGTTGTGCCTAGATCTCGCAAAACGCTTTCGTACAGAAACGTGCCTCTCCTGGAAAGGCAGACTTTTCATCCTGGCTCTTTGCTCTGCTGGGGTTGTGTTGAGTGGCCGGTGGAGGGGAACGCTGCTGGGCTTTGATCCCAAAGCCTGGCATGGGGCAGAGCCCATTAGCTCTGCCTATGCTGAGAGGGCTGCACAGCTTCAGAATTCAAGCTGGCTGTCCTTCACCCAAGCAGAAGAAACTGCTGGCATTTGTCAATGTAGACGGGCCGCTGAAGTCTCTGTTAGCTCCTCTAGACATCGTCATAATTGCTCTACACCCTGGAAATCTTGCCACGGGAGATGGCTGTGGCACAGAGGAGCTGATATGCTGCCATCCATCTCCAGCCTGTTGTTTCCTCTCCATCAATCAGAAACGTCTGGTGGGTGAGACAGTCCCGTTTTGGGCCAGACCAGATATGCACTTTAACCCAAAAGCTAGTCTGCTTCAGCAATAGGAATTCCAAGGATGTATTCTTCAAGGTCCGATGAGAAATTTAACTGCTTACTTCTACCAAAACCAACACCAAAGTCTTTCGCCTCCTCCTTTCTCAAGATCCACCTTTGCAAACCTTTGTGTCCAACTCTTTTTTTTTTTTCTTTACTTTTTTTTTTTTTAAAGACTACAGTGATTTTTGCTTTAAAGAACATTTGCCTGGTTTAACATCTCTTCATACCCTGCACCACGGATCTGTAGTACTCTTACTAAGCGAAGGATGGTGACTGCCTTTCTATTAGGTAATGTTACCACCTAATGGCCACAATGGAAAGATGTTTCCACCTGGTAATTATTAGTAACAAGTGGCTGTAAATCTAATACACATTAGCTCAACATTACTGGGAGCTGGGGAGGACCTGAGCAGGGTAATTGCACAGTGATGCTCTGGTAGTCTCTTTCTCTCCCATCTGTGTCCAGGTGAGAGGTTAGACATACAAGAGTGAGTAAATACAGAGACAAACCTTTGAGGTCTTCTTGTACTTTACAGAAGTGGCACGAGCACAGTAATGACTATATGACAGATCAGGAGAGGCCACACTGTGGTATTAGATTATTTTCACTCAAGCAATAACTGGGTTAGGAACATCTTCTTAAAGATGAACATTTGAACTTTTATTTTTCATTGTGACTGATGCAAGGCCAGCGTACGACATGCAATATAACCTTGGTATTGGTAGCCACTTGTTAATCAGAGACAGTAAGATCATTGAATCATAGAATTGTTTAGATTGGAAAAGACCTTTAAGATCAAGTCCAACTGCAAACTCTACACTGCCAAGTCCACGACTAAACCACCTCCCTGAGTGTCACATCTATACATCTTTTAAATACCTCCAGGGATGGTGACTCAACCCCTACCTTGGGCAGCAGAAAGGAGATAGGAGCAGATTGGACACTTGCTGCCTTCTTTTTCCAGTTAATAGAAAACTGAGAGATGACAGATCAGTCATACTTTGAAGCATGCAGTACCAGATGTAGGAGCACATTGCAGACAACATGAAATTAAGCAGGAGTGTCGATCTCCTTGAGGGCAGGAAGACTCTTCAGAGAGATCTAGATAGGTTGGATCAGTGGGCTAAGACCAATTGTATGAGGTTAAATAAGGCCAAGTGCCAGGTCCCACACTTTGGTCCTAACAACGTCATGCAAAGATACAGGCTTGGGGATGAGTGGCTGGAGAGTTACCTGGCAAAGAAGGACCTGGGGATGTTAGTTGACAGCNCAACCTTAATTATTCTATTATTCTATCATTCTATGATTTTTCAGAGATCTAGCCTGGCTCACTGCTGAGCATCATTTTTAGGCACCTGGACAAGAAGAATCCTGGTCTTCTTGATTCAAATGCAACACTTGTTCTTGAGTTCAGTAAAGTCAACACTCTACCCTTGATTATTTCAAGTGTCATTTTTATCATGGGACTTGGTTTGGCCATTTCATGAGAAACAGTGTTACACTAAAAAGAAAAAAAGATCCAATATAACCAAATCACTGCATCATTACAAAGCCACTAAACATGCCTATACAGAAAAGCTTTTCCATAGTATAATCTTACATGACTTACTTCTTAATTTATTTTGTACTTAAACCAACCCATACTTTAGTGTTCAGAGAGGAAGGAGAGAAATATAGAGTAGAAAGAGAAGAGAAACACAGAGCAGAGGACTTTTTGTCTGAAAAAAAGAAATATGTGTTATAAGGTATATGCTTTAGTAAAGAAGCTAAAACCCTCAAATCTCCACTACTGTCACCATTTCTATACTGTTCCCATCAAACTTACAGTCTCAATATGTGAAACAATCATTCTCCCCTAGCCATGGAGAAATCCCACTGCCAAAGGCACAGATTGATTTCCCTGGGAGCTCATAGACAGCTCCAGGCTAGGTCGAAAAACACGAGATAAAGTAAAGCAAAGGCTGGCAGAATACCTTCATTTTTGTTTCATTACAGACAAATTCCACCTGTTCTTATTTTATCAGAGATTTCTCTCCCATATTCATCTCTGGTTTCCACTTAAACATCTTATACATTCATTAAAAAATAAGCTCTCATACACAGAGAACTAAACTCTTATATGCAAATGAACAATACAAGCCAGGCATATTATTCAAAGATCCAAGCGCGTTCTCTGCATCACAACATACTGGAAAATGTATCTGCATTTTTCCTTTCCAGACTATGTGAGCAGCTTCAGGAATAAATTATCCAAAACTATCTGAGGCTGAGTTTGTGACAGGAACAGTTACAGTTATGAAACATATATATTTTGTTTACTAATACTTTAGTTCTGTGCATGGGCGATGCAGGTGCAGGTTGAGGAGCAGCCTCCCTTTTGCAGTGCTCAGAACCTCTTTGGATGTGTAATGGGCTCAGAGTCTGACTTCTGAGGGAATTATCAGACGGGTGTTAACTAGCATGTGAAAGGTATGAGACATTTTTCTTAGGTAACACTGGCACAACTTCAGAGGGATTATCTTGGACTATGTGACTCTTTCTTAATCAAGGAGAGATTTTTTTTCCTCTGTGCTAAAAGACAGTCTCTGTCACTAGCACTCTCCTGGATCCTGAGACATAAGTTTATACAGGGATGGCAGAGGATCTGAATTATGCAGGTGGTCAGCCCAGAGTGATGTCTTCTAGCCTTAAAATCAGTGCATCTCTCTCGGATATGAAAGGAAGGAAAAGACAGGTGGTAGCACAGAGTTTGTACATTTACAAATCACCTATGAAATTGATTGCTTCAGAGTTACACAAAAATGTCAGCCAAGGCCAACTTTCCTTCAACCTGTTACCATTTTCCCATCAATTGCCAAGTGGCTTCAGGCAGTATCTGAAGAAAGATGATGGCTGATGACAGTGCTACAAGGAGCAGAGGGGCTGCAGGTGAGCAGCAGAGCAGGAAAAGGGTGGTTACATAATACATCAGAAAGACCAAGAGAGAAAAGCAGGACTTGATTCTGCAAGGCCTCCACAAACTCCTTTACTTGCAGAAGTTTAAGACTTGTACCTCCTGCTGAAGACAAAACCTGGGTGGCAAGAGGTGAGAACATTCTCCGCAAGCACAGCCTTCACAAAGCAGAATAACAGAGATGTGCACCTTCCCATTGCTGCACTGAGACCCAGCCATCAGACTGGCTGACTGCCATGTGGAACCACTGACGTAAGGGTTTATCCTTTCTGTAACTGCAAAGTCAGGTTTGATTCACTCGCTGGTAACTGTTCTGTTCCAAAGACTTCACCATCTTTTCTCAATAACCACACTTGGTGATCTGGACCACTCAGTGGATAAAGAATTGGCTTGACGGTCGCACCCAAAGAGTGGCTGTCAATGGGTCCATGTCCAAGTGGAGGCTGGTCGCAAGTGGAGTCCCTCAAGGGTCAGTACTGGGACCGGTCTTGTTTAACATCTTCATCAGCGACATGGACAGTGGCATCAAGTGCACCCTCAGCAAGTTTGCCGATGACACCAAGCTGTGTGGGGCGGCTGACACGCTGGAGGGAAGGGATGTCATCCAAAGGTTCCTGGACAGTCTGGAGAGGTGGGACCATGCCAACCTCATGAGATTCAACAAGACCAAGTGCAAGGTCTTGCATCTGGGTCGGGACAATCCCAAGCACCGATATAGGCTGGGCAGTGACTGGCTTGAGAGCAGCTCTGAAGAGAAGGGCTTGGGGATACTGGTGGATGAGAAGCTCACCACGAGCTGTCAGTGCATNCCCCCATGATTCTATGATTCTATGATCTGTATTTTCAGAGATCGTTGACACAGCCTTAAAGGCTTCCCATCCGCATCTGTTGCCAAAGAGCTTCTCATCTCCCTATAGCCGCATTGGTATTGACAGGCAATGAAGTCATATTAAAAAAAAGACATTGAGTATAAGACCTCTAAATAATGCCCAAATGGATTTATTTATTACAGAATGTCAGCGTGTTGCAACATCCAAATGAACATTCAGGTGAGAAGTCCCAGAAAATATCAAACCCTGCACAGTTTCTTTCAGACAACCCTTCTGTACATCATTAAGCCTTGCCTATAGTAGGTCAAGCCAAACACAGCATGCAAACATTTCTGTATTTCAGCCTGTGCTAAAGAAATGGTGTTTTCCTTATTGTTTTTTAATGACAGATATTTCCCTTTGAATCTCCATACACCAGCATGGGTCATTCTACAGTCACCTTAAAATTCTGCATGCGTACATGAACACAGGTGAATAAACTGCAATGGTCAAACATGCAGACAAGAGATTAGATCCCTGCATGTCAAAGTTTTTTAAAACAGTGTCTGTCCCTCCCTGTTCCCTACACTCATTAAGGGACAACCTTCTTCCCCCCTACCCTTGTATTAAGAACGTCCCTAAACCAGCTAGATCCCTAAAAACGCCCAGAGTCAAACTTCTTCATGAAAGCTGCCCTCTCTATTACACATTTGTTTGAGGCCAAGAATACAGCTTGGCCTAAACCAAGACCTTGTCGGATCTTGGCAAGAGTTCTGTTCAAAGAGTTTAGAAGTCCATGCCTGATTTAACCTCGTGCCTCCAAACAGCAAACACCAAGCAGGCTGCCTTGCCCCAGGTCCCCCTGCCCAGCCTGCCAGCACAGTATTTTCTTGCACTTAGTCTCTGTTAGTCAGGGATGTGGTGAATTGTCACTTCAGACCGTTTCAATCAGTCCAGCCAGTGGGATGCCGTGGCTAGGTTGGGACATCCGTGCCCCGAGGGGCACCGTGGCTACAACTGTATCATGATGCTGGCAAAGCTCACCTTCTGCAGACCTGGCTTAAGTCCTCACCTTATCTGGACTATGAGCTAGTAAAAACCAGTCTTGGGAGGAGAGGCAACCTAGCCTTTACAGACATACTAACTAGTGATCAGAGTTGAGGATTAAAAGTGTATCGTGGCTGATGCCTTCAGCTTGCTTTCAAGAACGACAGTGAAGCTGAGCTGCAAAATTGTCAAGCATGCTTTTGTTAAATATACTTTCCCTTTATTCCCCAAAGGTGGCATTGTTAATTGCATCCATAAATGACTTCTTAAGTCCTCTCATGTAGCAGCCTGAAAGGCAAGTTTTGAAATGGAATCTGACGAACTTACAAAAGTACATAAATCGTAACCCATCTGTGGCTACAAACTGCAGTTTTCACTAAAGTACTGATTTTTAGTTGTTTTCTTGTTGGTCAGCTGCAATAAAAAAATGTTAAGAAACAAACAATAGCATTACTACAACAGAGACTCTGCTAATCTCTCTCTCTGTTCACTCGCTTCTAATATTTTCAGCCATTTCCTTCACTACGGAGCATGTATTCACACCGCCATGCGCGCACGCACCTTCTATCAAGGAAAATACCCTGTGTAAAGCTACAGACTCAAGCAGACTAAAACATTTCTTTACAACACCTCACAGTTGTTGTCAGGGAAAACACCACAATATTGTCTTCTAAAGAACACCGACATGTTTTTGACATTCCTCCCCATTCTCCAGCAAATAAATATTTTATCAGTTTACCTGCAAAATAATATGCTTCCTGTCTCCTTCCCAAGCGCCTGGCCAGAAGAAATGACCTTTCCTGCCCCAGAACAGGTTTCTCTTTATTTCGGCCCACCTTGCCTCTTGCAAGCAAGGCAAGAAGCAAGCAAGTTTGCGAGTGCAGGAGGTAGGGGACTGCCTGGGATGCCGGGAGTCAAAGGCGCGTTTATTCTGCCTCTCCTGAATCCCAGCCCCTGGGCTGCAGGCGTCTGCCGAGCACTCCTTGGAGCGAGTGTGGAGAATCACGTTTCTGCTAAATCAGACCGGCTGCCTGGAGAAAGATGATTGCAAGCAGATGTACCCGTGTTCTCATGTGAAAGGAATTTGAGCTCTTGTGTCGGCTCTACCGTGAGCGACCGGCTCTGGGGAGTAGTTTAGTGCTCTTTAATTTCTTGCAGGTGCTGGGAGCCAGTGTGCACCGGTGCAGCAGAGCTGAGAGCCAGTATCCAGGAGGTGCACGGAGGGATGGCACAGCGAGGCTGAGCAGGAGGGCCAGAGGAGAAGGTAGGAGCAGCAGGCTCACCTCACTGCAGGAAACAAGGCTTCGTTTTGTAGACCGGTGCCCCTGGTAAATACCGGCAAACTCGCAAGGTTGCAGCCGCAAAACTCTGATTTTCTCCAGGCACAGTGTTATTTACCTGGTGTTATGGATAATCCAGGAGGAATAAACAGTATGGACATCAGTAAAATCAAATCTGAATTTGTAACTAGTCGGGGACAGACAACGAGCATGGCATCTGTATATTATAAAGCTCTGGTTTTCAGTGGGACAACCCAGTAATGTTGCAAACGTTCCAGAGAAAACACAATCGGTTTAAAGAAATTTTGATGCAGTTACAGCTGTATTTTGGAGGCACGTTATGTATTTTTAGTGGCAGAACAGCTAAGAAAAGACACATCCAGGCATTCAGTAGAAATGGCTGTACCCTTTGGATCATAACCTCAGGATATTTGGCCACACAAGGGTGAATATTCACGGCCATGGCACGTATCTAGTGGTGAAGCAGTTGTATGCAGTTCAGGTACTCCATATGGGGCTCACCTACAGACAACCAGCCACACATCCACATTCATGCAGGAGGACTGAGAAGGGAGGCTGTATTTACTGCTGCCACTTGGCAGTAACGTGATCATGGAGACCTAAAAAATACCACCACTGTGACTTGCTGTTTACTGTGAAAAACCCAGTCCACCTAGAGCAGGCATTTAAACCTAAAGGAACAGGAACTGGAAGCCTCCAAAAGGAGGTTTGTTCTTTGCTGACTCTACAGGAAAGCACTTACTCAAAGAGATGCCCTCTTAGAAAACTAAAATTTAGGTTCAGGTCTGGTCCCTGAGGGTCCGAGGCAGTGAATGTTTTCTAACAGCAGAGATGGGTTAAGCAATCCCTGTTCTGCCTTTCCCCACATTGTTCTGTCTGCCCACACGTCTCTTCATACAGCCATGCAGTGA
The DNA here is from genome assembly GCA_013396935.1 of Baryphthengus martii. Lineage (NCBI taxonomy): Eukaryota > Metazoa > Chordata > Aves > Coraciiformes > Momotidae > Baryphthengus > Baryphthengus martii. The sequence continues at coordinate 38,413 of VWZK01016220.1, forward strand.
TCCGGATCAGGGAAGTGGCTTTGGCTGCAAGTACCTCAAGGAAAAAAAGAGAAACAACCTCCCCATCTCTTCGCCTGATCTCCTGATCTACTCTGTCACTGACTGAATGAGCCACAGCATAGAGGACTGGAGGGCACGAGGCAGGGATGAGGACCAGGTCAGATGAGACTGAGCCACCCTGATGTGTCACCAGCACAAACACAGTCTGTTCTCCCTTCATCCCTTCCAGGAGCTGCTCTCACTGCTTAGGTCAGCTTGGCTCCAACAGCACATCCCATCATCCAACCCTAGTTAAGATCACTAAGCCAGCAGAAGAACAGTCCAGCAGCAACAGAGGTGGGCTACTCTCCTAGCTGGCTTTGTGAACGAAGCTCAGCGACGGGCCCAACAAGGGTATGACGTGGGACTGAGGAGGATGTGGAAATTTGCAGCTGAACTCGAGTGACAGGGCTTTCCTTTGAACAGCAACAAGGAGTGGGATTTCTCCAGTCACTCGGAAGAACGTTATCCCAAGCAAAAGAGGCAATTTAGGAAGCGTTGCCACCCAGTACGGCAGTATAGCCATGGCAGTAGCTAACAACGGTGAAATCAGGCAGGCTGGATTCATCCCTGATTTAATGGTGGGGTGGCAGTAGCCAGATGCTTTGGGATAAGGGTTATACAAGCACACAGGGAGGTACGATGCCTTTTGCTCGTAGGTATTCCCTAAGAAGGTCTCATGCTTAGTTTGCTGGGAAATGAAGAACGCTCTGCACAGATACCTGCTCAAAAGCCACTTGATGCCAGCCCCTCCAGTACTTTATCCTGCAAGGGCTTTAAAATCCCTGGCCCTCTGTCCTGTCCAAAGGTCACCTCCCTTGTGAGTCATTTCCCTTCAGAAGGTGAAGGGATGTCAACTAGAGCAGGTTTGGGAGAGAAATCCAGTCCTCAAGAGGCTTTTGGGCAGGGAAGAGGAGGAAAAAATCTGTCACTGCTATCAATCTTACAGCAATGGGAACAAAAAGGGGCTCCAGTGGCTTGATTGCTTTTTATCATCTTGCTAACTCTGACTTCTGAAGCAAGAATGATAGAATCTTAGAGTCAGGTTGGAAGGGAAATCTGGAGATCATCGAGTCCAATCCCCCTGCTAGAGCAGGAGCACCCAGGGCAGGCCACACAGGATCCAGGTGGGTTTTGGAAGTCTCTAGAGAAGGAGACTCCACAGCCTCTCTGGGCAGCCTGTTTCAGGCTCTGTCACCCTCACAGGAAAGAAGTTTTTCCTCATGTTGAGGTGGAACTTCCTATATTCCAATTTGTGCCCATTGCCCCTTGTCCTATCACAGGGCCCCACAGAAAAGAGAGTGGCCCCTTCTACTTGACACCCACCCTTCTGATCTTTGTAAACATGAATAAGATCCCCTCTCAGCCTTCTCTTCTCCGGACTAAACAGCCCCAGATCTCTCAGCCAAGAATCCAGACAGTGCACATCCCTGTGTGGCCCCAAGCACTAAACTTCAGGCAGGTTTCTGTCTGCACTCGCTTTGTTGGATATTTAGAGACTGAAGTGTGTGCCAAGGGGTTGTCTTTGTGGCAGCTTATGGCAGCATGCAAGAGACACCCGCCTCTGTGGGCCCACACCTGGGCTTTCAAGTGACTTTCCATTGCAGCATGTACCCAGAACCCTGACCCTTATCGCCCAGGTGCCACAGAGCTAGGGATGCTGAGAGCACCCAGCCCTTTGCCGTAGGCCCTCACCGATAACACCTTATGCTGATATGACTGGACGCCACTCACAGGGGAGCTTTGCTGATCCTTCCTCCCAGCCACCACGTCCCACGGGACTACCCTCCAACCAGAAGAGCCCGCTGGCACCTCGGCGTGCCACAGCCGGGGGCGGTGGGATGGCTTGCAGGAGACAGCTACGTTGGAAAGACACCACAGCAAAGTTCGTGAGCAAGAACAATCCCAGCGTATGGCCTGATCCGGGCTCCTGCTGCGGGATGCCTTTCCCAGCCTGAACATTTGGCTTGTGGAGGATACAACAAGTTGCTTGTCGGACAGAAACCTAATTCTCTACCTGTCTGGATAAAACACTGATAGTTAGCAACTCTGGGAGAAACCTTCCATAACACAGAAACTCTGCAGAAAAGGATTTCTGGTCAGACCACATCTTGAGTACTGCATTCAGTTTTGGCCCCTACTATACAAAAAAGATGTGGACAGGCTGAAGAGGGTCCAGAGAAGGGCCACAAGGATGATCAAAGAACTAGAAGACCTGCCATATGAAGAAAGGCTGAGAGAACTGGGTTTGTTCAGCCTTGAGGTAAGAAGGCTTGGGGGGGACCTTATCACCATGTATCAGTACATGAAGGGTGGCTACCAAGAAGATGGATACTCCCTTTTCTCAAGGAGTCACATAGAAAAGACAAGGGGTAATTGAATAAGTTGCTCATGGGGAGATTCCAGTTGTACTCCAGAGGAAAATTTTTCCACTCTAAGAGCAATTAGACATTGGAGTAGGCTTCCAAGGGAAGTGGTGGATTCCTCAACTTTAGACACTTTTCAGGCTCAGCTTGACAGGGTGCTGGGCCATCTCATTTAAACTGTATTTCTTTAGCTTAAAGGGTTGGGCTAGATGAATCTTGAGGTTGCTTCCAACCTGGGAGACTGTGATGCTGTGAATTTGCACACAGCCGCCTTTCTTACAGTCTGTGACTACGTGTCTGCATTTTTGTAATCAAAACTTTCCTCCATAGGTCCAGTGTCCAGGAGAACAGCTCTTCAGCAATACCCCAATTCAGATGTAGAAATCTTTGAATGCTACAACCAGTTGCTCAGATATGTTTGCGTTTTTTTTCAATAGCCAACAAAATAAAGATTATAAAAACAGTCATAAGACAAATCAAGTTAGACTGGGTGAGAATTTGCCTCAGCAGATAACCTTGTGTTATTAAGCTGGTAACTGAAGCAGAAAGCTACTTCTAGGCAGATGCAAAAGGAAGGAAAAAAAAAAAAAGTTGACGAGTCATTAGTCTGAATTACTAGAAAATGGGCAGCAAACTGACAGGTAGCTTCCAGCAAATTTCTATGTAAAGAACCCCAACCAAAGCTTTGAGAGGAATTTCAGTCCTGATCACTAAGAAAGGCTTGGACATTAGCCTGAGGAGGATTCAATATTTAGAAATCCGCTGATGCAACTGTGATGGGGAAATGTCAGCAGAAGGTGGCTGCTTTTAGCACCATGGGAGATGGACAAGAAGAGAAGGAACACAAATCCTGTTCATGAAGATATTTTATTTCAGATTTCTTGACCCATACTATTTAAATAGCACATTGGCCCAAATCAGAAAGAGAGGCAGTTTCTTTTCTTTACATTTGCAATTTTGCTTTAATAGCAGACAACAAATCTTGCGGATACTGAGCTATACAGTAACTGAATCAGCTGTTTGGGAGAAATTCTTCCTGCCTCTTTTGGCTGCTCCCTCTGGCTCCCTACATTCCAGCCACTGCTCTGTTTATATGTGTGTAATTCACACTACCAGTAATTCAGACTGCAAAGCATTTCTACCTCTCTCTACCCTAATGGGCCATGCCATGAATGGCCACTCTGTGAGGATACGCTCGAGCTCTCAGACCTGAGCAGCATTTTGTTGAAGGCATCAGCACACAGGTACCTTGCTGCCAGCATTATTCCATAAATAACTACAGTGGTATTTTTTTAGGGGGAAGAAATCACCCACAGCATCCCCCCCACACAATCCTCGTCCTAGTTAAATGAGTGAATTTCATCAAAATCCTCCTCCCCTTCAGCCTTCAATACTTGTCTCAAGCAGATGGCCCCATAAATAATACATCCTAGGAAACCCGATCAGCCACCTCTGGGATATGCTTGAGCTCCTGTCTCTCATCATATCATCACTAGATTAGCTCTGGGAATTCTTTTAATTTAATCCTTTTAACAGGTCATGTGTGCGAGAAGCGGTGACTGGGAGATCAGATGTGTTCGGCTGGGCTCCAGCATCGGGTGTCTGCAGCTGGCAGGTCCTTGCTTGCTGCTTTCGGGGGCTTTTGCTGCTGAGCTCAGCTGCTGACCCCTCCCTGCCTAAGCCTGAAGCGAGGGAGCCCAGAACTGATGTGATTGCACATGGGGAAGCCGGGAAAGAGGGACCAGGGGACGGAATATCTGAGCAGCACCATCACGTGCAGCCAGAGTATTCAGCAGGGAAAACCATCCTTCGAGCGGGGAGGCACTTGCTACTTTCTCTAGGAGTGGAAAATGTCATCTTTATTGCAGGATGTAAGACAGAAATCAATAAATTCAATTTTCTTTGTCTTTAGTACCCCCTGCTTTTTCAAATTACTGTATCTTAACAGGTGCTCAGAGAGGTTCCACAGGATTTATTCTCTCCCTCACACAACCTCACTCTGGGCACCTGGGCAGAAATACCAAATGCCAGTGATGAGCTGGGGCCTTCTTACAGCTACCCCCCCAGCCACACCAGCCTCAGGGCTTCCCATCCTCCTCCACTCCCTCCCTTTCTACAGCCTGAGCTCCACACACATTGGCAAAACTGCCATCGGAGCAGTCCTGGCTTGGCCGGTCAGGTCCTTTGCAAGCTGAATTTCATTTCCCCAACCTCCACTGTGCTGGGAAACACGTTTACAGCACTGCTCTGGGAAACAGCATCACCAAAATGACCCCACATAGAAAAACAACAACCCTTCCTCAAAGCAGAGCAAAACAGGCAAAGAAAAACCTCCATTTTTCGTTGTAAAGTTGGAGCTTCCTAAGGTCTCGGTGGACATTGTTGCTGCTCAGTTTTATCCACACAGTTCAGGCAGCAGCAAACTGCGGCGCAGAGGTGGAGAAATGGGACTCTTCCGAATTATTTCCTTGCCAAGAAAATTGCATTGCAGACCTACACCCTGATACTGCACTTCAGGCAGGCAGCTCTTCCCATGGGAACCGCAAAACAGCCCCCACGCCTTGACTTCCCCCTGCCACTCAATCCCTCTCTCCCAGTTCCTTCCAGGCATCGGGGAATGGAGGCAGCTGAAGGCCTGGCTGGGTTTGTGCTGCCTTCATTGCACACGTCCGCATGGATGGAGCTGCGAGACGAAGCTGGGGGAGGAAGCGCGTCCGTAGGTAGGGAGGAGAGGTGAGCACAGAGACTGCTTTTTATGCCTCCCTGTCTGTGGAGCCACAGCCTGGTCCCTGTGGTCACAGAGACTGAAGCTGGCAAGCTCCAAGACTCGTTTCCAAGGGGTTTGGAAACCACACTGCTTCTTTAAAAAACATGGGACCGGAAAAGAAAAGCTGGGCTTGAGTCCTTATCTGGAAATGCCTGCAGGGTGCAAATATTTAAAAGTAGCACTGCTAGACCAGAATATGCTAAATCATAACAAATCATATCTTGCATTTCTGTAATGCCTTTCATCCTCTGTTCTCTTCGCAAACATAAACACATGAAGTTCAACAACACATCTGGGGAAGTGTTTTGCTGTGTGGGAGCTTTCACATCCCAGTTTGGTAGACGAACAGACATGTGGGGTTGGTAGTGACCCCCCTGCCTCGTGTCAGACAGGATATCTGCGGCAGCAGCTGGAATGTGACCAAGACCTCCTGACCACTAGCCTTATGCTTGAGTTGAGAGATATCTTTCCCTGGTAGCCTCATGGATTTATTTGTCAAGAGATTGGGTCACAGATCCGGAAAATAGAATTTTGAGGTGGGGGGAAGACTGCAGGGGACAAAACAAACTCAACTTTTCCAACTATCTTTTTTTTGAGCTAATCAGTGTCTATCCGATGCATTGGCAATGCAGAGATGTCACCCCATTTAGGTCTCTGTCTCCTGCAGGCCCAGTTGGTATCCTGCTGGAAACTGATTATCAAGAGACACATTTACTGTGTGGCGAATCAGAATTTGTTATTATCACCACCCCATTAATTTCCACACACATCTGCTGGAGTACTTGTTTCTGCCCATGTCTCACATTTATCTTCATCTAATCCACTTTTTACTGCCCTTGACTTAGAGCCAGTAACTATCATGGGGAGCTGCAAACACTTGTTAGTTAACCATTTGCAATCGCCAGCTCTTCCACATTCCACTAGTCATTGGAGTTTGGTGAGTTTAAGTTCTGCAATGTCAAGATTATTTAACTACGTTATGAAATAAGTCACAAGCAAGCACCCTGAGCCGGCCCCAGTCCCCCAGGGGCAGGAGGGAAGAGGAAGTTGGGGTTTTCAAGGAGGTCTGGCAACTAATGAGCTCAGTTCCTCCTGGATATCAGTGGGACTGGGCTGTGCTCAGCCTGTGCCAGCTTCTTCTAGGAAGCTTGGCCTAAATCCTTTGATAAGCAAATAAGTAAAGAGGTTTTGCACATTCTAAGCCTTCTTCAAGTCCAACAGCAGACTAAACATGCCCCAGCAGCCCCCACCCCACTGGCTGTTGCCATCCCTCTGATGCAGCAGGAAGGTGGAGTGCTGCTGACTGGTCTGAAACCTCAGCCTCAGCAGTCTTTCATCTCCTGTCTTTCGGCCACCATCCAAACAGGACACATCTCAGCAAAGGGGAAGCGTTGCCGAGAGAAACGTGCTCTCAGACACACCGGCTTCCGACCTGCACCTACTGCCTACAGGACACCTCCAGTTAAAATGTTTTCTGCCGAATCAAAAAGCATTTCTCCTATACTACTTGACAGCCTCTTTTCCTCTGTCAAATGTAATTAGCTTCCCCTAATTAAAGGGCTGCAGCCGGGCTCAGCAGGAAGCCGGAGGAGCTTAGTCCTCAACCAACAGCTTTTCATTCCTCCTCAGCATTCAGGCAGCCAAGGGCCAGGAAGCCCAAGCTGACCCCCTCTGCGGCACCGCAGCACGTTGGGCACCTCCCTTTTGGGGACGCGATGGACTCCAGCAGCTGGGGACGGTGTGATGCTGCCAGGCAGGGGTGGGCAGCAGGAGGCAGCGTGTCCCAGGGCCTGTGGGATAACACGCCTGAAGGTTGCCTGTGCTTCGTGGGGTGGACACTAGCAGATGTTGCCCAAAGATTTCTTCTGGTCTAATTCTGTATCTGATAATGGGCTAAATAAAATCATAGAATCACAGCATTGTAGAATGGTTTGGGTTGGAATGGACTTTAAAGCTCGTCTAATTTCAATCCCCTTGCCATGGGCTGGGCCACTTCACACTAGACCAGGTTGCTCAAAGCCCCAGCAATCTGACCTTGAACACTTCCAGGAAGGGGGCATCCACAACTTCTCTAGATAACTTGTTCCAGTGCCTTACCACCAGTAAAGAATTTCTTCTTAATAACTAATCTAAATCTACCCTCTTTCAGTTGAAAACCATTACCCTTCATCCTATCACTATACTCCCTAATGAAGAGGCCCTCCCCAGCGTTTTTGTAGACTCCCCTTAAGTACTTGAAGTCTGCAATAAGGTCTCTCTGGAACCTTATATTCTCCAGGCTTAACAACTCCATCTCTCTCAGTCTGTCCACAGGAGAGGTGCTCCACCTCCCTGATCATCTTTGTGGCTTCCTCTGAACCTGCTACAACAAGTCCACGTCTTTCTTAAGCTCGGGGCCCCAGAGCTGGATGCAGTACTCCAGGGTGGGTCTCACTAGAGCAGAATAGAAGGGAGAATCATCTCCCTTGACCCACTGGCCATGGTTCTTTTGACACAGCCCAGGATGTGAGTGACTTTCTGGGCTGCACTCACACATTGCTGACTCATAGTCACTTTTTCACCCACCAATACCCCCAAGTCCTTCTCTGCAGGGCTGCTCTCAGTCCACTCATTGCCCAGCCTGTACTTCTGCTTTGGTGTGATCTGATCTGTTCTGTTTGTGCTTACTGTGTCCAGTTGGAGTTAAATTTCTTCATTCTACCTTTGTCTGAAATACATATCAAGTAGTTATACATGGACAGGACAAAAATATCCCCTCAGAGCCCCTTGGGAACCCACATGAGGCCTGACTGCAGGGATGGTGGTTGCACTAACGGCCTGAGCAGCACATGCTGGCTCTACCCAGCTGCAGAGCACTCCCCAGCCTCTCCATTGAGCAAGGAGGCAAGAAACAGGAATCATCTTATTTTCACTTGTACAGCCATCCACAGCAGTGTGAATAACGTGCATGTGGCTGGGCCAGAATGTTCTCTGCCCCAGCTCCTGCTCTGTACCTGATATCCTGTAGCTTGCTCCCGCTTGCCTACTCGCCGCTCTGTGACGTTCTACAGATTGCGTGACGTTGATTTTAACGGAGCAGCATTTTATAATGGTCATGTGATGCCATAAACTGACAGAGTTGACAAGTGCAGTCATGAATGGAGCCCACCTCCTCCCCTGTTCAGGCACCCTGCCATCCCGTTAGCTTCAGCAGTAGGAACATTACATCTTGCGTCAAGGCTGAATTCATCTGACTTCAATTTCTACCCACTGGATCTTGTTATCCCCTTGTCTGCAGCTTTATACCACCCCACTGTTCCCTTATCAGATAGATTTTTCTGTGTGTAAGAATATGAGTCACTGCTCAGCTTCCTTCTCGGTAAGAAAGGCAGCCTGTCTACCTGAGGTCACATCTGGGTAGGCCTGGTCTCCAGGCTGAGGGTCACCCTGACTGTCCTCCTGGGGACTCTCCTCAGTATTTTCTCATCCTCCATGCAGCGTGGACCCCATAACTGGGCATCTCACTCCAGCAGTGGTCTTGGGCTTGCTGCATAGAGGCACAGCGACGTGCCTGCTTCTGCTTGATTCCCCTCTTCTTGTGCAGCATGGCCCTGGGAAGCCTTTCCAAGGAGGTTATTCATAGCCATGCTCATACCCTTCCTGAGACAGACTCTCCTGTCTCACAGGTACTCCTTGTATTTTCCAAGCTGCAAGTTGCCTCTATTTTAGAAATTTTCAAACATGTTTTAGGTGGAGATTATTAACCAGACAGTATCCTTTCTCAGTAACCTGTCATTATCACCATAGTTTCATCCACTAACTTTCCCACAGTGCATTTTATTTTATTTTTACAGCACAGGTTTCTCATAACACTTAACGACTGAAATATTAGATGAAATTTTGCTCGTTAAAATGATTTATTTTTTTTTCCACAGGTCTCTTTGACTATACTTAAATACGGGTCTCTTCCTCTTCAAAGCTGTTTCTGGTGGTGACTTGGACTACAATGCTGGCTGTCATAAAGATGATCCAGGCTCTTGTAGCATAGAAGACAAGAAGACTGTTGATCTCCAAGCCAAAGGTAAATCCCATCAGTTTATTTAGAAGCAATTCAGCTTCTACAGTTAAAGTTTAATTACTAAAATACCTGAACATTTACCAGGTTAATTAGACAGGATCAGCAAAATCTCATTCAGATGTAGTGGTTTCCTTATTTCCATTTAGATATGGATCTGTTTTGGCTTCAGTGGAGGCTGCTGTGAACCTTTACACTCAAATCAGCAAAAATGCCTGCAGCCTTTTTACTCCTCCTTACTCGCATTTAACTTTTTTCTTCCTAATTTTTGTCAGTGTTGATTTACACACTGGTACTCTTCTTCCCTTCAAATGTGTAGGCCTATCTGAAACTCACCACTGATGAAAGTCCTTCCACTGGTCTCAGAAGGCCCTACCTGAGACTCGTAATCTATGCATTACCTCGGCTGTAAACATCTGAGATACGTAAATAATCTCTTCCTATCATGTCTTTTTTTTTTTTCAAATATGCCATACAAGCTGTTAATGGAGCAAATTACATGGAAACATAATCTGTATTCCTGCAGGTTTTGTGACTGTGCTTGCTGCTTATTCCTTATCACCCAGAGTGATAAAGCCGTGTTGGTGATACCATAATTGTGTTTAGTGGAAGTGATTTATCAGGTTGCTAGCAGAGAATTAGAACTTTGAGGGGGCAAGGGGGGGAAACAAGCAGCAGGAGATTAAGAACTTTTCAGAAATAAGAATCTCGGGTTTTATGCAAATGGCTATGTTAGCAAAAACCAAGAGAAAAGAAACAAAACAAAGCATAGTCACAACAACTTTGCTTACAGAGATGAGAGCTTATCTAAGGCAGAAGGACTTCAAAGTTCTTCCTGAAATGTCATCTGGGTTTCATTATCTCTCTGATAACGCCTAGCGTGTAGGATCTGTTGTGCCCTCCTTGCTGTTAACTGATTAGGAAAAGCTTTATACTTCATTATGCGGAGAAAATGTGGAAGAGTCCCACACTTGAACACAGCAATAACAAACGTACTTCTAGTATTTCTTTCATGGGAAAGACTACTTTTTCTCAAGAGCCAAATCAAAGTCCTAATGGTCTCAAAAGAAAAGCCTCACTGATTTCAACAGAGTTTGAACCGAGAACTTTAGTTTATTTGCCTGTTCTCATTTTTATGAATTATTACCTAATATTGGATTGCAGGAGCACTCAAAAGTCCCAAACTTGGAGTCCAGTTGTGCTGAGCTCCAGATAAGCATCCATGAAGACAACAGGTTTTGTCCATCCTCGGTAGCCTCAGGCCTGGTGGCTTCCACTCTGCCGGGGCTGAGGAGAAAAGTCACATCTTCTGGCAGAGGTTGCTGTGGGAACCATAACCAGTGGCACCTCCTGAGAGTGACACCAATCATCAGAGGGGGCAGCTGGTCAGGTGTCCAATACCTGTGGCCATGTGTTTGGTGAAACTGCGCCTCAGCGGTTAATCAGTGAGCCAACAAGTTTAAAATTAAGCTGTTGCTTCAAAGTGTTGCTGAACAGCTTAGGAGGAAGTGCTGAGACCTGGCACCACTAATTCATCAATGTTCCAGATTGAGAGCTCATACAGTTTCTGGGCACTGGTGTCTGCATGTGCTGCTTTTGAACTCACCAACTTCCCCACCGAGCCCCATATAAATCCTATTGGGATACGGGTTCAATCTTATTTGGCTGGGGAGTCATAATTGTGGATAAATTTTCCCTTTGGTTTAATTAGTTGTTTTGTTTTCCCTCTCTAAAAGCAGAGGAACGTGAAACAGCCCTATCAAGAATTTCTAATTTTGATAAATTAATCGTCTCCCTGTAGAGTGATCGATGGCAGGAGATGCTGGGAAATGCACTTACATGTTTCAGAATGTCTCAAATTCATTAGTTATTCCATTTGAGTTACAAGTTAGTGAGTAAGACAAAGAAAAGCGTCTTTGGAATAAATCTTTGCAGCTCCCACGCTTTTAAATGGGCAGCTAGCAATTTACTATTCTCTCCTTTTCAGTTTGTTTTATTTTTCATATGAAAGAGAATATAATCTGCTTTTCTATTACATAAAAAGATGAGGATAAAGTTCCCATTGTTAAATCATGTCTACCAGCATCTCCTTATCTCCACACAACAACTTTTATTTTCTAGATCTTCTATTTCCCGTTATCCTGTGTGCATTTAGTTGTGGCCCTTTCTATCAAGATTTCTCTAAGGTAGGTCTCTAAAATCATTGTGGCAACATATAGCCTCATATTTTCTTCTCTTCTTTGGTTGATAGGGGTGTCTTCCTTGCTTATAACTCATTCCAGAAGCCAAGCAGGGCTCATTACCGTGGGATCAGCCTGGATCTTTCCACCTCTCCTAAAGCCTCCCTGGAACTACCTTGAGAAGCCCGCACCATGGTCACCTGTGCTCTCCGTTTCAGAAAAGCCACTGAGATGCTCAGAGTCACTGGGGGTGCCATGGGGAGGTACGTCTGGTCTGTCATAGTCAACACTTGGCCATGTGAATCCATGAGAAATCCTTGAAGAGCTGCTTGGGTACCTCCGCCTCAGCCCCTGGCGCACCCTGATCGTTTGCTGTACTGCACCCGTGCCAGGGTAATGCCTCCTGGCCAGGATGTTAACAGAGCCATGAAGATTCATTAAATGTCTATGGGGTGAGGATGCTACTCCCACAGCCTCTACTCGACTACTGTCTGAGAGACAGCATGATCCCACCTGATGAAAGAGAAGTGACAAACAGATGAGCAGGAGCAAGAAGCTGGAGACAGAACTGTGCAGAGGCCTTCAAAACCCCATAAGAACAGGGATGAATGAGATCGTCCCACAACAAGTTCAGTCAAATTCTGCAGCAGATTGGTACACTGAATAAGCTGGGGACTGGATCTGCTAGATTGCAGTGGCTGCCAAAATTCTTTCCTGTTGTTTCTTGAACTATTGTTTCATGATTAAAGCATCCAGAGGCCTCAGGCAAGTTTAGGACTGTGATATGCAAAGACAATCCATTGCTGCATGTAGAATGAAAAAAGTCGTTCTTTAAAATAGCAAATCCAGAAGAAGAGCATGGGATTTAGTCAAAAAGCTTCAAATCAAAGAAGGCTGAGGACTTCAGGCAGTACACTGCTCCCCTCGGCTCCTTCCCCTGGGTAGCTCACTGCTTTCAAAGCTCATTACAAGAGTTCCAACCCAGGGCCTGAATGAAAGTAAATCATTGCCAAGGCAATAGCCCAGGTTCTCCTACGAGCTGGGGCTGAACAGGTAGTATCAGTAATGCAACTGGAAGAAGCCTGTTGAGTCATTAAATCCAGTCTTTGGCGGTCACAGGCAACCATATCATGGAGGGATCCACACCCCTTCTGTGCTTTGCCACAAAACACTTCATCAATCCATGACAAATTTAAGATTTTTGGTGCAGAAATAAAGCACACAACAGCCACTTTTGAGGACCACAGAGAGCTAACAAAAAGAATCTCAATGTCCTAGGACCATGCCAGAGCAACAAGTCTGTCAGGGAAAAAAGTCCAGATGATATTCCAGAGTGGAGTGCACCCTGTGTTATCTTGGGAGGCAAAATCCCTGTTATTTCTTGATTTGATTCTTATTTCTAATCTGGTGATCATCTCAGTTCTGAGTCTGAGGACCAGAGAGATGACCCTACCACTCACAAGGTTACTTGGTCCTACAAAGAGAAGCTTTGCTTCTTGTCCACCTTCTCCCCTCCTGCTGTAGCCAGTCTCTGACCTCCAGGAGGAGGAGAAACACCAAGCACGGCCTCTTGTCCAAACTTCCCCTATTCCCCATAGCTAAACTGAGCACCAAGGGAAGACACAATGTGGCCTGGGACCTACAGAGGATCATCAGGAGCATGGGATTAATTAATCTTTATCTCAACTTGGCAGGAGTCACAATCAGTTTTGCCAGGGAATCTGTATCTGAGGATCTAATTGCATTTTTGTGATTAACCCTGATTTGGAAGTTTAAATCTAGAGCGATTTCTCATCATTTCATGCGGAAACATGAAAGCTCTGCGAAATCATACATGTTAGCAAGGGACATGGTAGGTAGCAGGCCTATTACTTGCCAAATTCAGGGAAAGACAGCTCAAATCAGAGTTTAAGAAAATAAAAAATAAAAATCAAGGCACCTTTAAAAGTTCCTCAGCTCCTGCAGTTGTTTTCCTGCATGATGTCATGTTCTTCTATTTTTAAGATGATAAACATTTGCACAGCAACAATTTTGATGTCACAAACAGAAAATAATGATTCCAGGAGAAAGAGAAATGAAGCAGCAGCAGACGACCTCTTTAAAATAAATAATAATAATCCTCTTTTCCTGTAAACACCTCTGGTGACAAAAAGCTAGAAGAAGAAAAATATAAAAATGAAGGGATAAATAAGTCCCACAACTGTCATCAGAGACTATGATTTGTTTTAAAGCCTCCAAACAGGACATAAGTGGATCTTCTACCCTGTGGCTATTGCTGCCCCCTAGAAA
>VWZK01016220.1:52118-177344 GCA_013396935.1 Baryphthengus martii
AAAAAAAAAAAAAAAATAAAAAGCCAAAATAAAGTAATAAAGCTCTTTTTTCTACTATGGAATTCTGACCAGAACTTGGTCTTAAGCATCACATCAGCGCTGTTCCCACAGAAGACAAGGTCAGACTTCGACCCTTCATTTTATTTTTAAACACTTTTTTTTTTTTTTTTTTTTTGCATTTGAACACGTCAGTAATAGTAGTTTAAGAAATAAAAAAAAAAAAAGTTTCAGATGTTTGACGAAATGTCAGCAAGGAATCAGTAGATTCTGCTTCCAGTTGATGCACTCGATGTCCTTACTGCCGTGGCAGACCACCACACTTTACTTTCAGAGGGATGAGCATGCCTCAGAAGACACATTATTTCATTAGCGGGGAAATAAATGTCCTAGAAAACGGCAGACTTAAAAGAAAAGGAAAAAGAAAAACACCAGATCATAAATTAGGGCAAATTTATGATCTGCCTCTAGTCAAGAGAATACATAAGATAAATCAGGGAGAATAGAAGGATGTTATGTGCAGTTCTGAAGGTGGGCAAGAGAAGACTGTCATTGAAGTGCCTTGAAAGAAAAAGAGACTTTGGAAAGAAAAGCTTCTTAAACATCAAAAGATAAAGGACACCAATCAGGCTTAGCGAGTAAGTCTTTGATATGCGGTTCCAACTTCCAAGTCAGCAAAACATGTATAGATTTAAGTATAACAGCACAATGATCTCTCCTACTTCTGAAAAGTTACTTTCACGAATGAGACTGCAGGCCTCTATTAACAAAATTCCTTTTTCTTCTGCAGTCTGCATCTCCAAAAATAAACCAGTAAAGCAGAAAACCCTCATGTTGAGAGAAATCGAGAGGACTGCCTAAGCTGCCTATTTAAAACCTTACCCAAAGTTGGATTATTATCATTTTGTTCTGGTCCCACTAAGGTGCCTGAATAAGGGAGAGACAGAAGGAAGCTACTTACCTATTAAAAATAAATTATTCAGACATGAATTTTTGAGACTTGCACCATATGGCTGGAAAACTTCTTGGGGAAAAAAAAACAAACCAACAAATCACAATCCCCCTGAGACTGCATTTCCTTTTGATAGGAACTTGAGCAAGGGTGTTGCTCACCGGGGGCCTTTAAACACTCCTTGCCACAGCAGATTCCTGGCCGCTTACCTGTGGCAAGGACACACGGCTCTTCCTCTCATCAGCGACTTGGTTCACTTTGGAGCAGTCAGGTTTATAGCTCTTCAAGGGCTTAAAAAAACCTGTGACTTGTCAGTTCTCTTCCTATGTGCTGCTCTTTCAAGCCAGGACTAGACAGCATGCAAACCACATGCTAAAGAACATTTAAATATGTACATTCTTTAGCATCCCTGTCATTGGGAGGCAGCTCTGTGCCGGGGTGACCTCCCTGAGGGGCTTTGGGAGGGGAAGAGGGAAAGCAAGGCTGCAGGGACCATGGAGGGAGGGCCAGGAGAGTGCAGCCACACACCCCTACCCTGCCCAAACCTGAAACCTGTGCCAGCCCCGAGCCTGAGCTTTCCTGGCTGGGAGAGGTGTTGCCTCTCTTGGGAGTCCAGTCTTGAGACCAAACCAAATGCACTGAGCAGATTGGGAAGGGATGGGGGTTATTTGGCCTGGGCTGGGCTTATCACAGAATGTCTTTGCTTGAAAGAGACCTTCAAGATCAAGTCCAACTTTCAAACCCACACTGCAAGCTCACCACTAAGTCATGTCACTAAGCACTAGGCCGACACTCTGTTTAAATACCTCCAAGGATGGTGACTCCACCACTGCCCTGGGCAGATTATTCCAATGTTTAATAACCCTTTCAGTGAAGAAATGTTTCCTAATATCCAGTCTAAACCTTCCCTGGTACATCCATTACCTCTGGTCCTGTCACACGCCACCAGGGAGAAGAGGCTGTCCCCCTCCTCGCTCCAACCCCCTTTCAGGTAGTTGTAGAGAGCGAGAAGGTCTCCCCTCAGCCTCCTCTTCTCCAGACTGAACAACCCCAGCTCCCTCAGCTGATCTTCACAGGACTTGTGCTCTAGGCCCTTCAGTTTGAGACTGAAATTCTTACAGGAAAACACAGGCAGACCAGGCAGGCTGCATCCCAGGATCCCCGATCAGACAGGAAGAGCCTCAAACTTCTCTCTCACCCGCACACTGAGGCTCAAGCAGTATCCTGACCGACGAGGGGCCCTTTTGCTCCATCCTTTGGCTTGCATCTTGGATGTGGAGGGCTGCAGCAGGACGCATTAAGGAAGCTGGGAGGAACAAAACCTCAGACCTATGTGGGATTTTGGCTCAGACATCACACTGGTGTTTTATCGGCTTCACGATGAGGTGGGGAGCAGAGAAGACAGGCTCCTGGGAGACAAGGGACGAGGCCTGCTGAGGAGAGATGGGTTCTGCCACTCACTCCTTGCAAAGAATGGGTTAACAGCCGGTGACAGACACGGTCCCATACTGCTTGAAGCCTGAAGTGTCAGTGTCCTGCTCAGGCAAAGGAACTGAAGAAAAACAGAGGAAAAAACATCTTTGAGAGAAGGTTGTAGGACTTAACTGGGACAAGTGCCAGGGAAGAGGCTGCAGCCCCTGTATGTCAGTGATACAAGGGGAGGGGTGAGGAGCAGGAACACCCCAGCAGCTGTAGAGCAGCTGATGCAGGTCTGGCAGTTGATGGAGAGACCAGCTACCGTGCAGTAGCTGCTTCGACCCCTGGCAGGGCTCTACACACACATCCAGTGCAGTGCTCCTCAGCCTTCTGGCTGTCACGCCTACAGATGCTCACGGAGCTGAGAGCAAGCTAATGATTTTTCACAGACAGCAAAGCCTGGGGTGAAAGAGGGCAGCATGAAGCTCTCTGGCCACACGATGTGGTTATGCCCCAGTTCTTTATAAAGCAAAGATAAATGAAAGGTCTTATCCCAAGGTCAAACCATCCTAACGTGTTCTAGCAGGACGGCAATTAATCAGCAATTGGCACACACAAAAAAGACCAGAGGAGGAGGGGGATGGGAGAGCATCCCTGTGGATTCAGATCTAGCCCTGTTTTATGTTTCCCCTTCCCAGATGCAGGACTTGCAGTCGTGTCAGGTCTTCTGCCGCTGCCCTGAACCCCAGACAAGCAGCTCCCTCTTGCTCCCCCAAGTCACTGCAGGAGCCCGGAGGATTTCAGCACAGTATTACATCTTTGGGCTGCTCTTCCTACCCCTAGCCCACTGCTGCTTTTAAAGTGTTTTCCTGTAAGGAAAGTGTATTCCCCAGGATGGCTGGTGAATTTCCAGGAGCTCAGGAGAACTGCTTAGCTGGAGATCTGCCCTGTCCTGGTGGTACAGGCACAACCCCGTGGTGCAAGGACACAGGACGAGTTATGGGGCCCAGATTTTTTTCTTTTGTTTTGTATTTTCCTGTATCTTATATGAAGCTGTACGTCCATCATTATGGCCCTCACAAAGGTGTGCATTGTACATGCCCCACCACATGATGTTCAGGTCTCTCTTCTGCTGCCCCAAAAGGCTGGTCTTGCTGCTATTTCCAGCAATGGGACAACAGCGCCTTTTGTCTGCTTCTGCTTTGGGCAGCTGGGCCTCTGAAATACGAATGCATATATTTTCCCTCTTTCCTCCTCCTTCTCCCCTTCTCAATAGGCCCAGCTAAAGCGCTCATGTGACAGATTGTGCCTCTGGAAGCTGGGTGTTTGTGCACCTTTCATTGCTTTTCTATAAAGACAAATTCATTCCTTCTCCCAAACTGGGGCACCTCTGCTTGGTCATCAGAGAGCTGTGGGCAGAACCACCTCTCCAAGACAATGATCACAGGTTATGACGTAATATCTGTGTTGCATCACTGTTTTATTCGACGCGTGGTGTCCGTCACCATCTCTTTCGCTCTCCCTGAAGCAGATGACAGAGGCATCTGCGTTCCCAGTGCTACCGGGCCTTGTCAGTGCCCCTGCCACTCCCTCAGGTGACACTTCCCATTTTCTTCTGCTCCTGTCAGCAAACACATTAACGTTGCTTTTGTTGCTCCTTCCCTTCCCTCGGCCCTGCCTTTCTGCCACAGTGTATTTGTCGCACAGGACTCCCCCTCTCCCTCGAATGGCAAACTCTGTTAGCACAGATCCAGCTGCAAGCAAAACCCCAGCCAGGCAGAACCTGTAACGGGGCTGCAGAACCTGTAAGGAGGGCTTTTTGCAACTACCCAGATCATTTCAAGCTATTAGCCATGTACCTGAATGTATCGGGCTATGCAGCAAGATCATTGCTTCATTTTCTCTTTGCATTTTCTCTTCTGCAAGTTTTCTGTCACAGCAGGCAGATGCCAAACTCCTACCCACGCGCTTAGTTTTCGGTATGGATGCCTAGTAAGTGAGAAGCGAGATTGGAAACCCCTCTTCAGCACCACAGCTGGTAAACATTATCAGCTAGGGGTCTGCGAGCTTTGATTCAGGTCAGCTGGCATCAAAGGAGCCTCAGGAGTGTTTGCTTTCAATTCCAAGGGTGATCAAAATAATCTGTTCTAAAGCTCCGGCCTCCACCTGCCCTTCGTCAGGGGTCACTTTTACGTCAGGAGGGGGGAACAGGAGAGAGGAGAAATGGTGTGCTGAGCAAAAGTCTCCACTTTGTTCTTCTGTGTTACAGCCGGCGTCAGCAGGCCTCCAAAAGAGGGAGGTAACCGCACCACCGCTTGTTCAAATATTTTGAATAATAAAGGCATTACTTTAATAAATCTCCCAGAAGAGGAAGAGTTGCCCTAGTTCAGCATTTCCTCCTTTGAGCCTGGAGTAGCTGCGACCAACGTTTAGCAAGCTGAGAGCAGGGGTGAAGGGGAGATGGAGATCAAAATTTAGCTGTCATAAGAGGTTTCTTTTGGTTTTGCTTTTGGACGTGACAGTCACTACTGCCAGCTCTTCCCTGTCAGCTGCCTCCTTAAATCCAGAGTGGCAATCTGCAAAGCTGGGAAAACATTCACCTTCCCAGCTCAGCCTCTGCCTTGGCCCAGCCATTTACCTTAGGAAAATTCTGCATCTGCAAATGCTAAGCATTTTCAGCACCTTTGCATATTCTCTGCTTCTAGTCATTTCCCCGTATTTTAGATTTATTTTGCTCAAAAGAAATTAGTCACCCAGATTTCTGAGCATCAGCTGTGTTCTCTCTCAAGCTGAGCTGAACAGGCTGTAACCCACCATTCCTGGTTCTGATGGAGAGCAAGAAGAAGGGTCTTGCAGGGACAGCAAGCTGTGACTCCAGATTTGGTGATCCAGGTTTCCTTCTTCAGTGTCCTTCTGCCTCACCTGTGGAGAGCAGAGCCAGAAAATCTCCTGTCCTCTCAGGGGTGCAAGAGATAAAGCTGATCAGAAAAGTGGTGAAATCCCAATGTAATCCATGCAGCTGTCAACAGTATATCATTATTATTATTATTAATTATTATTACTGTTATCATTATTGCAATTGCTTTATGTTTGCTCTTTTTTTCTCTAGCCAAGGGACTACTGAAGCAAAGTGAAGCAGCTTCAACAGGAAGGTGTGACAGATGCTCCCAGGGAGCCCAAGGGAGAGAAGAGGAATCTAATCCCTGTCTACCACATCCTGCATTAATGCTGCTGCTTTCTGAGAGGAGGGGCCTTGCTTCTTCCTTCTGCTGTACTTTTCAGGAAAGGCTTAGCAAACGCATTTCATCCAAGGCATCTCCCTCTGGCACTGCAGAGGGACCCTGAGCTGGGGAACAGGATGTGCAATGAGGTGCTGCCCTGACATCAAACGTAAACCTTGCTCAGAGGAACCATGGGAAGCAATGGTCACTTGTTCCTGGAAGAATAAAATCCACCTCCATGGAACCAGCCACTTCCCAGGCTCGTGAGATTTCCTTGGGCTTTCTGAAGACCACCCCAAAGACTGTCATCAGAGAGGACCATCATTTAAAAGTGTGTTTTCAGCTTGTTGTGTGAGCAGTGGTCATGTAAGTCCTTCATATCTCCTGCTGAAAGTGCACTTCAGATGCTTCCTAACAATTAAACATAATGCAGCAGGACAGGACCTCTGGACATACACCTGATTTCTGTACTGAGAATGGGCATGTTGCTTGTTGCGGATACATAATCCAATAAACTCAGACTCTTTTCACTTCTAGAAGACATGTTCCTCAGCTTCATTTGGTCCTATGAGCAGGTTGTGATCTTTTGTAAGCTTTTGTGAATGCTGTCAACCAAAATATGTCATAACAACTATTGGAAACTGGTATTTCCACTGCTTCATCTATTTCTCTCTGCTCTGCATGACTCCTGACTCAGGTTTGATGACACTGTGGCAAGACCAGCTGAAGCCCTCACCCCAGCCTGCCCACCATCACCTCAATACGCATAAAAAAAAAGCAGCAGCTCTTTTTAGTGTTTTTTTTTTTTCCCTCAGCTGTTTGTTTCAAGCTGTGGCACAGCCCCATCCCCAGGGACAGGGAAACTGTGTCCTGTAACACCGCTGCAGAATTCACTGCTTCATCAGATCACACTTAAATCACTTAAATCACATGCAAAAGTGTTCTGGCTGTGGTGAAAGGTCGGGGAATATGTAATAGATCTTGCTCCAAAGTGTTATTTCTACTAAAATGCAGCACATTTCAGGACACAACAGTTTGATGAATAAGCCTCCATCACTGATCTAGCAGGCAAAGGAGATCGTTAGACATCTGCCGGGGCTGAGATTTAGGGCTTTCCAATCTCCTGCCGACTGCTTTACCCATGTGCCCTCTCCACCATGGTACCCTCCCCATCACCATCTCCTGCAGCTGGAGAGATCTTTGGTAACTCCAGCCTTGTCAAACCCTCCTTTAGACCTGGCTCCTTCTGTGCTGCCTGTTAGAAGGTGGTGGGCACAGCCTGGCTTTGGTGTGTTGGGCCATGGGCAGCGCTGCCACCCTTAGCTCCCCCTGCCCTTCCCTTCTTCTGCTGCCTGCAGGTCCATGTATCCCTCTGCCTCTTGGCTTCAAGGAGCTGGAAGGATGAACATGCAGAAAAACTAAGCTTTTTTTTCCCCTTAAATTATGATACATGGACCGGTTTTGGGTTTTTTTCAGCCATTTACCTTTGGGTAGAGTGCTGGGATCTGCTAGTGTCCAAACTGCTGTGCGGGTTGTGGCTGTATCAGCCTGGAGTTCCTCATGTCCACGCAGTCTTCTCTGCTAGATGTGTGGGAATCAGGTCCCGTCGGTGTAACCGCATCCATGCCAGAGGGCTGTCCTGATTTAACTGAAGTTAAACCACTACCAAAACCACTCTGGTAAGTCCTGGTGCATCACAGCAGGGCTCTCCCTGCTGAATGAGGATGCTCAGTGTAGTCTATTACTTTCCATCCTGTAATAACTCACGAGTGAGGCTTGGGTAGTTAACATTCATCAGCACTAGACCTGGTATTTGCTTCCGGAAATCCTTAATACAGCAATTTTTTTTTTTCATATTGGTGACTCTTTCCATTTTCTCCCCAACTTTCAGAGTCACCTTCCCTTCCTGGCCTCACACCCTCAAGCTTTCTGAAAAATCAGTTGCATGTGCTGCAGGTTTACCTTGATTTCCACCACATTATTCCAAATCCAATCCTAAAGCTTCCAGTTGTGGTTCAGATTAGAGACTCACAGCCTTAGGTGCAGCTGGACTGATTGCAAGAAACAGGTTTCCTTGTTTTGCTAAGGATTTGAGAAGGTACGGGAGATAACCCTCAATCATGGCCCTCTGAAATACTAATCCACAGAAGGCACACCACAGGGTAAGGATCTGTTAAGATTCACATTTTCCAGATATGCAGCTTGTTCCTTTTCCTGATGGGAAGTATTTCTCTTGCTGCTTGCTTTCTTCTCCTTCTACCTACCCACCACCACCTCTGTGGGGCTCTGCATTCAGGATGATAAGTATCCTCTCACAGCCCCAGAGTTTGAGTCTGGGAACATATGACACTGCTTGCAGAGGCGCATAAGATTTTGGGGATTCCTTGTACCAGAGAGGAGCTCTCTGGTTGCAGGGAACAGTGTAGAGGAAAGCAACAGTGTCATGAGCTGGCAGGGATGACAACCCATAAGCAGAGCTGCTGGGGCTGACAGCTCCTGCCAACCAGCTTGTTCCATCTCAAACAGGCCCAAACTCCTCCACAGCCCAGTTGCCTATGGACATGGGGGTGATTTTGCTGTGTGTTTAAGAATGGCCCACTAGTGTCACATGCTATGAGCCCTCCCCTGTGGACATGGTGGCTGTAGCTCTGGAGCAGATGGGTGCTGAGGTTTCTGTACGTGCCCTGGAGGAGGAGATCTCGGCTTTCCCAGCATGAAAGCACAATGGAGAAGATCTAGAGGCCCCCCTTTGGACTCCTGTGACTTGAGCAGATCGGAACATGTTGTACCAGGAGCTACAGAAAATAATCTCTCCTAATATGGGAAGCTTTTTATTTTATTATTATTAAAGTTACTTTCCAGCAAGGGCACACAGAGTTGAAGAGGAAGAAAGGGAAATTGCTTGCAGCATTCAGATGGTGGGGATCCACGGCTGGCTCCAGCTGATGGGTGGGAGACACTGTGTGAAAATAAACACCCAGTCTTCCTCTCAGCTCCGTTGGCAGGAACAGCAAGAGCCGGATGCCAAAGAACAGGGAGCTGGTTTGGTCCTTCTGTTCTGCCCAGCTGAGAATCTTTGAGAGGGGGAAATGGTGCTTGGTCTGCACCAGAACAGGCAGGAAGGTACTTGGGTCTAGAGTCCCTGTTACCACCACTTCGTCACACAGCCCTACCTGTCCAGAGAGGTTAGTGGACAAAGGCACCCATTTCACAAGCATGCCATATGGTCTTCCCTCCTCCTCGTAATTAATCACAGACACAACGGTGCTACTTGGCAGAGATTTTTTTTTTTTTTTTTTTTTTTATTAGAGAGGAAGAGCTCACCAATGCACTTGCAACACAGGGCTCAGCTAATAATCTTTAATTGTGCTGTGCCCAGCAGTGGCACTAAAAACGAGTCAAAAGGAACACAGGCCTTAAAGAGTAAGAATGAGTCACTAGAGCTAGAAGGAAGGATTAAAAAAAAATGTCAACGTTTCAGCACTGGAATAATCCAGTTAGCCCTTGAATAGCTCATTTTAAGGACAAGCTTCAAGTTAAAATTCAGGTTACAGTAACATTAATGTTTGGGAATGGGACAAAGCCTAAAGCTCCAGTTAGCCTGCCAAAGCAATGTGTAAGCTGAAAAGAGAAAAAAAAAAAAGTATCCCCTGACAATCTTTTCCTCTAGGCCATGGATGTAGGATTTGGGCTGCAGATGAGCTGAGGTAGAGTGAAGGGTAGGGTTAGGGTTGGAACAAGAACAGGGAGACAGGTGGGAGAGGAGCTCCAGTTGACACAGGGCTGCCAAGGGGCTTTCAAAGTAAGGAGAGGGTGGTAAAAATGTTTCTACCCAACAACATTTTCATTGAAATGATGGCTGGGGGCCTTGGCTCAGGGCTCATTCCACGCTTAGTGTTAGGGTTAAGGTATGGCTTACCGGAAAGATTGGTCCTCTGACATCTTCACTGGGACAATGGCTGGTTGCCTTTAGCTATAGTCAACTCAAGGCCAGGCTTTGGCTGCAGGAGGGTGAGAAGCCCTGAAGTTTCAGTTGCATTTCCCACAGGCTTCCAATAAAAGTAGCAGTCTCCTAAAAGATAATTCTTTTGACAACTGCTTGATTTGGGCCTTGGGTCCTTGGGAAAAGGTTCATCCCATGCATAACTCGAAAGGGTTGGGTTTAGTGTTGGAAAAGGGACAAAGCCTAAAGCTCCAGTTAGTGTGGCACTGGTGAGGAGCTTCTGAAGGATGCCATGGGCCACAGAAAGATTTCTCCTCTGCTTCTGCATCTGGACCATTGCTCCGAGTGCCTGGCTAAGGATCAGCAGCTCTGAGGCTTTAGGCCTAGGGATGGAAGACGGATAAAGCCTAGAGCTTCAGCTGGCACAAGTCTGCAGAGGGTTTGGAAAAGGCTGGAATGAACAGCAAAATCTTACCCCTCTGCTAAATTTTTTATCTCAGCCAGGACTGAGAGTTCCTATCTACGGAGCAGCCCACACCACGGCTTAGGGTCACAGTGAGGACACTTACAGGTACTGCAGCTCCAGCTGGCAGCGGGATGTTAATGCACTGCCAAAGGAAAGGAGAGCCTGCAAAGAGCTTTCTTCCCTCACAGCTTCTTCATCTTGGTCATGGCTTGGTCTCTGGCAAATGCTCAGATCACACGCAGGATTTAGGGTTAGGTTCAGGAGAATGTCAAAGCCTAGATCGCCACATGATGTGGAGCTGCCAAAGAGCTCCCTCAGAGAGAAGGGCTGGCTTCACAAGGATTCTGCCTCTGACAACTTCATCACTTGTGTGGCTCATGCTACTTGGTGATAGTCAAGCCAAGGCCAGTGCTTATGCTTAAGAGAGGGAAAATCCTCAAACTCCAGTCGATCTGTGGCTGAAAAGGGATGCTGCAAAAATATTTCTCCCCCGATAGCGTCTTTATTTCTGCTACAGCTTCTGGGCTTTGAAAAAGGGTTTAGCTCATGCCTGAGACTAGGGTTTGGAATGGGAGAGGAACAAAGTTTGGAGCTTCTGTCAGCTTGGGACTGCCAAAAGAAATGACAGGCTGCAAAACGACTTCTCTGGGAACTTCTTCATCTAGGCCCATGGCTTAGTGTCCTTGGTTAAGTCTCAGTCAAGTCCACTTGTCAAGCAATGCCAGTAGCTGTTTTTCTGTACAAGCCAGTAGGAGTTGGATCATGTCCATTTGTTGTATTTTCCTCCTCAGGGTTCAAATCAAACCCTCTTTAGATGTTACATAGATGTTCTTCGAAATAAAACTCTCACCCAAATCTCACAAACTTGGCTGTACCCAACAATTGCTCACAGTGTTCCAAAGAAGGAAAATACCATTGCTGTGAGATAGACACCACAAATAACTCCATGGGACTGACACTTCTTGGTTGTGCAAACCAGAGGATATGATCTTTGGACAAATCCATTACTTTCTTAAGGTGGATACAAGTCTACCAGAACTTGCTCATGAGCAAATTCTGGTCATAACTTCATATTTGCAAGCCTGTTGACATTTCCACTCAAGTAGCACCAAGTTCACCCCTTCTGGGACATGGTCAATTGAACACTGTATTGCCACAACCATGGAGCTCTTCAGTGAACAGCTGTACGTGCGAGAAGTTCAGCCAGATGGGTCACAGTACGCATGCTTGGGCAGATCAAGAAAATTCCTAGCCTTCAATTTTTCTCTTTTACTCAGTGGAATCAGTGAGATGGTTCACTAGCCCCAAAACCTGAACAATACCTACTAAATGTGTTCTTCAAGCAGAGAGTGCAAGGAAATAAAGTTGTACCCTTACAACCTGGCTCTGCTAAGAGGGTGATGGGGAGGGGCAGGGCTCACTTTGAGGTGCCGCAATTTGAGTACAGCAAGAAACCAAAAAAGCACTGGAAGCTAAATAAATTCTCCCTGGCAGAAAAATGTGGATTAAGGAGAAATAGGGGAATAATAGAAAGGGTGAAATTATGACAAAAAGAATCACTGAGGAAAGAGAAGGCCAAGGGCTCTTGTTAAGGGGAAAAGATAGTGATTAAAGTGGGTGAGAGATACAGGAGACCCCTCTCACCTACATCTGTGGCAGTAAAGGGGCCAAGGGGCAAGACTCTCGACCTAATGGTCAATGAGTCAGGAGCGTGAGTGGCCTACTGGGATGCAAAAGGATGCTCATGTGCTGGCACTCATACCTGGCACTTATCTGAGGCAGGATAGTGACAGAAATAGACTTGACATCTCACATAGGTTTGCAGGTATCGAAGCCACCAGCTAATAGCCGTGCCTAGGTAACAGGAAAAGATGTGACTCATAGGAAATCTTGTGGAAAAATGTTCACCTTCCTCTAGCATTTCATGGATCACAATCTCCAGGACATCACCACCTGCGCCTGCCACCAACAATTTGCATAACGTGGATCACCGACGGTGCGAGTGCTGCGGGTGGCCTTGCGAGACCAGCCAACCTGTGCTCAGACAACTGTATTCATGAAGCAATGAGACCCAGGCAGAGCCTGTCACGTTGCCCAGCTGCCACATCAAGCACCCAGCAAAACTGCTCCCATGGCCAGAGGAAAAGCACCAGCAGCTATATCCATCTTTGGAGGTCGGGAGTTGTACCTTCATTTTGTATTTCCCGGTTTGCCACCCTGAGCTTGGTGCTCTGGAAAGATGTTCATACTTGGCACTAACAAAGGCTGGGGCTGGCAGGGGCAGGTGGGAGCAGGGGTTGTCTTGTGGCTTGTTTTTCATTGAAAATACAGTTTAGCACACAGCGAGACACGCTAGGAGGTCCCATCACCTGCTTGCACCTGCGCGCCGTTAAACGGTTTGTTGGATCGAGGCCACAAGGAAAACGTTCGCTCGGATGGAAGAAGAGAAGGACAAAAAGAAAAGACAAGATCAAAACAATGCACTTGGCACTAGGATCAAGAACTTGTTTCGGTGCCACGAGGATCCCAGCTCTTCCCAAAAGCGCACAGGGCTCAGAGCACGACCTGAAACAGGTCGCGCTATGATCTCAGCCGCGTTTCAGATCTGCAAGTGCCAGATCAAGCGTCGGTTTTTGGAAGCACGGATGCAAAGCAAACCCGAACTCAAAGTAAGTTGTTTATGCCCTCGCTCAAAAACGTGACATTCAAATCCTATTCAGAATTAGCCCGGCAAAAATCAAGCAAACTTAATAGCTCATATCAAAGTTGGCCTCACTTCAGGAAAATTTCTGTTGCCTTTGTAAACACAGCTGAGACCCCATTTTTCTCCTTCCTATTGGCAACATACTTCACTTGCTAAACAAAGGTATCTAAACAATCTCTCTTTGTACAATAATTTTAATGCTTTCCCCATCAGTCTCTTGCAGTCAGCTGCCCCCACTCTGTGCAGTACAGTGCAAAGCAGCATTCAGAGTAAGCATTAAAAATGTTTGGGGTTTTGGTCAAGATACTAACAGGAAAACACAAAATTTTCTGGGTGTAAATGCAGCATGAGAGAAAGCCCCTCTTTCATCATGTCTCTCTATGAGACAATGTCCTGCTACTAAAAATCTCATTTTTCTGGATGGAACTAATGGTACAAATTTACTCCATCATAAAATGTAGTATTCAGAATCTACCAAAAATCTTTCTCATGCGCAAAATATTTCATTTCTCTATTTCATATCCTAAAATCACTATTTCTCAAAATCCATTAGTTATTTCCACAACATAAACACGTACTTGATAATGAAACTGCTTTTATTTTTGCCTTACCTTGAAACTCCCTATAACCAATTTCCATTTATCCCTACCCCTCGAGGGGAGTTATCCTGAGCAGAAACATCTGCTCAAGGAGAACTGGAAACCGGTAGCTTTTTCTGTCCAGTCATTTTAGACTTTATGCCAGTGAGCAGAAGTCACTGTTCAGCAGACTATTGGTGACTTTAACAGGCTTTTAGATTAAAAACAATCCCAGCAGCAGTTACTCAAAAACACCTCGCCCAGGTGGTTCTCTGAAGCAATTTGCCGGCTTCTCCAGCCACCCAATGATCAAGGACGGTGCATAACGGAGCAGCAAATCTCTCCCTGCGCCTCCAGCTGCAAACGGCAGCATTGCTGCTGCCAGCCTCGATTTCTGCCAGATGTTAATCCTAAAAACCAAGAGCAGCATTAGCTTTGAATGCAGATGAGCTAGGCCAGACTCTCCATGCACTCCAGCCTTAGTCCGGTGATTTCCCATGTGTCAATCCAACCCCAGCTTTTAGCTAAAGATCATCCTTAGGTGAGGAGAAACCCTTGTGAAACAAATGGTTATGCTGCTGCTGGTGTAGCCTGGTCTCTATTAAAATAAAATGGGGGCTGATGATGAGAGGGCACAGACATTACTAGGGTCAAGAGGGAAGAAAATTGTGTGTTGTCACCTGAACAGCAGCATGGGCCCTGTAACCGATACACGGCATTTTAAGGACGCGTTGAGTCCTTCTCACGCTGCAGGGAAAATGCAACTCTCCTGAGACTTGGGAAGAAAGATTTACTTGCCTCCTCGTGCCTCAGCTTACGAGTGTGCCCCAGTAATTTGGTTTTGAACGACTCTGAAGAGAGTGCACAGTTACCATCTAATCTACTCAAATAAATGATTTGGTTAAAGAAAAAAAAAAAGAAAAAAGAAAGCTGTTGTCGTTTCCATCCCAGCGCAAGCGCTTCTGCCTTCAGCAGCTGCACAGGCAGAGCTTTGTTCAACAACCCCTACGTGCATTTCCAGCAGCTGGCTCAGAGAGACGGATTGTGCCTGGCAGAGAGAAAGTGGAGAGCGTCCCACCGGCCCGGTGGCTAACCAGGGGTGGGATGGGAGGCAGAGAAACTGGGCTGGTCTGTTCAAGCTGCCATATTTCCTTAAAAGAGGTGTTTTTCCCCTACCCCATCCTGGTCTAGACCAAGCTTTGGCCCTTTGAGAATGTGTCCTGTTGCCAGTCATTACCCAGCTGTTGCAGGGCTTGTAATTCATTTCCACGCCCGGATCATTGTGAAAGAGGTGAGAGAGAAAAGCCGCGCACAGAGGAACATTGATTTTTAAATGGCATTTTGTTTTGGAGTAGCACTCAATTAGAAAAGATTAGTCTTCTGGAAAAGAAACCTCCTCTGGGTTTTGATAGCAACAGGCACAGGCAACGGCCTTTCACCCCAGCGCTGCACATTGTTCCCGTGCGAGGGGCAGCTCCCAGCTGGGATCGGTGTCAGATGGGGATCCAGCCCTGCCATAGGGCTTGGCATGGACCCACATGGACACTGCTGGTTCCACAGGCTGGGGCTGGAACGAGCCCCTTGTTGGGACACAGAGAAGGCTGTGGCCTGTTTCCAGCCCTGCACATCCATATGCTAAACACATGGCCCTGTCCCCATGTTTCAAGAGAAGATGGTGAGCATCAGGATAGAGGAAGCTGAAAGCTCTGCCTGTTTTCTGCATGGTGCTCAGCTTCAAAAGGGCATCAGATAGACTTTTTCCCCCCTCATGAGATGATAGAAAGAACCTAGAAGTAAGTACCAATTATTGGCTCCATCTGCACTCATATTGCTGGAAATAATTTTGAATTCCAAACATGCTAAAGGCACCTTGTGTTTGTACAGAAGCAGCGACACCCATGGAGTGACTCCAAAGGAAAAGGTTTGGTTTAGCCTCCAAGTTGCACTCACTGTGCAAAGAGCCTCTGTAGTAGGATTTAAGCTTTCCCCCCTCTTTCCACTTTTTTTTTTTTCTTTTTAATGCAAATAACAATAAAAACGTACAAGGTTTAAGACTAGACAACAGGAATTTTTCTCAGCAAAAACATTCCTGAAGCCCAGCAGATCCAGAAAGTAGGAAAGCTGCTATGAACAGGGGTAAAGAGGCATTGGTAAGTAAGACCAGGGATGGAAGAGTAGCAACACTACCAGTCAGTTCACTTCAGTCAGCTGCATAACTTCTGCATCATAGAAGTTTGTGCTTGTACTGAAAACACAATTACGAACTTTCTCCACTGGCACAAAGGTTTCTCTGAATAGCCTTAGAGGTGCCCAAGTGAAATTAAACTGGCAGTTTAATTCTGCTACTGTACAGCACCTGCTTTTTGAACAGACAGTATCTACTTCTGAAACTATCAATCCAAAAATCTTTAATCTACTTCTGAACTGAAAGCATAAAATTTTATAAAGAAAAAAAACCAAAACGTGTAAGAATGCCACATTGTGATGCGTCACAAACACGTATCTGCAAAATTATAATAAGAATGCCTCAATCACAGTGCTGATTTTACACGAAAGTAGAATGGCTCCAGAAATGAAATAGGACAATCTCCATTTATTTTAATTTTTTTTGGTCTTTTTCTGGCTCTTCCAGTTGCATTAGACAACCAAACTACATATATTTGCTTTTTCAAATAGACATATGGGAGACAATGAAGCAATCTCGCCTGTGGCAGGGGCTGGGTGCCTACTGAACACGTTTTGTTAAACTTCCCAAGTCAGCCTTTCAGCCGAGCTAGGAGACCAAACAGGGTACCAAGCCCACGTTCACAGATTTTGGCTGATGCCTCCTCGCCAGATGTTCTGTGACATCAGGACCTCAGTGCTTGCTGTTCACCTTTCCTCTCAGCCAGAGCAGAGATGATATCAAGTGCTGACAACTGTCTTCTTGGGTGGAAAGCCTCGGAAGAAGTGGGTGGCTGCTGGCAGAGGCAGTTCCTCCAGTTCTTGTCATGCCTCCGGTACAGAAACTCGGGACACGTGGAGCGAGACGTGCTTTCGCAGCACTGGGAGAAGAGGCTGTTTAGCTACAGCCTTAGTTATGGGTTTAAAGACTTCAGAGTAGGGTGAGAGACAGAGGCCGAGTTTGCAGCCTGGGGAGGAGCTGGAGTCAGGGAGAAGAGGGAGGAAGAACCCAGACTTCCCGCAGGATCTCAGAGCCCAACAAAAGAAAGTGAGAGCCGTCAAAAGAAAATTGATCCAAGCACATCAGCAATTTCTGCCTTAGCCTGTATGTTTCGAGTGCTCGCCAAGGAATAGAAAAGAGCTGTTTTTAGAAACCCTTTCCCGAGTGGCTGGTTAATAACTCAACAAAGAGCCCTGCGTTTGTGAGGTCACCCCCGGCTGTGTGCGGAGCGGCCCCGCGCTTTCAGCAAACACGCTCTCAGAGAGGATGCTTTCCCTTGCCTCCCTCTCCAAAAGCTTTTCCAAGGCTCTCCAGAGTCATCACGTAGCGGTCTGTCAAGAGACACCAAACTGACGACGCTTGTTTATACTGCCCAAACGCGCTCACAGAATGACTTAATTCCTGTTATTAGCACTTGACACGACAGACTGGTTTTCCCCAATGAGACTGCAGCTCCACTCAGCACTCAGGCAAGCCCCCAAAAGAGCAATGCTGAGATGTTCCTGCAGCTCAGCCACACCTGGGCAAGCTGGGTCTCGCCTCTGGAAGGATCGATACCGGTGACTGAAAGACGTACGGCGCTCTCAGCCGCACAAGTGCCACGTAGCATCCCTGACATCAGCCAGCTCCTGAAATTGTTGGCGTTTATCTGCTCAGCCATCACTTGCATTAGCTTTCTCACTGCTGACTGCTGGGACAATCCAGTTCTAAAAGGCTCCACTGCTGCGATGTACATCTTAAATTATACAAAGAGGGCTCTGCCATAGGAGAAGAGTAATCAAAGTGATTTATTTCTGGGTGAACAGAAAGCGTCCCCTTTGCCTCAAAACAGTAATTACTGCAGGCCGCATTCCAGTGCTGTCCTTAGTCAGAGCAGAAGCTACTAGCAGAGAGATTATTTGTGGAGTAAGGTATTTCTCAGCAGGTATCAGGATGTTGGCTTTCAGCCCTAAAGCATCTATGTTAAATACCAAATCTTTAATTATTTCAATTTATCTTTAATCAAACGATGTGTAACTGCAGTGCCTCCCTTTCTCTTTGCTGAAAGCTGCTCCCACAGATACACAGAGAAGCAATTAATTAGTGCAGATTTTAGAACAGAAATAGCTATGCAGATATCGGTGAAGATGCTAAAAATGTCAGGAGAAAAGCAAGATAAATGTCAATGTTATTAAAAATAAATGTCTACTTAATGCAACATTTACCTAAATGTTTGCCAGGAAAACAGTAAATACAGAATTTAAATCCTGATGTAGCACAACTACATAGAGAGGCTCAAAGGGTGAACTCCACCCCTGCACTGAAAGGCAGCCCGAGATGACAATCTCATTCCAAGCCCTGATATCATCTGGGCAAGCCCTCTGCACAACAGTGGATTTTATCCAACATACGGTGACTTTGTGAACCGCCCGCTTCCTTTAACCAGTACCGAGCTCAGTTTTCTAATGTTCCCTTCCACATCCAGAGCGGTGCCTTATCAACCCCCACAGCCTGGCAGGGTGTTGGGATTTACACTTCCTTCTCCATCCCTCGGGGCCTGCCAGTTGCTGCTCTGCAGGTGGAGTCTTCGTGCCCCTGCAAGATTTTGCTGCTGCCTTGAGCTCTGTATAGAAGCCTCTCTAAGGAGAAAATAATAAATGAGCGTTTCTTACGTTCTCCCAGTTTGTCAAATAATGCAGATGGCTCTTCCAGTGAGCTGACCTATTCACCACCTGAGCGGTCAGCAGTCCGCATGCACATCTGCAAACGTGATCAGTAAGGAGTTTATGTTTTCTAGCAAGCTGTTAAACAGCGAAAGGCCACCAAACGATCCCCGAGAAACCCTGCCATACACATGCCAGCTCACAGAGGATTCCCTCCATCCATCTATCTCCATTTGGAGACCTGTCAGTGTCAAAATCATTTTCTGTTGGACACTGTTCATTTTGTCTCCGGATCAAGATGTGAAGGAGGCCCACATGGAAGACTGCTGCATCTTTTATCAGGTGAGCTTGTAATCTTGGGAAAGTAAAATACATCAAGCTGATCTGGCAATATCCGTGTTCCTTAGGCTCAGGTAGACAGATGCTAACAAAGTGGTCTTCCCTTAATTTGTTATTAAAGGAGTCCAATTTCAGTTGTTCCATTATTTTGCTCTGGATCAATGTCAAGCTGACAGACCTATACTTAACATCAGCACTCGATTTTCACAGCGTGTTAACAATACACTTTTTCCCCACTCACTGACTAAAAAGGAACATATAGAGGTCAACAGAGCTCCTCTCTCCAGCCCTTTAAAAATTCTCGGGTACGAATTTCTTGGATTTAATGATTTGACAATGTTCAGAGTCAGCAGCTGTCCTGTAACATTCTCTCGCTGCTGTTTCAATGGAAAATAGTTCAATTTCATCTTCTGTGATAGAGCTACATCTTCTATTTGCTAGGCCATGCAAAACTCTGTGCATTAGCACTGGCTTGAACATCGGTCTCAATAGAAACCATCAAAAGTGAGTCAGTCTCCAGGTCGAACATTCAAAGTTTCCACCTGAAAATATCCCGGAAGCCAGTTTCAGCTCTGCACAAGCTCATTCTCCCTGAGAATGACCTCTCTTCTGGAACATTTTTAAGCATTTCTGGCTGAGTAATAACAATCTCTTTGACACTTGCGTGATGGACTAGGAGGGAGTATAGAGGGCTTCGTGCCAAAGAGAGTCGAAACTCTTCTAAATTAGAATAAAACAAAAGCTTTGTTCTACTTAATCTGGGTTACGAGCAAGACCTTGGCTCACTTCCTAATTTGACCAGACTGATTTGTCCCCCTCCAAAAGCCATGCTGGAAGCGATCACCCTAACACCAGGGTGACGCTCAACTTCACACACATCACAAGAACAGTGACAGGAACCAGCAAATGTCCCGATATGCACTGGCAGCTCCTAAACCTGCAGGGGTTGGCCTGCCTGACAGGGAGAAAGCTGGGACCTTGACACTGTTCAGACTAATAAACACACGCTTGACTACGATTCGAGCAGCAGCTGTAATTGCCATCTGCGTTACTCGCCTGTGCCGCGTACAAACATCGGCAGGCCCACACTTCTTGAATATTCAAGGAGGATATTCTAGATGTCAACACGTGCATCCCCCTCACAGGCTGGGGGTCGGGGTAGAATGACTCAAGTTATCCCCTCCCCAGTACCCTCTCTTCACCCCCGTTGGTTCGCTTCTGACAATGTAACGCCACAGCTTGATCTTCTGTGAAGTTTGGAGCAAGCTTAAAAAACTTATCTTCCTCCTGGGGGAAGGGAGAAGGAGGTATATGCAGAACATAAAGACTGTATTTGCTTAGCCCTGATATTATCAGCTAATATAGGAACGTAATACCTCTTTCTACTATCCCAGTCATATCTAACCCAAGCTAATTTCCTGTTGTTTCTTTGAGGAGACCGCACATCAGAACAGCTGTGGTAGCCAGTACACTCTTCTCCAGGCTGCAGAGGTAGCACAGAATGGCCCTGCACTCCCAGTGCAGGAGTTGTCACGGAATGGCCCCCCATTAGATGCCCGTTAACAACCCATTAGATGCCCATTAACAACCCTTCCCCTTCCATTGCTTCATCTTACTCTGGCTGCTCGATGCACAAGAACAGCAACGGTCTACAGCCAGACAGGCTGTTCTGTTTAATGAGAAGTTTGCATCGTCAGAGATGCAGCTCTACATCCTTCGCAGAGAAAAATCACCTCCCCCCCCCTCAGTAACATTTTAAAAATCCATTGCAGGATTTATTGGAACCGCTTCCACTGACAGAAACCACGTTGTCAGTATGAAAGATGAAACTGCAACTCAACAAAGACTGAATACCCACTTTTGTGCAAAAAAGCAGTCCTAGAAAGCTACAAAATCATTTGGAAACAACAGCTCTTTCATTTGGCCGTCATGCTGCCCTCATGTTCAATCCAGTTGACCAAATAAGACAACCCTGTATCATTAAAGATGATCTCATTGAAAAGCAGCTCCTAGGAAGTTTTCTTGCATAGGAGGCTTTAACCGGCAGCCCTGATGCAGCCTGACTCGGAGCGGTGTTTGCTCAGCACATTCTGGAGGTTTTGGAGACCAGGCCAGAATTCCCAAGGCTCGAGATAATCAAGCGGATGAAGTCATGCACTCCGGATGCTCCAGAAAGAGAAATGGATTTTTTAAGGGGGGGGGCAGGGGACCACATTTAGCATCACCACATGGAAAAGGAGAGGGAAAAAAATGTTCCCTTTTGAATGATTCCCTACACGAATGACACGCTGGCATTCCCAATAAAACAATATTGAAAGGATGAACACTTTAACCCCAGAAGTCAGACTGACAGGCAGCCCATTTAAACACAGGCACTACAACGGAGCATCTAGGTCTACGTGCTCTCCTCAGGGACAAAGATTTCGGTGGCTACAGAGGGAGCCCAAAGCCAGTGGCTTCTTATTTTAAGTATCACCTTGTTAACAACTCCATCTCTTTCAAAGAAGCTACTGCTGATACCAGTCGACAACACGCAGAAATAAAAGGTACATCACATGCTTACAACAAATCTGTCCATTTTGGAGCCTGCTTAGGGAGCAGGAGAGGGCAGAGAAGGAGCACAGAGAGCTCTCAGTAGCGACACTTCAAAGGCAGCCCAAGGTTGGGAAGCAGGCCAGGATTAGATACTGATAACCGCAAACATTTTTGAAAGCAACCGGGGTTTTAACAGCCCTCAGGTTTTGGAGTTCAACTCCAACTGCTTAAGGGAAATAGATTTGCAGCCCTTTCTAGAAAATCCTGTACCGGTTGCTTAAAAAACAAAATCACTGTATTGACCTGCCCCTGAACTCCTGTGCCGCCTTTTTATATTCATCTCTGCCTGCAAGCCCTCCAGGCCTCACACTGCAGCATATTTCTGGGGCTTACATTCCAATTATTATAATGGACAGCTTTCTTTTCAGACTGGGGAGAGTTTGGTGAAAATCCTTTCCATTTGCATGTGTTTTCAATCATTTCCCCCCCCCGCCTCCTTCTTACACACACACATATCTCTTTCCAATCCAAAAATACATCATCTCCCTGCAGATAGCACAGCTGGATGGGTACAGCTCATTACCTTCTTAGAAACTTCTTTTCTTCCAAATTCCTTATTTTCATTTTAACTCTTGCTGTATGGTTTCTTCCACCTGAGTATGGACTACGGGCACAGTCTCTGCTCCTGGATGGAAGCGTACTATATTCCAGTTATCCGCTGCATGGTAGATACAGCCACTTCTGGATAAACTGGAAAACCACCCAACGGAGCGTTTTTTGAAGGAAAGCCCTTGCCAGGTGCCCTGCCAGAATTTCTCTCCATGAGACAGGAGCTGCAGTCAGGCTCAATTCACTCTGATTGCCACTGAAATGACAGCATGAAACTTTTAACAGAAAAAATAGTTTACTCTGAGGCATTTCAGCCGAGGATAAAAACATAGCCGGCATCTCTGTTGTCAAACATCCCACCGTCTCTCACCACAGTGATTTCACTTCATGCTGAGTCTAGTGGCAAAATCCCAGCGCTAATGAAGTTAATGGGAGTTTCACCATTGGATTCAAGAGGGTTGGGATTTCACACAGACTCTTCAGTCATAAAATTCCTTCCACTCACCTCTGAGCTTAAAGACTGCGCTTGTTACACCCAGCATGGAGGATCTGGGGCTAATCCAATATCCTTTTAAGTTAATGGAAAGGTTGCCACCAACTTTAACGAGGACTGAGATAGATGGTTAGTGGATGAGAGCATTTTGGGAGGAAGATGTTTTTCTACAGCCACTGACATTGTCTTTTTAACCTCTCGTGTACCTTTTTTGCGCTACTCTCGATGTCAGTTGTTGATAACGATTTTCCAAGAGTGGGGGAAAGGAGCCTCCCCTCATAATCATTTTGGTTTTCACTCTTCCCTCCTCCTACCATTCAATGTGAGCAGTTAACTATTGAGTAAATCTGAATATCAATAGAAGCATTCAGGAGAAAAAAATACACTAGAAAAAAAAGAAAATGTGTGTAACTGTGTTTGAGAATATGGCACAGCTTACAGTAAGAGAATGTCTTTTGTTGGGAGGAGACATTAGTAATCACAGAGCTGTGACAGCAGAGTTGTGCTTAAGGGAGAAGTATTACTTTTGTACCAACCCCAATCAATACACCTGAGTTAATGAACTTCTCTTTCTGTGTATTGGTGGAGACTCATTCCTCCTCCTGATCTTTCTCATCACCCCTCCCTCCCCCTCCTCCATCCTTCTTGCTGCATCAAAACCTCACACTTGAACAGCCTGGCTTTCTCTTCACAGAATCATAGAACATTTTCAGCTGGAAGAGACCTTCAGGATCATTGAGTCCAACCTTTTCCTAGCCCTAATACCACCACTAAACCATGTCCTCCAATTAAACCATCCACTTGTCTCTTAAACATCTCCAGGGATGGCGACTCAACCACTGCCCTGGGTAGGCTGTTGCCATACCCACACCCAGATTTTCTTCAAATACTATTCTATAGGGCACCTTCCTTAAAAAGGGCTTACTTATGTCTTTTACTACCACCCACTTGTTTTAAATCCCAGTCCTGCAACTGGGAGGCAGTTTCCTTTACCCTGGAAGAAGCAAGACACGAGAAAAGAGATTGCGCTGATAACCCAGGTAAACGAGGTCTGATCCAAGTCTCCGAGCCTACAGGAAGACTCTGGATGTCAGTGAGAGCTGGACGACACTGAAGCCCATGTGAATATCGTGTAAACCTTGACTGTGTTTCTCGATGACTGGCATGGAATACAGCTTTTCCTTACTAGTTCACAGCTTTATTTTTACTGCTCTCTTTAATCCCCTTCCCTGGTATTAAGGCATGCTTGAAAACTGAGCAAAAAGGAGCAGGGCCACGTAGAGGGGTGAAACGGCAGTCATAGGCACCTGAAGCATCAGCCAAGGGGTTTTAATTCTGTGTCACTGGATGGAAACACATTCCACTCCCAGCCTTCCCACCCTCAAGCCTCCACATCTCCATTTTCTAATTTTTTTTGGATCCCAAATGTATTCTCTGAGCAGTGTATTCTAATGGAAATGAATAATCACCAGCTTAACAGAAGTCATTAATCCCCTGTAAGCATGCTTCTGCATGAATCTATTAATTCTCATTTCCAAGTTTTCAGAATTAAAGTACGTGTTTGATATAATACGTGCTACCTATTCTCTTTAATTAAAAAACCTCCCACTGTTGAAGTGGGTGAAATATTTCATCAGTCAACAGCAAGCACAGCCCTCGTGAAGAAAGTTTCCGGGCTTGCCTGACACACAATAAAACACTGAACATCAGCTGAAGTTTCTTGGCTCACATTAAATTCCATTTGTGGCAGAAGCAGCAAGGGAATTAATTCCCTGGCATCTTTATGACATGTACCTTAAGAGAGAATTGCACAGTTCAGATTTACGTTGAATATCTCCTGCACCCTTCCTCACAGAATAAAGAGTGGCTCGGATCAACAGCAAAAATAAATGATTAGTAACATGGCTAATCGCCTGAATGATGGCAAATCAGTGGCCTCTGGGAAGCAGTTCTGCAGCACCAATACAATTTCAAGTGAAGGAATATCCATTCACTGGTGCAATTCACCACTTGGTAACTCCGGCAAGGAATTCGAGTCGCAGAGGGATACTCTGTCTAAGTAGTATCAAAAGAGGAAGAGATTTGCTGTGTTTGCTTAGAAGTATACTTCTAAGAGCTGCAAAGCATGTGGAAGAAATGGGAGCTCTAAGAGGCTGATGGCAGGAAATACACAGTACCATTTATTTTTCTAATTCCTTTTTTAATTCCCTCTATTTTTAGGGGTGGGTGTTGTCTATAAAGAGTATATAGAGTGCACAGAAGTAACTCTGCGATATTTTGTGATTTGCTATTGTCCTCAAACAGAAAATAGAAATATATCACTCTGTGGACTTTCACACATCTGAGACAAGCAAAGGTCTGTAGAGGTTTTTAAAGGTCTCTCTTAAGCAGGCCCCACAGTTGTGCTTTCAGCTCCATGTGTCATTGAGAAATCTCACATACTGAGCACACAGATACACAAGAGAAGGGCACACCGATGAAAGCGTCAGGGTAGGGTAGACATTGGGAATCATTTGACATGGGTGCCCCACATCCACGTGGGATCATGACCCTGCTTGCATGGAGGAGCTCAGGACTAGAGGAGAAGAGAGCAGGGCAGTTGAGCATGGAACAAGGAGACTCGCCCGAAAGAGCTCGGGCACTTCAGTAACTTATGTTTTGGAGCCTAGAGCTGAAAACTGGTGATTGCTCTGAGACTTTTAAGCATTTAGGTCACTTTGAACTAGCTTCCCTTAAGTGTGTGCAATGCAAGCCATTCCCAAAAGTCCCAGAGGCCTAACAGCATCCCCTTGATGGAATCAGATTACAAGGAAAACTTGGGTCATCCAAGAAACATCATCTAATAACAAAGTCATCTCTGGCAGTCCCAGTGGACCGCAGTGTAGGAGGCTGTGAATCACTGAAGACGTGGGAAAATGGCAGCAAGAGAAAGAAAAAAAAAAAAAAAAAAATCAACAAAAAACAGACCAGCTTGCAGCAGATAAACAGGTGTAACCTTGTTAAATCCTTCTGCAGGCAGTTGTCAGAACCTGATCCCTGCCTGGAAACACTCGCTGCTCTTTTCTTTAAGGAGCCAAGCTCTGATCATAAACATCCTATAATGAATTCCAGAGTAATTACTGCAATATTAAGCTTGTGAATCCAGCCAGCTCCAGCCAGTACAGAAGAAGGGAACACCACTAAGGAGCAAGGACTGAGAAGCTGAAGAGGAACAAAACGCCAAGTTTCAGTTATGGTTTGTGTTCTATCGCTCTACCATTGCAGAGAGAAACAAAGCAGCCCATGAGATGAATGAATTGGAAACAACCACTCATAATCTACCCTTTAAGCTCATTCATGTATTGATAAAGTTTTCACTCCTATGATGCCACAAGTGACTATCTGGAAAACAAGTCCTGAAACTGGGAATGTGCCAGGGGCCTGCCTGCTCTGTAACTCCAGAAGACTGAGGGAAAGTATGTTTCTACACTCAGAGTTTATTTTTTAGTGCTGGCTTGTTATAGAGGAACAAAGTGTGCAAAATCCCTATGGAATGGGAATGTAACGTCCAAGAGCACAGGCACAGTAATACTGCAGTGTTCCTTGGAGAACTGGAAGATTATTCAAGAGGCGAAATAAAAGAAGAAAGCAACAACATCCTTTTCTTCTCAAATCTGAGGTTTCCAAGTCCAGAAGAAGTATAATATCCTTGAAATTCTTAATAGTAATGAGATTTTGTCCATTAAAAAGGTATCTATCACTTAAACCACTTCCCTCTAGCTAGGATAAAATAACCTTAGGAATGGGAGCTCTGGAGTTGGAGGGCTGAATTTTAATAACCAGAAAATCTGAGAAAAGCCATAGCAATTCTACAGCAGAAAAGCTAGGAAGTGAGGTTCAGTTAAAGAACAGTGCAATAGTTGATACCAAAGTAAGCATGAAATCCTCTTTCACACGACTTTTCTTTGCAGACTTGGCACCACCTCCACTTTCTATCCTTTTTGCAAGATTGTTAAAGTAAATATGCTTCACCTACGGCAGTTTAGAAAATATAGATGTATAATTCAGTTAGCTGCTCTGGAACAGAAGTTAACATTTCTGATCCCTTCTATCCTCTAAAGTTAGGTCTCCTAAAATCATAAGGATAAGTGCCTTAATACTTTCTGATATCAAACAAAAGTCAATAAGAAATGAATTGTATTAGGGTTTGATTCAAAGCCAAGTCTAGTCACTTTGATCTTTCCATTAAATTTCAGCCTACCTCGGTGTAAGTCCTTAGAAAACATGCAAAGTAAATGTTGGTGCTCTCTGTGGTTATTGTGTAATGTCATGAGGCTCTCTGCAAATCATTTTTTCTTTCTGTGTCTCAGTTTACAGCCACTGCCCATTACAGACCAAAGCATTATCAAAATAATAATAAGGGTGCCAGACAAAGGACATGAATCTGCACGTGGTATCGAGTTATGGAAAGCAGCCATATACACCAAGTAGCAGCTAGAAGTCTATGAGAAGATGTAAAAATAATTAAGTAAGCGCTATCATGTTCTAACACCTAAAAGAAAAAGTGTTAAAAAATATTTCTGGCATACACGTGTGCTTACCAGCAGAGGCAGCACCGCTGAGGGAGGGTCTGTGCTTGCATAATTACATGAGAACCTTGCTGAAGTATGTTAACAAGTCTGTATATTCAACACACGTGGTTAGTGCAAATTGTGAATATTTTCCGGAACACAGCACCAAGATCGGCCAGTTTCCCATATTCTAGGGCAAGAAATTAGGAGGGGAGGAAGCACTGTCAAACTTCTGAATGGGATGGAAAGGTCAAGGCTTACAGGAAGGCTGAATGGCATTCAGAGAAAGAAGCATCTCCACTAACTCTTCCTATTTCTGCAGTACCTGGCTATCTGTCATCTTAGATAAGCAGAAAATTCTCTAACTATCTAGATCACAATTTATTTTAGCTAATTTCAAAAGACTGTTCTTCCTAATTTCTGCTGACACATGCACAAGCTTTTGGGAAAATATCTCCGCTTCCTTTTTCAGGCCAGTGGGCAATGGATGTGGTTTCCATCACTGGGAAGCACAGCAGTCCAAAGCCCAGAGGAGGATTAGTTGAGAGCACCATGCTACAAGTTCATAACTCACTTCTACCCATCCCGTCTGGGAGGAGATGGGTCCGATTCAGGAGGCCCCAGGAGAACTGATGGGGAACCAGCAAAGGATGAGGTCAGTCAACACCACTGATGAGAAAGGTGTATTCACTGTTTTTGCAGCAGCTAGGTTCTTCTGCTTATAGAAACACAAGCACCACAGTGAATTTCAGTGCTTTCTGGGCCTTGCATCACCCTCCCATGTGTACTGGTAAGTCTACTCTTACAACTGTACGGTTATGGGAGGGCCAGCACAGCCATTAAGACCTCTGCATTGAAAAGAGCCGATTCTGAATGGACACACACCATATTTTACCTCTCCTCATCAAGTTTTACACATCATCAGCTCCTGATCCAACTCATATCCCTGTGGATGTGGAATAACCTAGGCTTGACTGTCCCATACTGCTCTCCCACTGGTGATGGAGCAATCCTTTATTTTCTGGATGCTGATGGCAGGCAACATGTTTATCTGAAATGGTGACACTGTCCTGGCAGTGAACAACCAGGTTCCCTGGGTGGCATCTGCCCAACTAGCTACACAAGTGCAGCCCATTTGTCATACTTAGTGGGCTGGCTGGTGTGAGAAGCAGGCTCAAGGGGTTTCTTCCAAGTATCAGACTTAAAGTTGGCATAAATATGAACAAGCATCAGGGCTGCAAAACAGATCACAGAAGCCAAAGGGACATATGTCCCTGAGGAAGCAGCATGGTGGGAAACGTGGAAGAGTAGAGGGTTTTTAATGAAATCATGGGCACAACTAAAATTGTTCAAACACTGGCTCTCCGATCAGAGAGCACTGAGCTCATCGAGGGTTCGTCACCCACGTGTAGTTTAGGCCAAGCCTGCACTCACGTTCAAATGCAAATCAAAACCTTTCTCCAGCAATCTCCCTGCTATGGAAAGGTGGGCACTCGTTCTGAAAGGATAAGCCAGTAACTCTGGAATAAATCAGAACCGAAAAAATCTTTTAAACTGAGGGAAAGTAAATACGTGCGCGCGCACGCATTGATTCAGGACAAAGGGGATTTCTTAGATGTCTTCATTCCCTGCTGTGGGAGCAGAAGCCTACTGCTTATTCAAGCCCACTGCTGCTTATAACCCGTCTCTGCATCTCAAGAGAGAAAGCAAGAACTGCTGCAGAACAAAAGTGAATTTCTTCCAGCCTGGATGTGCCGATCCTGGTCCCTCAGCAAACGCCTTGCGCAATCATTTTGAACTTCCCTCCTGCTCCCTGGTGCCAGCACATGTATCATCACATTCACGTGGGAGAGCACACTCCCAATGGGGTTATCTGTCACCAGCCCTTTTACGATGCTTCATTTCCACGGCTCCTTGCTGTACGCTCTTTGTTCCCTCTCCATCACCATCGTGCAGTACACAGCAATTACTTTGGCTGCTCTCTTCAGTTTGAGTTGTTCCTCCCTTTTGTACGTGGGCTGGCAGGTATTTTTTTTCATTTTTTAAAAATATTTTTAATTAAAAAGGGCTTTGTTTACAGTATCAGGTCTTCGAATTAAGATTTATAGCCGACTCCATAATTATAACAGTCCCAACAAGCAGTACCAACTGTCATTTACAGCTACAACACAGTGTCGCAGTTATGTGCCAGCACAACAACTCCACTACGTCAGCCTAGCTATGCAGCGATGCACTTCAAGCAAATTACATCTCACAAAAACTGCTGCTGCTGAATTGCAACTCTCTTGGAGGAATCCTTGGTATTTTCTCTGAAAATACCATCTAGTAGGTCAGGGAGAAGAAACTTCAGCAAGTGGGAAAGGAGGGGCAGGCAATCGCTCCCAAATACCAATGTAAGAATTTCACTGCCCCTGTTCTGATGAGCAGGCTGTGTGACATTTGGGGTGAACACAGAAATAGTGACCATGTCATTTTCCCCTCCCACTTTCAGAGTTGCAGCTGCTTAGCCTATTTGAGTACCAAGCCTTCAAAAGTGAGAACACATTCACTGAAGCACTAAAGTCAAGCTGCTGATTTAAACTGGGATTATACGGATTATTACATAGAAGGCCGGGCCCAGAGGGTTGTGGTGAATGGAGTTAGATCCAGTTGGCAGTTGGTCGCAAGTGGTGTTCCCAGGGCCCAGTATTGAGGTCAGTTGAATATCTTTATTAATGATCTGGACGAGGGCATCAAGAGCACACTCAGCAAATTTCAGAGAAACACAGAGTTGTTATGATTGGAAAAGACCTTTAAGATCATCAAGTACAACCATTATCTAACTCTACCAGTGACGCTACTACACCACTACTTGTACATGATGCCAAGCTGGGCAGGTGTGTTG
This sequence comes from Baryphthengus martii, assembly GCA_013396935.1. Lineage (NCBI taxonomy): Eukaryota > Metazoa > Chordata > Aves > Coraciiformes > Momotidae > Baryphthengus > Baryphthengus martii. Next base: position 81,612 of record VWZK01016220.1, read on the forward strand.
ATGTGCTTGAAGGCAGGAAGCTTCTAGGTAGGATTCAGACAGGCTGGATTGATGGGCCAAGGCCAATGGTATGAGGTGCAACAAGACCAATTGCTGGGTCCTGTGCTTTGGTCACAACAATCCCATGCAACACTACAGGCTTGGGGAAGAGTGGCTGGAAAACTGCCTAGTGGAAAAGGACCTGGGTGTTCTGGTTGACAGTCAGATGAATATGAGCCAGCAGTGTGCCCAGGTGGCCAAGAAGGCCAACAGCATCCTGGCCTGTATCAGAAATAGTGTGGCCAGCAGGAGTGATTGTGCCCCTGTGCTGGGCACTGGTGAGGCCTCACTTCAAATACTGTGTTCAGTTTTGGGCCCCTCACTACAAGAAGGACAGTGAGGTGCCAGAATGTGTCCAAAGAAGGGCGACGAAGCTGGTGAAGGACTTAGAGCACAAGTCTTATAAGGAGCATCTGAGGAAACTGGGGTTGTTTAGCCTGGAGAAAAGGAGGCTCTGGGGAGACCTTATCACTCTCTAGAACTACCCAAAAGAAGGTTGCAGAAAGTCAGGGGTTAGTCTGTCCTCTCATGTATCAAGAGATAGGACAAGAGAAAATGGCCTCAAGTTGCGCCAGGGGAAGCTTAGATTGGATATTAGGAAAAATTTCTTCACAGAAAGGGTTGTCAAAACACTGGAACAGGCTGCCTAAGGAAATGGTGGAGTCACCATCCCTGGAGGTATTTAAAGATGTGTAGATGTGGTGCTGAGAGACATGGTTTAGTGATGATCTGACATGGCTGGGTTGGACTTGATGATCTTGAAGGCCTCTTCCAACCAGAATGATTCTATGCTTCTATATTGTCCAATGAAACATCTCTGTGAATGATAAGAACAGGTTTGCTCCAGCAACAGTGTCACTTGGTGGCCTGTTCCTTGCTGTGCCCACAGCACAAATACAGCTCCACCTGGGGAAGCGGGCCTGCTTCTCTGCAGCCTGGATGTTTAAGGCAGAAGTGTAGAGTACAGCTATTTTTTCCTGTTAGGTAGGCTCTAAATATTAAAGGTTGAGTAGAGACAACCAAAGAAAGGAAAGGAGAACTGAAAAACATGAGAAGCTTTGGGGCACAGGAGAAAACAGGAGAAGAAAGGAGAAAAGGTAGGGTCGGAGACCAGGTGCAAATGGGGCAGGAAGGAAGTGCAGGAGAACAAAGTGCAGGACAAGCAGGATGCCTGAAAACTCAATCAGCTCAAGTGGAAGTGATGTCAGACCACGTGCAACAGAACTAGAAAACACACAAGAAAAATTCATTCGCCTGAGTCACCATAAAAGTAGAATTGTTGCAGTTAAGAGAAAAATGACAAACATTTGAGGCAGATGACTGTGTGGCGCCCTGTCCTCAAAGGTTCAGAACTGCACAGCTTGGGCTTGGATATGTTTCTGAAGGCGGATGAGTTTCCTTTTGAAAAATTCTATGAGTATTGCAGAATTAACATTCTGTCAATGCTGAGGAAAGCAGATGACTCCTCCCCTCCGTAAAGTAGTTCCTGGCATTGTCTCATATAATATGCTCCTCCACTCCTACAGTTTTAAAGAGATTCACAAGCATTTACAGAGTGATTTGATTTAAACCAGAACTGTAGCCTGTTCCTTCTTTTTTATTTGTTTCTGTTCTAAAGAATGACCAGAGTTCATTCCATTAGCACAAACTGCTTCCAAGAACTAGCATGAAGTAGTAAAACACCTTCGGTTCTTGTTTCCACCCTCCTCCAGAATGATGCAATCCATCAAGAAGGGTATTATTTCCCATTAAGCCAACATTGGCTGGAAATGCTGTTGTTCCAAGTGGTCCACAAAGTTTCAGAACAACAGACAAGGAGACTTTCTGGGAAGTAAAGAGCACTGCCAAAGACAGATGTACATGCATTTTGAAGGAAAAGGTGAAGAAAAAAAACCCAACACAACAGAGAGGAGAGGAAGGAAAGACAAACCTGATGCTAATTTAGGGAGACAAGTCTCAAAGACCACCATTAAAAGTCATGAGACATTGCCACCAAGGGGCCCAAAATTGGTAACCTACCCCTCACCACATGGCAAAGGACTGAGCTGAGATTGCTAACTTTTGAAAGATGGTCAGGCTTCTCAGTTTTGAAGAAGCGCTTACACCAGAGAGTACTAGAAAGTTGACAGTATCAGTGTGCTACACACCACATCAGAAATGCCAGCTGAAAAAAAAAATGACATGATTTCTTTTAAGCCATCCTGGAATTTCAGAGCAGAATGATTTCACCGAGACAAGCCAGAGAAGTGGCACATCTGATCAAAGTTACCTGGTAGCATAAGAAACAATTCTGTGCCTTTTAAACACAGAACATCAGACACTGATAATGTCAGCACCCACTGCTGAATTAGTAAGAACAAAGAACAAAAATAACTGGGTAAAAAGAGTTCTCCTGTGGCACCCACCCATCCATTCCTGGTGAACACTTACTCAACAGCTTGCTCTTCTTTTCACCTTGAAGTCTGTGCTTAGGCCCAAGCCGGTTGCACAAGAGCCACGACCACATTATGGAAATCTTTCCTAACATAATTACAGTTACGCTGTCTTCAGTGGAGGCAGGTTATGCCAGCACAAAGTCAGGCCAACACCGTAGGAAAACCAAGCAACATGGAGGAGTATCCCAGTTTTCACTGGGATGTAAACCTGGAAAGATTTTAAGTAGGAAAGCTGCCACAGACACCAGAACGCTTCATTTTTCTTAGGGCTTCAAGATCCACTTTCCCTCCTGCAGTGCTAATTCCTGAAAATTACTTCTGAATAAACAGCTTGTACGCCTAAAAAGGGTTAAGTTTCACTTTTACAAATTAGCTATGCATATTCAAATGAAAATAAACAACCTAATTCTCCCAGGAGATACCTGCTTCGTGATCCCAGGAGCCCGTTCTCTCTGCTTGTCTGCTGGTGCCATTACCTGCGACTCTTTATGGCTTTATTATCATCGTCATCATCATCTATGGACTTAGTATTCGAAACATATCAGCTGCCCACAACTGAAGAGCTTCTTTGCATTACAAATTATAATTGCACTGAATGCACTACTGGTTCTGCGACATAAAAAGGAACAACAACAACAACAAAAAAATCATTGAGCTTATTTTAACTCAATAGAGTTGAACCCAGGTGAAAAGCTAAGTCAGTAGCCCACAGAACCCACTAATTAATTACCATATAGATGTATATATCCAATCTAATGGAGATCAAAATTAAAAAAAAAATTAAAAAGTAACCCATTATTCACCACCACAGTTTCAATTACAGCTGGGAGAATTATTCCAGTTCATATACTCTCTGTGGCCTGGCTCACACCCAACTAGATGCTTCTAAGGCAGAAGCTCAGAAGCAAAATTTGGCTTGAAAACTGGAGTAAGACACCTCTTTTGAAGTTTACCTTCAAAAATGAAAACAAAAAAAACCCAACCACCAACAAAAAAGTTCCCAAAAATCAGTTCTGCCCTTTTGAAGATTACTACACTTTTCTAGAGTAGGACATTGAGTTTAACAATTCTATCCATCCATTCCTTCATTAAGCTGGACCAAGTCAGCATTACTTTGTTAACCTTCACAGCACTACTGCGTGAAATGTTCTATGTTGTCAAGCTGAATTCCAAACTAAATGCACTCAAGAAAATATAAAGGAACATTTCTCACCTGTTATTTTTTTCCTTGTAACTGTGGACTCTCACTGCTGAAGACAACCTGTCAAGTTAAACAGTCTTCGTTTTGCGGTTTGTTTTTTTTTTTAACCTCCCACTCATAAAATATTTAATATTACTGCATGTGAAAGAAAAAACAAGGAAAAACTTGTCTAATTTGTCAATGGTTACATGCCACTTCTGTTAGTCAGCTTCTGTACGAGCTCGGGTAGATATTTCAAATAACAGGGGAAACAATCTATTTTATAACCAGAAACGAAACACCAAAAATATACCAGCAAAACTTGCATTTTAAAATAAAAAGCAGCATAGGGTTCCAGAGGTATACAAAGGACCAGAAAATACTACAGTTTTAAGTATATGATATATAGGTCGATATTTCACATTAAGTCAAATTATGTCACAAAATATTCCATGTGTTGGATTTTCCAACAAACTATAACTATATCCAACAGCTCTGGATAACTATATTCAATATAGATATGAATATCCACCTAAAATAGGAGAAAAAGACAGTAAGCTGCTGCTTTTGCACAACGCCAGAACAAGAACATACACATGAGGCATTTTTATCATATAGTCCAGTCGGTGCACATTTGGGTTGCAATCAAAGTCTACTTCCTAGAGTAATACTGCACAACTCATTTACTTGTTACTTAAAAGGTTATTCCACTAAGGAGCAATTAGTGAACAAACAGCAAAATTTACTCTCCTTTTACTCTGAAACCTTTCGTTCCTGTGGTTTAGGTGACCTATAATGCTATTGAGGACTCTGCATCCTGCACTCTTGCTGGATTACACTCTTCCATGCACTAAAAAAGGCACAGAATTTTGGAGGTACTTGAAGGGAAAGATTCATTCCCAGTTCCCAGTGCATTTTTAAGAGCTAAGAGTTACTTCAGCAACACACCTTTCACAGCTTACCAGTATAAATATGTTAACAAGTTTCCATTTAAAAAATGAGTCACTCCATCCCACTGGAGTAAGAAAACAAAGCTCATCAGGTGCAGATTCTGGAGATTGCACAAGTTTCACTTACCTCTAAATCACTGAATTAAACTAGTTTAACATGAAGGAACAAAAGCCCTTATATTTAGCAGCCAAGCAAATTGCCAGACCTAATCCAAAAGAAATGTGATTCCTTTTATAGTTTTTGATATTTAACTTACACAAGTGAATCAAATTTTGCCTAATTAAAATTGTATAGTGGTATTTTAATAGTACTTCAACTTGGTGTTATAATAAAAGTTATCATTGCAAGCGTGGAAGATCTCGATTTCCTTTTAGTGAAACCATTAAACCAGGCAGCAAACTTCGCAGTATAGAAAAGTTTCAATAAAGACCTGAAAGAACAGCTGTAAATTTAAAGGATTTTATATACATTATGAGCAAAAAAAATATCTGAATAGAGAACACTAAGCAGAAGCACTCAAGAGTGGGACCTTACAGTCCATATTAATTATCCAGCCTCATACCTTTATTGCAACTTCTCTCCCCAAAAGCAAAGATTAAGCAAACCCTTTGCTTTCATAATACAATAGGTCCCTGTGAGTCTACCTGGTGTGCTCTTGGTTCACTCTTTGACTAATTCTTTAATAATTTGTCCTCCCCCTTATACATGACTACCCTCAGTACCACACCAGTGGTGGCTGCCCTGTTATTTGCTGATAGACGCTCCAAGCCAGCTGAACACGGCACAGTCCTCTACGCTGTTTCTGTTGTACTTCTCTGGAAGACTCTCAGATTGAAACTCAGTACCCTGCCAGGGGTTCACGCTTCTTCCAGTTTGGATCTGGCCAGCAGTCGTCTGGGCTTGGGACCTGAAGCTTGCGTGCAAACCAGCATACATTTGGAAGCTGTCCAACGTTTTTGGCTAAATACCACCATCGGTAACAGTAGCGTGGCAGTGTTAGGAGGTGCTTGTGCAAAGAGCTGCAGCTCCCAGCTGGCGTGGGGCTATACACCACTCTGGGGTGGCTGGTGTAACATCAGTCTCCTCACCCCTTAGAAAATGTCTCGTATGCACGCACTTTTATGAGACTGGACAGCATAAAAGCTGGGACCAAGGACAAACACTGTAGATATTTATGAAGAACAGCTACCACAGCATTCTTTAAATAAAACATCCTCAGAAGAGGAGTGCTAGAGAACAGATGGGCTACGACGTGTAAGTTCAGAAAATACAAGACTTTGGCTCTCTTTTCGTGCCTACTCAAGGTAGGGTTATTTGATGACACCACAAACGGGCAAAGTAACTGGAAGAAAGAGCTTGTCAACCAGCTCCCAGAGCCAACGAGTGAAAATAGGGATCTCAAATTCCTGCCATTGCACGGAAAGTACAGCAACTCCTATGGATTCAGACAACTCATTCACATTCCTACGTATATATCAACAAGGCAAGAAAATGTTAACAGCTGTGGAGGAATAATACGTAAAAGTACAACTTAGGTACCAATACGAACCAGGTATGATGGGAAAAGTCAGACTGAATACCATAAAGAAAAATCACCACTTCTACTCCATCAGAAATTATTTGAGCCTTTAATGAAAACTGCAGGTGAAGAAACTTAGATCATCACAATTCCTCTCATCTCACCCCCCCCCTCCCCATGCCCAACCCCAAGCTTTGACAAAGAGGCTTTAAAATAATCAAAAAATAAGTGTGTGGTTTTGTCAAATGGTAGAAAGGTACGTATAAAATAGGAAAATAAAAATAAAATCTGTGTCTACTGCCCCTTTGTTAAGCAGTTAGTACTGAAGATCATTAATACTTAGGCCCAATCCAGCAAATGAGGTCAAAATGGTAGCAGAACTCACAAAAACTCATCTCAGTTATTAAAGATGGGAACAACTGAAGAACTATTAACAAGACTGTTGAATGGAGAGCACATTGATTAAATACAGCGTAGGCATAAACAAGATGAGACTTGTTTTTTTTTTAAAAAAAAAAAAAGAAAAATGCAGCTTGAGCTAGTCATTCACACTGCTGGGTCATAAATTAACTAACTGCTTCCAAAACAAAACACATTAACAATTCACACCTCAATACACAGAAGTTGTTTACAGAGGATGAGGTAACAATCCCCCCCGCCCAAGAAGTAATTTGATAAATCCATTAAAATACGAAGCATATGGGAAAAGCTTCGCTTATATGTCTATTTGATTTAGATCTAAGCTACTAAAGACTAGAACAGAGTTAGGAACTAACAGAGCTTGTAAGAAGGGACTATAAAAAAAATATGAAAAAAAGGGTCGCAAGAGGCATATGAAGGCTCCTTGAACAGGAAACATGGGGAACATTTCAGAAAAATGAACATGGGGCGGGAAAGAGTAATTGCAGTAATCAGTTTACTGAAAAGGAAAACCATTCCCATATATAATTCTTTTTTTCCAAATACTACAGAGTGTCAATGAGACTGGAAAGCAATTCGCTCAAACCTGAAAAAGCTCATACAACACATAGTTGACTTTCTTAACGTCACTGCCATACTCAGTGCATGCTTAGATTCACCCAGAGACAGAGCTAGGTATTAGAAGGCAAAAATCCACATTCTCTGCAGAATTCACTTCTGAAGTTTAAGCAGCAGCCCACTGTGGAGTCCTTCTGTAGGCAGATTGCAAACAACTGGTACTTCTCTCTCACCAACCTCCTAAGGGAGGCTTCTACATTCTTAGGAGACAGTGACAGGTAGGTGCTCTTCCAGACAAGGCACAACTATTGTGGATTGCTCTGAATCACTGCTTGCTTTCATCAAGCTGGACCAAGCAGAAGTGCCACTGCCCAATTTTCGTTAATGCACGTTCAGAACAATGCAGATGTTAATTAAAATACAGCTGTCGATTCAGATGGCTTTACAGAAATACGATTTCAAGAGCGGTAGGAAAATAGCACGTGTGTAGAACTCCAACAGTCGTACTTGTCTTTTGGGTCTCAGCGAGACTGCAATTCCTTTGCACACTGGTGTGTGCTCAACCTGCACTGGAGTTATGCGCAGAGGTAGCTGTGCTACCACTGGTCGAAGTACAGAATAGGTAGGGAACATGTTTTAATAGCAAAATGAGCCAGGAAAGAGCTATGAACGGACTTATCACAGAAACAAGTAACACGGAGCTCATTAGACACTGCCTCACATCAAACTGTCCGCTGCAATGGCAGAAGTTTTTCTTTTTAGGCCATAAAAATTCCAAGACAAACAAATTCATTATTGACTCTATTTCACCTTGCTAAAGCAACACCAGGACTACCACCCAAGGAGAAATCCAGTACTCCATCATGACATAATACCTTTTTTATTACAATATCCAAAAAAAACTGAGTATGCAAGATTTTGAGATCTCACGATCCCTTCTTCGATCTCAGGAATGTGCCATCTAAAGACTGTATATTTAAACCATAAAGGAGTTTAAATGTAAAGAAAAGAGAAAAATGCATTTTCTTCATAAACATTCTGTGTGTCTCTTCCTACCAACCACGCCATCCTCCGTAAAACCCGAAGATTTCTTTCCCTAAAGCAAATATATATATAGTGTTGGTAGCCCGCCCCACCCTGTCCCAAGATCAGTTTTTATTAATCTTCTGTATTAGTGTCAACAATCAGCTACAGATACATATTACTTTGAGAATTAAATACATAATCGTTTAATTCAAACAAGCAGAAGGGCAAGAGGAAAAAAAGCATTATGTGGATGGCACATTTGGTTGTAGATTACCAAAACATTCAGTCTTTACAATTCAATGATTCTTTCTCTAGTAATCAACTTTCAAATAAAATTTTCTCTTTGTTGCAATTACAGACCAAAATACACTAGATAGTTTTCTTTTACTACAATCTTACCATAGTAGTTTAAGAAGTACTATTACAAAATGCTTTTAATTAGTGTACTCTTTACAAAGAGTCAGAGAGGCAATGTAATAGCAGAGTACAGTGTAAAGAGTGCTTCTAGGAACTAGGAGGTTTTGTAAGATCCTACTCGGTAAGCGACAGAGCTACAGAACTCACAGCCACAACTGTTACGTCTACTCTCTCTCCCTTAAGCAGCTGCAGCTTCAGTGCATTCAAACCGTGCCCGATGCCTCTGAGCGGAGAGTTCTGCCTGCAGGAGCCATCTGAACAGATTTAACACTGCTTTGAATTGAAAACGCCCCTCCGTGATCTGAGCTAACTATGTAAACGTACACAGGAGAGGGGAGTTTTGAACTCAGCCGGGAAGGTGAGCGCTCGCCACGGCCACCCAGGGGAAACTCTCAACCTGAAGAGAGGTGGTCGGAGATTAACAGAACTGGAACACAAAAAAGAGGCAAATGAAAAAAAAAACCAAACAAAAAAACAAAACCCAAAAACAAACAAACCAAAAAGGACAAACAGCAACCGACAGAGCAAACACTTTAGAAAGAGCCTATTCCTTAAGCCTGCTTCAGATATTGCTCTGCTCTATAAAAGTGAATTTAGGACCTAAGGCTTGTAAGTTAGAAGAGGCCCAGGCGGCCAAGTCCATCTTCAACGTCACTGAAGTGCTTTCACAAGATATAGCTTTTCCCCGTGTTCACTGGTGAAGATGGGAGCCTTTTTGTAGTGTTCCACCAACTCATCCATAGTATTAAAGCGACGCTGCCCAATACAATAGACATTGTCCACGAGCTGCACCTTGAAATGTTTGTTCTTCCCCGATGCCTTTAGAGATACTGAGAAGTCACTGGGCTGTTGAGAAGAATTCAAAAAGAAAAAAAAAGAAGAAAAAAAAGAATTACATAAAGGCGAACAAAATGAAGGCGTAATTTTGTGGTTTCAGGAACAAACTGTGTCATATAGTTGATGGTAATTTATGCTAGTCTTTGTTCCACAGCTCAGTGCTTTAGCTACTTAAGAAACCCAATAGTCTATTATTCAATAAATAATTGGCATCATTATTAACATGCACAGTTAAGTCAGTTAAGTGAAAGCTCCCCAGATGCACAGTCTGAAGTTGCCAATTACATGACTAAATTGCAAATATTATCTTAGCTACTCAATCTAGAAGCACAAGAATGTCAAGGAGAAGGGAAAAAAACTTTCATCATGTATTGTTGCCTTGCTAGAGAGTCCTGGAGAAAGCAATTACTGCAATATGGGCTGGGCGAGAGGAAGAAAAATTCCCCGTACAGCTTTTTTTAGGGCCGTGACCACTAGAGGGCTGTTCTTGCTTTGCATTCCAAAAGACAAAAACATATTCACCTTTTATCTTTGTTACCACATGTATGGGGAATAGTGTCTCCTATTAAGCACATCTTTTTTTTTTGTAGAAAAAGATAAAGCTATAGAATAAACCCAGTACATCTATCACTATCAAACCACTGCCCTCAAAAGACAAAACTTAAGCACTAATTAAGTTATTCGGGACAGAACAATTTCTCCTGATAAACTTCTTCATTTTGGCAATGGGTTGCTTTAATGAAGGCAGAGGTGTCATCCAAACAGCCAGGGTGAGGACATTCCACCTTCTGCATCACATGCCACCAGAAAAGGACATGCTGTCCCACCCCTCCAGTTGAACTCCACCTCTGATCATCGACCGCTGCTGGCTGGCTGTGGAGGCGGGACATGGGCTTTGCCCCACCAGAGGCGGCAGGAGGTGGGTGTCACCAGTCAGCAAGAAAATGGAAGAATAAAAAATAAAAAGCACACACCAGAGTTTGTAGCAAGCACTTAATGGAGGTAAGTAGCACCTGAAGTGACTCTGGAGGTCCCTGCTGCAGGGTCTCAGCCCACCAAAGGCACGTGCCAAGGTTCGCGTGCCTGCAGTCCCTCGGTCCTCGCCCCAATGTGATGCTGCTGCTTCAGTCAGGCCAGGGCTGTGAACCTGAACTCAGCCAGCTGACGCTAAATCCACAAGGGACTACCTGGTTCACAGCCTCGCCTTATGAACAACCCCAAGCAGAGCTGTGGCAGAGCAGCTGGGTGACCAAGCTGGGGGGGAAGGAAAGAGGCCCTCAGACCTTACTGCTGTCACCAGACTTCAGTCCATGAAACCATAGCCTACGGAGTCCTTTACTCTGCGTGTGGAGGGTCAGACACACAATGAGTACGTACCCAGGTGAGCGGAAGGACAGCATTTTCCCAGGCACGCTGTCTTTTTTCCCGCAACGATCTGGGTCTCTACCCCCCTGCATCCCCCACATTCTGCTTATCCCAAAACCTCATCCCTTGCATCTCCCTTCTCCTGTTTTAGTAATGATGCCTTCTCTGCCTTCCCCTCTGGCTCCATCTGTCCTGCCCAGAGCAAACCAAGCTCCTGCTGTGCCTGTTGATCTGGCTCTGCCCCAACTCCCCAGCTTGCAACTTGGCTTTGGGCAGCAGCTCTTCCCCTCTTGCGCTGCTCCAGCCAGCAGCTGGCACCCTGCACCTCTGGACCAACCCTCTTCTGCCTTGAGCCACTATATTCCACGTCCACAAGCATCACTTCTTTAAAAATTATTTTATGTAACACCCATAGAATTACTTCTTCCATAACTCAGTGTCAGCGGGCCATGGCCACGCCAGTGCAGACTCCATCAGGAAGGCTGCCTCAGGCGTCGAGCTGCTCCAAAGCCACTGGCTTAAAATCTCAGAGCACCCTCCCTGACTGCCAAGAACAGCAGACTGGGGAGGGTGGGGGAAAGGGATGGAAAGAAAAGTGCAGAGGAGCATATCTTTGGGGTTTCCAGTGCTCCACCCAAGGTATGTTTTGTGCCCTGTCATCCACCCCTAACTCTAAGTTGGAAAACTGCTGTTCTAAGCCGGCTAGCTCAGATATGAAACCCCTGCCTCAGCAGCATCGCAAACAAGGCTGTCCAGAGCTGACACCAAGACTGGCCTATTTTCAACACCTGCCTGACTGGATAGAAGCTCACCCAGTTGTACCAACACTGTGCTGTGGTTTAGACCCCGAATGCTGTGAGGACAAACTTTCCAGCAGTCAGAAACGACACAGGCCTAGGACCTGTTTCAAGAGATGCCTCCAGAGCCCTAAGCAGCAGCCACTGAAAGGTAACAAGGCACAGGTCTGCACAACGAAGCTCTGCAGAAGCTCTGGGACCCTGGGCTCATGGAGGAGAAATTTAGGGCATAGGCTGCAGGCAGTGTGCTGATGGCTGTGCTCTGAACACAGGCTACTGGGCAGGTCCACAGGGAATCTTCAGGGACAGCACTAAGGGGAGCACTTACAGAACTAGCTGCTTAGGATTCAAAAAAGAAGATCAAGTCTTGTTGAGTAAGTTCTGCTGCTGCTGCTTCCATGGGCGAAGCCAACGTCAAACAAAAACCAGTAACCAAAAGGCCCTCATCTGTAACAGAGGAGCTTACAAGCGGGAAGTTCATAATCTGAACCAAGCACTTTTTGTTGTTGTTATTGTTTTAGGACCAGGAAAAGATGCTATGACAAAAGTTTAAACATAAGTGAAATAATCACTTTGCACTCAAAGTTTTAATGTTTTCTGATGAAGTATAGAATTTTGCCACGCTGGAAACGGTTACGTTTTCAAAGGTCCTTGTACATGCTAAGAATCATTACCTTTAGACCAGAAAGGATGTGCTTATAACACACAGATTGGTGCTGGTATAGGTATTAGACCTTTGATCTACTGTCCTGTGTCCCAGGCACTGGCCAGACTTAGATCTTTGTAAGGTGACCTACACAATACATTAAATACTTTTCCTGGCATTTTAATTATAACTTTAACGAACAAACATTCTCCTGAACTATTGTCCACTCTTCCCAGCCTCAGAGCTGCTAATTAGATTGATGCATAAATAGAAGACATCATTATCGCATATTTTCTCCAGAATATGTTACAAAGTTCATTCTTATCGTGATCTAAATAAAAAAAAAATAAAAAATAAATATAGCAGGGAAAGGCTGATCTAACACTTTCGAGAGCCATCATCCGGTGCAAAGAGATGGAAGAGCTTGAACAGCTGTTGCAAAAATCCTGGAAACCCTTTATTGGCCTCAGAGTAGTAACTTCCACAGGATTCAAGAACAAACAGCAATAGCAAAAGGACCTGCCCTGTTTTTATTCTGGCTCCTTCCCACTCTAACAATCAGGCAAAAATTGTTAAAGAGACTTTAAAAAAAAAAATCTCTAGATAAACTACTGCTCTTAACATTACCATTTCAAAGTATGCTGGTTCGATACAGCTTGAATTGGTTCCCTGCTGTCCTCCTTGGATTTGCTCCAAGTCTATTTATTTTATTTACTGTTTAAGCTATCTTGTTTCAACTGCTGGCCAATTTCTCTCCCTTCTCCCTCTTAAATTAATTGCTACATTTGGATGTTTGCATACTAACCTTTCCAGAAATGAAAGCCTCGCATACTTCTGATGTGCCTTTATTTGGTGTAAGCTTTAAACCCTGAACTCTATAGAGGAGTTGATGATTCTGCAGGAGAATGACAGAGCACAGCTTCACGGCAGGGAACCTGTGAATATTCCTGTACTATCATAATAGGGAAGACCTAAATCCGAAGCTAAATCAGTTCCTAACACAGAAAATTGAAGATTAGCTGTTATGCATCTTGTAGCTCTTCAGTTTGGGTGCAGTACTTCTCGAGAATTATTTCAGATCCCTTTATTTTAACTCCTGCTTATGACTAAGATGACCATGGGCTAGCTGGTGCCTACAGCATGTGGGAGACAACAGGGAAGATGTCCCTTTAATTTTAATTCTTTGGTCAGGAACTTCAATGCCTTTTCAAAAAAGATGGAGAACTTTATCTTGAAGACAAAGCAATATAAGGCAAAACAAGTGAAACTGAAAGAAGGTTCCCTCTTTACAATCTCCACTTGAGAATGAAACAAGACAATTTTACCATAAACTGGCAATGTTGGGAAAAATAACTCCCTCGGAAAGTTACTGATCCAGTAACTTACTTTTTTTCCTTTCAATCCAGTTTGACTTGGCAGTGCTCCTCCTCCATCGAAGATATTCTCATGCACTCATTCTTTAGACTGTTGTAGACAATTTGACCTCCCACCTGTGAGGCTGTACTGGAGCTCCCCAATTCCCTCCACTTTCACAGTCAGGTTTTCTATCACTTGTACTCGGTCACTCAGCCAAAAAAAAACCCAAGTCATATCTGAAAGGTCTACAATCAGGCTGGACAGAACCATCTGGGAGGGTTAAAAATTCCTTTTTTTTCTACCCCTTCCACTTCATTTAGATATAAACAAATACCCTTCCTCTATGTAACGTTCACCACGTTCCAAAATCACCATTACACAGGTCAGAAACATGAACTGGCTCCACTGATCTTCAAATACAGATCTAATGAGACTTCTATTCTTCCATTTAAAATAAACCACTAGGATATTTCCTTAAGCCTGTTTTTAAAGATAAACTTTCTCCTCCTCTCCGCCGTACTCATCAATCACAGCATGTCACAGAACATGACAAAATGCTTCAGGTTTTGAACAGTTGCCACGTTTCATTGCTTCTATCCAACACTTGCAAGATTAAAATCCCAGGAAAATATGGGACACCCTGAATGCTACAGAATTCGTACCTCAACAAGCATATAAATTGTCAATCAGCATCTCCTCCCTCCGCTGTCACTGTTGCTGGACAAATAGCACAGAAGCTAAAGGCTGCCTCTGACGATTTGATACAATCCAGCTGCACCTACAATCTTCAGTACCATCTCAATGCATCCAAAAATCAACAGTCAGTATAATCTTAATACTATATCCTGCAACCTCATTTAGGATCAGTTACTATAATATGATAGCTGTGACACTATTGGCAGAAGGTAGCTATTTACTTCCTAATGAATATCTGCTCCTGAAATTGTCCAAAAAAATTGCACGAGTTCACTTCACAGAATCACAGAATATTAGGGGTTGGAAGGGACCTCAAAAGATCATTTAGTCCAATCCTCCTGCCAGAGTAGGTCATGCAGGAACGCGTCCAGGCGGGTTTTGAATGTCTCCAGAGAAGGAGACTCCACAACCTCCCTGGGCAGCCTGTTCCAGGCTTTGTCACCCTCACTGAGAAAAAGTGTTTCCTTGTGTTTAAACAGAACCTCCTCTGCTCCAGTTTGCACCCATTGCCCCTTGTCCTGTCATTGGACGTCACTGAGAAGAGTCTGGCTCCATCCTCCTGAAACTTGCCCTTTCCATATTTATAAACATTAATGAGGTTACCCCTCAGTCTCCTCTTCTCCAATCTAAAGAGCCCCAGCTCCCTCAGCCTCTCCTCAGAAAGGAGATGCTCCACTCCCTTACTAAGCTTAGTGGCTCTGTGCCAACAAACAGAACAGGTCTGAGAAAGTTACCATCATCTCTCCTTCGTGGGAAGCCACTGCAGGGCTAGGAAGCGGTGGTGGTTGTCTGATCACCAGTTCCACACCCACTTGCAGCAGAGTGGCATGGGGACTGCAAGTCCTGACAGAAGCTCCCTTTGAAGTCTAAGGGTGTCTGCAGCAGAGGACCTGTTCAGAAGCTAGAGGTGCGTGGTGTGCTTGCCCTCCCTCAGCACCGGCCACACAGCCTGTTACTGCTTCCTGTTAGCTACAGCTCGAGTGAGCACGCTTGTTTCCCCTGCGGTGAATCTGAACAAAAAACCCTCTTCCTTCCAAATTTGCTTCTCTCCCCAGTGGAATCTTAGATCTTCAAAGCATGACGATCACCCACCCAACCCAGTCCAACGGTGTCAGCCAAGACTTGTTCGTCTTATGTCGAAGAGAGAACAAAAAAAACGGCTGCTAAAGAGCCCACAATTCAAAAAGGGTAAGTGGCGGCTAACCAGAGGCTGCACAGCTTAAATCTGTGTTGCTTGCCCAAGAGGACTTAAATGGCACAATAAACTTTAGTTTTTATCAACTGAGCAGCCTGCAACAGAAAGAACTAATCAAGCAGGACTTCTAATTAGGTATGTTCCACTTAAGCCTCCTCCTTTACATCTCCAGAACTGAGGGACATTACCCTGGTATAACAGGGCTGGCAAAATTGTTATCAGTAGGTAACTGTGCCTGTTACATAAACTGTGGGCTTAAATGGTTCAGACAAGTTTATGGTTCTAATAATAGCATTTTGTAATTAATGAAGATAATCAGGCTTCTAGCTACCTGATGGAGTTCATCTTGGTTGATTCTCCACTATGGCAGCATTTCTTAGATCTAAGTGTAACCGAGGAGAATATTTTTGTTCAAAGGAATCTAGCTGTGAGACAAGCACCTAGAGAAACAGTATAAAATCTAGCAACTATTAAAATTTAATGGAAAAACATGACAGTCTCAATAAGTGAATACAGAATAAGATAAACCTTCACCTATCCAAGGAGAGCTTTTCATAGCTTAGTAAAGAGAGCAAAACTCAAAGAAACCTAAGGAAAACTTTTATACAGACAACTTTTTGTAACTATGGTGATGGAAGGCTACAGAAAACCCTAAAACGGGTCAACAATCAAGCAGAGGATTAGCAGGATGCTTTACAGTTTTATCCCTGGGCATTTTAGAAAGGAATAACCTCTGCATCCACAGCTTTAATAGGCAGGTTCATTACACAATGCAACGGGAAGTGCTGGTCTGGTGGAAAAATGAGCAAACCAGAGAGCTGATGACTCTGCTCTGCTCGGTCTGGTCTCTCTAACCAAGATCTTTTGCTCTGATGATGCAAACACTGCTGGTGACTTTTCACCACAGCCTCTGTAGCCACATACGTGAAATACGGCAACTGTCAAGAATTTAAGAGTTTTTTGTAAAATCTTTCTTTGTTCCGTACATAGTAAGCTTGAGGTAGGTATTTGATGATCTTTTCCCCAATGCTATCAAGTACGCCATTTGCTTTTTATATCACTCCTGGCACTTCAGGAAAAAAAAAAAGAACCAGCAAAAAACCCCAAACGAGCAATCCTCAGTTCTTTTATAACTCACATACACAAACAAATTCTGTGATGGTATGACATATCAAGATTAGGGCAGACAAATGTTTATGTAAAATACTTCTTTAAACCTGATACAAACTAAAACGCTCAAGTAGTCCTAAGCCAAAGGAGGCATTTACATGCGTAACTACAGTTTTTCTCATTGCTCAACAAAACTCCAAATGCAGGATCTGCAAGACCAGATTAAAACTAGACAAAAAAAAAGATTAAGTTCCTCAATTCACCACATTTTTTGTGTGTGTGTATGTGCAAAAATCTTGCTATAATACGAACTGAGTAAACTTTCTGGGAGTCCAGTAAATGTGAGGTGAGGAAACAACTTGAAGACCACATTCTGAATGAATCTTTTTGTGCAACAATTTCCCCAGCAACAATGAAGGCGGCCAATTTGAAACTGCTCTGAATATAAGTGGTTTTAGTGCTTTGATGTCATACTAAATTGAAAGGTCACCCTGTCCTTTCAGGGAAATTTGTTTATTTTAGAGGTAGACGCTTAAGAGCAAAGAAATGAGCCACAGTGACACGGCGTGCACTGCGAAATGGCTGCGCAGCTTTGTGTTTTAAGTGATGTATTCATTTGCAAACTGTCCTTCTGGCACTTTCCCAAAAGACAGAAGAAAATTGATAGCTACTGTCTCAGGATAACTCAAAATGCAGCATCCAGATCTGGAAGAGAGCTTCTACGTGCTGGATGGACACACCAAGGGTACACTGGATCCAGTACACCCCGTCAGACAGGGTGCTACCTTGAAGAGACAGCTGAACTACTGGAATTTAATGATTACCATAATCCTCTAGTGGCTTTCTACATTTTAGAAGACTGTGTGCCCCTCCTCACTCTTTTCTTCTGTTGATTAAACAAACTTGACTCCTCTCAGCCTCTAAGTCAGTCATGTTTTCTGAATTTCTATTTTTCTTCCTGTTCTCCTCTGGCTTATTTGTATTTGTCTTCATTTAGTGATTCTTGTTAACTAACAGCAGAAATACAACTCAATGACACAGCGCTTCAAAGTCAGGGTAGTTTGACAGCTATCATGTCCTCTGTAGTGCTAATTCATCAAGGAAAGATGCCTGAAATTTAATCAGACAATACTGTATCCAGAAAAAAAAACCCAAATTTGAAATTATTACAGAATTGTATTTTGTCAATAATGCTTCATATGATGTAAAAATTTCGGGGAATAGCCAGAGTCCTAACTTCAATAATAATAATAGTAAATTATTAATGTTTTTCAAAAATTAAAATGCAAACTTTTGTTTGGATTTAGAAATCCTACAGAATTAACATTTTCCTTGTCTTTCAGCTGTTGTTCCGTTGTCTCTAGAAGCCTCTGTTTATCTCCCTCGCCATGAGTCAATGTGCCAGCCGATCCCAAATTTTAGTCCTGCATATGAGGAACACATGAACAGTCAAACTAAAACCTGAAATACTGAGTTGCTTGCCCACTGAAGAGTAGCCTTTAGCACACACTACCTCATCAATCTGCTTCGATACCACCTCAGATTTTTAACTTCATTCTGGGAGCTCTTCTAAGCAGCCAAAATTCTAACTCAGGAAGAACAGAATCAGCAAATGAAATGTGAAACATACTTCCAAAAAAAGCACAGGGAGCTAAAAGGATCTCTACTTCCCGTTTTGAGCTCAAGCTTAATTCTCCTCTTTACTTAAAGCAAATTCTTTGTTCTCCAGCTTGTGGTCGTACCAACAAGCGCTACTGACTAGTTACTGAAATAATCTACATGAACAATAGCATATGGGAATAGGTTTTCCCCTAATTTATAGACAGTTATGATAAAGAATATCACGAGTTCTAACCAGAAGTGATACATACAATCAGTAGGGCCTTCTGAAGACATTAGAGTCAAGAAATCTTTTAAAAAAACCCCCATCTATTATGGCTCAAAAGATATAGAGCTGACATTGCTTTAGTTTTATCTACGTTGTAAACCAGGATAACCCACAAGTTGGGCACAGTGAACCCTGATATAAATACAACACAGAGCTAGATGTCTGTAGCTCTACAAGGTATACTTATTTTAGCAGAACTGTATGCTCAAATTAGAAGACTGAACTAAGATAACTATATTAATTTTGAATGTTTACATGTGAAGAAACAAAATACGTAAATGAAGACATCTACTAAACAAGAATTTGTCTTCATGGAATGGCCCTACAATTGAAATAGCAAATGCAGAAAGCCCAAATCACAATTTCAGATTTGATTTTTTTTTTTTTTTTTGGTTAGCTTTTGGAAGATGTATTAGGGAATTATTAAAATCTGTTACCTTTGTGAAATCACAGTTAAGGGATAATTAAATTTGGAGTGCTTTAACTATGAATTCTCTGGCCTCAGCATACATGAAAGGCCTTTCAGTGTCATTTTAAATTTGAACTGTCAGAACTAGAATGATCCCTCATCAGCATTACTCCTAACCCTCTGATGTCATCAAGGCTCAATTTACAAAGCATATGAGCTGCTGACTTGACCTTCTCTGTTGGGTATCATGATCTTAACAATTAAATAGAATAATAACTTTATCTTACTATAAATAATCTAAGTAGAGCAGACATACATTAAAGTGGAATTTTAACTAATAAAGAACCTTTGCAATTACCCAATTAAAAGCAGAACAAGACTGACCAATGCAAAGATCCCATTTGAAATTAACTTTTAAATCAAATTCATGACCAAGTTTGCAATTCACAAAAAATGATCCTACATTGCAGCGCTGTAAGTTTGAGGAGGACTGCAGATGGGGAACAGGTGAAAAGTCACATTGAACCCTGAATTATTTACTTGCTTGTGCATTAACTTAAAAACCCTGGATAATACAAATCCCAGCTGCTGAATTTCAGTGTGAATGTCACTGCATTTCAGTGACCGATTCTCCCGAGCAGTAAGCGTGGGGCTTGGTAACACTTAAGCCTTCTTTGGGGGAGAAAAGCCCTTAACTACAGACAGGGAAGCTATTACCTGTCACACTTGTTAACCCAAGCATCGGGGAGGACAAAGCCTGCGGGGCTGAGCACCACTTACCGAGGATTCACTATCTCTAACAAGGAAGTCTCCTTCCACTCCCCTTTCATTCAGGGCACATTCTGCTTGGTGTCTGGTAACATTCCCATAATACCACTCTCTTCCAGCAAACCGTCCGGTAGAAGATGGTCCCGTGTAGCTTATCTGAGGCGGATGGGAAGTGTTAATGGTAGGACCATCACTAATGATTACTACATAGTTTTTAGGAACAAGACCGATTTGCCCTCGGGAATTTTTACATTTCCACCATTCTGGGTCGTTTTCTGGCTTTTCAATGACTTCCATCGTCTCCCCTTTTTCAAAATTGAGCTCTTCTTCTGTGACGGAGCTGAACGGGTACAGTGTCTGAACAACGTGGAGTACTTTGGTGCCCTGGCCGTTACTCATGGAAGCACCTTTCCTTAAGCTGAGAAAACTGGGTGAATCTGCGGTTGCCTCCTCGACCTCCTCTACCACATAGTTCGAAGGAAACCAGCCGATCTGTCCATTGTAGCTCCCTCTCCACCAGCCATCGCTGCACTTCTCCATCACAATCACTCGGGAGCCTTTCACAAGGGACAGTTCATCCTCCCTCTCCGCCACGTAGGCAAATTTCACGTAGGCCGGAATGTTAAGATCATAAATCCGGTCGGCGCTGCTGCCGTTGGACGGGTATTCGGCGTCCGTGCTGGGAGTGGGTGAGGCGTCCCTCACGCTGGTCTTTCTCTTGGTTTTGCCCAAACCTGTTAAAGAGAGAAAGGTGAAGTGGTCACTCGGGATGCTTCTCCACAGACTGCAAACACTGGAATTGGTGTGTGCTCCTCTGGCACTCTTCATGACATTGCTAAATGGAGATCTTTCCTGTAACACCACAGTCAGGAAACAGTAACTCCTTTAAGAGATTATCTTTAACATCCAGCTGATGCACCATTAGGTACAGAGCAATTTGCATTATAATAACTCTCTTCCCTTCCCAGAAGTACCAGAGTTTTTAACACACTTAAACCCAGCGGTTTCTTTGCTGTGAGAACAGCTAATCACTGGAAAGGTTGCACAGCTTGCTGTTATGTCTCTTAAAAGTCCAGCCAAATCATCATGCCTTTTAATTTTAGTGATGACTTTAATTTGGCTCAAGCAAGACATGAAAGAAAATCTACAAAAATAAAGTAGCACGGCAAGAAAAGCTTAAGTCTCCCTGCGGATTATGTTTTGTTCTCTCCATTCTTCAGCCTGTCCCCAGGCAGCCTCAGCTGCAACTCCTTCCAACTGCAAACCCCACTTTGAAATCCACACCCCTTTCATCTACATTTCATCACATACTATGAAAGCATAAACCTGATGGCGAGGAAGACCCTTTGCATACGTTCCCCTATAATCTGTAAATGTTGATGTACTGTTGGCTTTAATTATAGCATGAAATACAACGTACAGAAGAAACAACCGGAACATTAAATAGGTAACATTTTTTTTTTCCCCTTATTTAGAGGAACCATGATAAGGTCTGTTTAAATATGAAAGAAAAAAACTGCACAACACACTTGGTGCACTTTTCAAGCCTTTGCATCAAGGCTTGTATATATACTGCTTAAGCTTGTATAGAAACAGGATGATAAAGTGAACAAGTAGCCCTCTCTTGTGAAACTTCGGAAAGTTCTGAAGAGAAAACAAACGTCTCAGCACAGCACAAATCAAGCAACAACCACAATGTCACACAGGGGACAGAAAGCAAAAGTCAACGCAGAAATAGGAGCTCCTGTACTTTCTCCATGGCAGGTGAAAGATTCACTTGAGTCACAATGAGTAGATGCTGATCATGGCAGAATGAATGAAGAAAAAAAATAATAAACAACAAAAACCCCACCCAAAATCAACAAAAAACCCCACCCCAAAACAAAGCAAAGACTTTACTTTTGTTTCTTCCAATATCTGACAGAAGGAGACACACACTATTTCATTTTTAACAGCTCAGGACCATTTCATCTCTCTACTCCCCTGCTGAAAATTGCATTCATTTTCAAACTATCTATAGAGATGGATTTAGAAGCACGTCCAATGAATATCTTCAGTAAAGCTGTTTGTTCAGTGCAGACCTGCCAGGTTTATTTCCCAGGGTTAGGTGCGCAGCACAAGCAGCACACCTGCCACCGTGTCTGGATTGCAAACTAAATACATTATTTAACGCAGTCTTAGGGGTTCAGAAGGCGGCAGAAAATTCCAATCATCCTAAAGCGTTTCCTGACCTTCCCCAGCAGCTCCTTGCTTCCTGCAGGAGCCTGCTTACATCCTAATGTCATTCTCACTACATCAGGCAAAAGGAGGGAGAGCGGCTTATTGTACCAGAGGAGACAATGGCAGGAAAAGTGTGTCCGAGCAAGCGCTAATCGGAAGCTGGTCAGGCTCTGATCTCTGCCAAGACTGGAATTTTTAATCACTTTAGAGATCATTTTCAACCAAAAGACAAGGATGTATCAGAACTAAGTTAGGGTGGTATAAACAAATACAACTTAAGGGTCGTTCTGTTCAGACAAGGGGGAAATTACTTACTGCAACTTGCTGGAAAACAAGCAACTGCATTTCTAGATGCACTCGACACAAAGCCCTACAACTAAGATTGAACCTTCCACATTAAAAGCTTAGGCTTGGATGTGCTTTGTAATGGAGACACGCAGCACCACTTCTTGGAATTACAGCAGAATCACCAAAAAAATAAAACACCAGACAAAACAGTAGATGATGAAGTAGTCGGCCAGGAGAAAACTAGCTGAAAATCAGAGCAGAGAGATAACTGTGAGATACAGGGATGCAGAGTGATAAGAGAATGCCATAAATTGAAATATCTACAGAAAAAAACTGTTGACAAACAGGTGAAAGAAATAAATTTCTCCAAAAAAACCCCTAAGTCTGATAAAGGTGTCTAAACATTTAGCAAAAGGTTATCATCCAAGCACTTTCTTTCATTTGGAGTTATCTTAAGCTGCATCTTTTCCCACAAACCTTCCAATACCGTGTGCGATGTTTTAAATGTTCCTCTCTTTCCTCTCCATTCAACACAAACCAAAACACCATGGAGAAAAAAAAATAAAAATCAGAAACTTCCCTTTTTTCCTTATCAATAAAAGCAGTCAGAGCTCTGCTGTTTAAGCCTAACCTTTAACCTCACCAAACTTTATAAGGCTGACAGCATGGTAATGATAAGCAACAATTTGCACCAAAGACTGTGTTTCTGATGGGCTTGACCAAGGCAACCAACTACGCAGAGACCCATCTGCAGCCAAGCAGAGGGAAGGGTGTGAACAACATTATCTAACATTTACTTGTTCTGTGAGGTTACAACATTCCTAACTGCATCTATGACAGAAGAGAAAACAAGTTGTTCCATGAGCAGAATGAAGGGAATCTGTTGCTGTTTTTCTCCTTACACCTCCTGCCACACTATTCCTTCCTCTGCCTCCTCCATTTTCTGCACGATCCACAATGACCCCCCTTCCCATGCGACTGTCTTTGCATCCCCAGGTCCTTCTCGTACCTCCAGCTCCCCAGTGCAACGTCCAAACTGCCCTCAAAGTCTACGCCACCTCCCCCAGAGCCGCCCTCCCTACCTTCACTGGGCTGGCCGACCAAGTGGGGTGCCCGGCGCCCCGCCTGCCTTCCAACCCTGCTTGGACTGGGCAAAGAGCTGGAATTGCTCTGACTTCTCCTCCAGTGAGACACACCAGCAATGACTCTCCCAGGCACCAAGTTGGAGGAAAGTAGTTAGTTTATCTCTGCCAGTCTGTCAAATTTGCTTAAAATTGGCTGAGTTATCATGGGTGGACAGATGGACGGACAGTGACAGATGACTGTGACAGCATGACTAGTGTAAGCTTCATTTCCTTAGGAAACAAGTCTAAAAATACAGTTTAGTAGGATGGCTGGTCATAACTAAGCAAGAATAAAGTTAGGAGGATTATGAACTTTGTATGCATCTATGACAAAAATCACAACGCCATTATAAAAAAAAAAAAAGTACAATGTACATGAGTCATCTCTGGAAGAGTAAACGCTGCTACTACTCACTATCACCAGAAATGTTTGCTTACTGCTATTTGTAAGGGGATTCCTATTCTTAGGTTCAAATGGCATGAAATCCATGCAAGGAATTTCACGGAAAACAAAACATTCAAGCACTTTGGGAGTCATGTTTGAAACAGTCAAATACACTTGTGACTGCAGTCGTAATTTTGGCATTTTTATTGATTTTCTTTTCATGAAAATTTATCTACTAGTGAAATACAACTGTATTTTCCCATTATGACTCATCAGTTACAGTTCATCTGAAGCCATAAGCCTTGTAATGCAACTAGCTGTTATGAGGAGAAACGTAAAGTAATGGATTAGCTTTCAAGTGATGGGAAAAGAGTGGGAGCAAAAGCATTGCAAAGCAGCAGAAAGCCTGTTTTGTGTTACGGCGTCTCGTAGGAAATAACACCGTTCACAATCTAGAGCTGGCCCACACTAAACTAGTTCATTTTCAGTCTTACCAACAGGTTGCCAAGTG
The DNA here is from genome assembly GCA_013396935.1 of Baryphthengus martii. Lineage (NCBI taxonomy): Eukaryota > Metazoa > Chordata > Aves > Coraciiformes > Momotidae > Baryphthengus > Baryphthengus martii. The sequence continues at coordinate 105,752 of VWZK01016220.1, forward strand.
GTGGGAGAAGATTAAATTTTTAGGTGGATACATTGCTGAGATTAAAAAAACCAAAACTGGTTAGCAGCATTTCCAGAGGAGGGATGCACCGCAAATCCTCCTTCTCTCCACAGCGACAGAAAACCGCTGGCTCTCAGGTTAGTCTCAGGAATGTGCCTCCTGCATTACTTCGTGCCCTCTTCCTTTCCTTGCTCAGTTGTGGCCCTAAAGAATAGCTTGTTTTGCAAGCAGCTAGCTGAAGGAAGACCAGTTTCCTATGAATTTGCTTCCTGTCGCTTAAGCTCTCATTGTACAAACCCTAGCTTTGCACCCTTTTGTTACCAGCCTGTCCCCGTGACGGCCTTCCCATTGTACCTGTAGGTCAGGTCCTCCAGCTCACACCTCCAACGTCCTCCGCCTGCAGCACTTCCAGCCTTCCCATCTCGTGCTCCTTGTGTTCCCCCAGGAAACCTCTTGAGTTTCCTCCAAGCCCAAACTTTAAGGTGGTGGAATCTCCTCCTGGTCACTCCCCTCTGGCCCGACGCTGTGATGGTGTCAGTTGTCCTACCCTTACCCATGTCTTCTGCCATGTTGGCCATGCTCCTGGCCCACAGCTTGGCTGCCTGTCAGACAACACAGATGTCCCAACTGCCCAGCCTTCTCCTGATAAAACCGATAGGAGGGTTTCTCTCTCCTCCTGCCATGATTTTCATGAAAATTGGAGCTTAGGATAAACAAGTTTAATTATCTTTAAAACTTCACCCTAATACATATTTTTACCAAATCCCTATGTAACACTTTTATAAAAAGGGATGGGCTTTTTTTTTGATTAGTAAAAATTCATATTCTATTTGCTAATTATGGTTTATATTACATACTCCATTTACTAGAAAAAGCCATTTACAACACAACAGATCTATTTTCCACATTTTAAGACAACTTATTGGATGAGTCCTTCCATGCTCCTGTGAGCCGGTGCCCTTGCCTGAAACTGATCAGTGACCACATTTTGTATTTTACCTGTTTTTGCTCATTCCCAGAGGTCAAAAACCAGCCGACGCGGCTGTATAAGGCAGCTCTGCAGGCTGATCTGTACTCACGTTTATTTTATTAAGATCTATTTAAGAATAACATGCACTAAACACTGAAGATATTCGCAGTCAAATTGTCTGGCATCCTCCTCCCAAGACTGCTCCCTAAATTTATAACATCTCATCTGTAGCCTAACTTCGAATAGACTAAATACAGTTGTGTTTCTTTTCCAAAACAATTTTAAGTTTACTTGAGACCTCAGATTACTGGCTTTCCCATTCTCCTATCTCCCATATATAAAAAAGGGTCAGTCAATACCCAAAGACAATTTCTGAAAAATAGCTGGCAAGTGAAACTAGTGTCATCTGAATTCTCCCACCCTATCTTTTCTAAAACCTTCTCTGATTTTAATATATAAATCACGAGCAAGAATACTTTCTGTAGCTTACCCACACAGCGAATCAAATCAAATTCACAGGACAAAATAAAAAGCCTTTCAGGCAAAAAAGCACAATACAAACTATATTGCTTTGAGAAATCATAAAAGGCAACACTAAAGAATTTCTGGAACAGAATTCCTCAATTCAGAACTCAAGGAACGAGACCATACCACTAAAAATGCCAGATACAACTGCTTAAGAAGCATCTACCAACTTCTTACTAAAATATCGACAATACCTTAAGGAAGGACACCCCTCTTCGAAGTAAGTGACCTTTGAACTATAAAAACCACTGCAAAACCACTAACAAAAGTGTCTCAATACAACTGAGTTCTTGGAAGCTACTTCCTCTTTAAGGGATTTCTGCTAAATGATGTCCTTCAGATATCCTGCATCACTTTTGAAGTCACTGGTTTTAAGTCTAAATTTACAGCTGGAAATGTTAACAACAAATGGTGCCGAGTAACGGTGTTACCTTCCTTCTCCCCACGGCAATGAGAATCAGCTTTATATATAGTTTCTTTTATTGCTATATTTACATATCTTAAGAGATTCTTTTTCATAACAAGCCAGAACTGATTCTTGCATCATATATTCAAACTTCTATGCTTGCAGTTAGTTTTCCATCAGTTATTACAGATTTCACTAAAAAGCTGCAAGCCAGCAAAAAATTAAGTCAAGTATGATAAGGGTCATCAAACAAATATCTGGAATTAACAGAATATCAAATACTGCCAGCTACTTTCATAGTCTGTTTACAAACACAACAAGATTTTCCTCCATTAAAACCAGAATTTATGCTGTTATCGCCCAGTCAAAACACAGGAACTGATACTAGAGCTGAATTAAAAGCACACTGACGTACGGTCAAAATCAAAGGTGGCTAAACCCCAGTATATTTCATTTTTATATCTCTAAAGATGTCTTTATTTTCTAAATCCTTCAGAAACAGGATGCTCTGCCCACTTGGAAAGGCAGGCACCACTTGAGCTTGCAGCTATTTGGCATCAAATTCCCTAATAGATAACAACAAAAAGAGGAGGAAAAAAGAGAGAAAATTCTGGGAGATGGTTTCTTCAGCTTCTGCCTGAAATCCTATCCATGCCACCAGAACTCTCACACAGGCTGTCAAAGCAGGGCTTTTAAACATAATGTGAACGAGTATTTGAAAATTCATTCAGGGGAAAAATTAATTTTTAAAAGGATCTTCCATTGCCTTTACCAAACACCCAGTAACTGAAATTTCTTTACATTGCTGGTCATTCTTCTCTGAATTAAACAACAAAACAAACAAAAAAAACCAACCCACAGTTACTTGTAAAATTTTTCATACAAATTTTAATTCATCTCAATTTGTGTACCCTCTTTAAAATGCTTTAAACAGTTCTAGTTGTTTTGTGGTTAAAAATAATCATAGAAGCCACCACAAAGAGCTAAGTAGAGTGCTTTCTAATGAAAATATTTTCATTTTAATCGGATTTTTAAAATAATGTTTTTCTACTTTAATAATAAACCTATTATAATTCAAATTGAAACAGGCACTCCAAAGCTAAGAAAATTAACTTTAGTGTAATCTATTAAGACAACTTCCATTAAACAGCTGAAACATTCAAGCAAAACAAGTTTGAGGCTGATATATTTAAGTCGAACAAATTCCCAGTATGAATACCTAGAGCAAGAACTTGTTCAAATACTGAATAATAATAGCAATCTCTGAAATCATTTGAAAAAATATTTTTCAAATATTTTCAGTTTAGTGACATAGAACAAGTTAAGAAATCAATTTCAGCTGAGCTAGAAATAGATTTCAGTTCCCTCAAATATAAAACCAGATTTTACAGAACAGCTCTCCTAGTTCTAAAAATCCTCAAAGTAACGAGAAATTCTCATTCAATTTACTAAGCAAGGGGGTTTTTGTGTTAGATGTACCAGAAACAAGCAACTTTATCAAAACCCATTTTTATTTAGAAGTAACGTTTATTGAACATCTCAGCCAATTTTTAAGATACTTAAAATCACAATTTTCTTTTGCATTTTAATAGAATTGCAATTCCATCTGGCTTCACACATACCCAGTTAAAAAAAAAAAATTATCCATATTCTGTTTACCGAGTTATTCATCTCCTAATACTAAGGCTCTGAATTACATTGCATATTAATGCATATAGTTAATAAGTATGCAAAGTACAGTGTTGCTTAATACAATGTTGTTTGTTTGTTTTAAAGAAGTGATTAACTTTTCAGGAACATTCTTAAGAAAAAAAAAACCATAAAACTAAGTAAATTAAGTAATTAATTCACCCAATACATCAATAAACATATAACTTCTTGCCAGCTGGAATGTCCAGACAAGACATTAATTTAGCTTTATGTTACTTCTTACTTTTATTATTCTAAGTTAACTTGCTTTAGCTTCTTTATTAAAAAGGAATTCAACAGACTGAAATTTCTTCTGTTCTATAGACAGAAAAGCTAAACATTTCTGCACATTTTCAGTCTGCAAGCTCCCTCCCCATCTTCTCCCCCTCCACCTACACAGCCAATTTCCAAGCGAACGTTCAAAGGCCAAGATCCATATGGGATAGTTAATTTTTTAGAATCAACACCTCCACCACTAGCACTCTTTAAAGGACACCGCTATAAATTCCAGAAATCTCCAACTGCATTTGTGACACAAAAATGAAGCCTTGCAGTTCTATTAATGCCTTTTTGTATCTTCTTTAAGAAACTCAATATGAAAAAAAGCAGCAAAAAAAACAAAGCCACACTAGAACAAATCGGAAAATGGAAACTCTTCTTCAAATGTCAAAGTGAAATTCTGACATTTCGACAGCCAGGCTGCTTTATCACTATGTTTTTCAAATACAGGAAAAAGTAGTGTCAAAGTTTCCCATACCTCAAACCCTTTAAGCTTGGTATGGAGGCTTCCATAAAGAATCAACTCAACAGCTGTATTAAAAACAACTACTGCGTTAATTTTCATCTTTAAGACTGAGCTAAACACGTCAGGCTGTTATCAGGAAAGGAACATTCCAATTCCAGTACCAAGTAACGAGTTTCCCATACCCAGAGCATTTTAGAGCAAGAGGTTAAAAAGTGAAAGATGTACTAGAGGGACGTACGTAGACAGTTTTCCAAAAGCATCAAACACACGATCCGAAGGCTTCCATCAACCACCTCATGCGTGTACAACAGGGAAGCGAATGAAATCTTACTAGGCTTAAATGGCCTTGGGATTTTAAATCCTGTATGGAATAGGAAAACAGCTGTCTCAGTCTCAAAGAGAAGGCATACAAAATGAATGGGGTTTCTCAAGATCTACGGTTTCAATTTCTGTCTATAAATTTAAATTGAAGACAGTTTGCTTTAAATGCAGAGTCTTTGCTTTCAAACAGAGATTATTTAAATTATTTCTCCACTTACTTTGTAAGTTTATTAACTGATTCTGCAGGATGCCCTGGTAGGAAAAAAAAACAACCAGGACTACCTTACACCTAAGGCAGTCCTACTATTCCAAGGAAGGGTTGATAAGGTGAGGGGATAAAGTAAAGTACAGTGTTAGGACTTCTCAGTGCTTTCTGTTCCCTTGATGGGAGAAGGAAAGCTGCACCGCCGTGCCTCTCCTTGACAAACACTTAACAGAATATTGACAAAGAAATCTCTAATATGCATGAGGTGCTCCGAACTGCCTACCCCAATACATGCTCCTGTCCTTCAGTAAGAATGCAACAGCTTATGTTCCTCCTCCAGCATTTGATGGAAAGATGACTTATATTTAGTTATCTCGTATTTATATCAAGTAAAAGATGTGCTCAGGACAGCTCAGGATACAAAGCCAACTTGCTAATAGGAACCCACTCAATTATTTATTTTTTTAAAAACAACAAAAATACAGAGAGTACAAAGTAGAGTAGCCTGACTGTACGATAACGACTGTCCAATGTAAAGACTCTTCCAGATAAACAAGACAGAATCATTCTGTTTTGGATACAGGCGATCATAGATCTAACTTGGTCTTTTCACTTCTAGTTTGCCTGAATTTGCTCTCAGTTCTGCCATGAAAATGAAAGGCTTAATAAGTGCTACAAATATAGACTGAAGTTCAGATCATCAAGCCCAAATGTGAAGAGATAAATTACAAAGCAGTAATTATACAGCTCAAAAGAAACGCATTAGAAGACAATGATGCAAATACTGACTAAAGGGCAATCTCTGGGCATCAAAACCCCTCCGAGATAGTCTCTCCTGCACGTAAGTAATGTGGTCAGCTACTCTTTGAGATTATAGTGGTTTAGTCCAGTTGGCCCATACAAACACCAAGCACGACGTAAAGCCTTAGTAATCCTACTGGGAGGTCAGAATGACGATGCGATATTATGGCGTTTAAACATTAAATACCAAATTACAAGAAAGTTCAAGGTGTTTATGACTTTTTTTTTTTGCTCTGGAAACCTCAGAACTCCTTAGACGCCTGCCACAGATCCTGCAATTTTATTCAAAGTCCCTTTTAGGAAAGGAAAGCAAAGTAAATATCATCTCTTCTTTACTAGCTTCCTCTGTGACTTGCAACGGCCACAGCTTCATTATTACAGGGCACTCAGATTATTTGCAGCTCCATAGCCAAAACCAGACTTCCCCGTCATGGAAGGGGAAGTAGGAGGGGAAAAAAAAAAATAAAAATAAAAATAAAAAAAACGCTCGCTTAACACAACAGCCCCGTCTCCTCTGAGGTTTGGCCCTCACAGCCAAAACACAAACCCCCACAACTCTCTCACAAACTAAACCGATTTCTTCTGTAGATTAAAACTCAGTAATGAATTAGTAAGTAATAGAGGAACAAATTGTAGTTCTCCAGAACAGGAGCTAAAAGAATAGCTTATAGATTTGTAAACTGCTAGAGCCCATAAACAAGAACAGCCTCATTTTCACTACATTGATAAACATTTTCCCCTTCTTTTTCTTTTCATTTCCCATTTTCTTTCTTTTGCAAGGTCTCAAAGACTGCTAAACAGGAGCGACATCAACAACTGTGTATAGTTCAGAAGGTCTACAGCCCAAGTCCTAAAATACAGCTACAAGTCGTCACTCCTGAATATCCACCGACCCAACCTGACCACCCATTCGCACCGAGTGGTGTTTGTGCAGATCTCCCACTGAGGTGGGAGTTCTCTCATGAAGAAGGTTTACGCTGGGTGCCTACACATATTGCACACATCTTGATTCCTGCTTTACAGATTCACTTCACAAAGTAAAACATTTTTGAGATTTAGAAAAATCAAGGAAACCTTCTCTTGCACACTCTTAGACAAAGCCCATTTTTTCTGGCATCAACGCTAATTTAGAAATTTTGTTTGCATGGTATGAAAACACTTCACAGAATGGCCACCTATTGTTCAGGTCCTCAAAAAACCTGAGAAACAGAAAGCAACAGAACCTCACCGGGATCACGCAGAGGAAAAGAAAAAAAATGAATACTCCAAAAGACCCTAGAAGAATAAACGTTAAGAAAGCCTAAGGCTTCAAAAACCGAGAGCCAGTAATACTGAAAGAATTATTTAGGGCTGAGTATTGGAGGAAATACCCACTTTTAGACAAGAAAAATTCCCCAATGATGCTAAGACAGTAGAAAGAGCAGCTGATGTCAGTTCAATATAGAAAAATCGCTTGTCCTTGGAGTCACTGGAATTCTTTGGAAAATGATTTCCTCAAGAGCACATACACAGGCTACTGATTCTTTCCAGCCACCTTAGGTTGGTCTTCAGAAGGGTGACCCAGCTATACATTCCAAACAAGGTACACACAAGACCTGAAAATCAGGTACTGTCAACTGTTTCTCCTCTGCTACTACCTTGGTGCACTGGAACGTGACGCTAAAAGAGGACGACAATGTGCAGGGCACCCAGAGACCACCTCTTCTGAAGAAGGGTGGTCACTGCATCCCCTCAGAAGTACAGGCTTATGGGAAGGGTCCAAGCAACCCACACTGCAGCCCCAGTTCTGCTGCTTCAGCAGATTTCGTTCCTGCCAGGAACACAGGGGAAAGGAGGACAGAGGGGAATACAATGCAAGGAATCCAGTACGAGGCACTATCCAGACAAAAAACGTACTCTATTTTCACTGCCTCGGAAGAAGAGGCATAATTAGCAGATTGCTTAAGGACTCTATTCTATGGAAGAAATGAAACATCAAAAAGAGCTGAGGGTTCAGGCACAAACTGAAGGCTAAGAGAGCAAAAGGCTCTGCCTCCACAGCTGGAAGAGGGTGTGGGAAGAGCTACTGGCGATGGGGTGACTGTCTAACAGGGAACGATGAAGCTACCTTGGGAGCTAATTTTCGGGCTTGCCCTAAGGCCAAACATGACCACATGTGGAAACATAACTGGCTTAGAGACAGGCAAAACCAAGGGTCCTCAAAGGTGATAGCTTAGGGAAGCAATCCCACCAACAGACACCGGTACACGAAGCCCCGCTGAGTTAAGGAAATCCTTTTATCTTTTCAGAACATAATTATGACTAAAATAAAGGCGAGTTCCGCAACCTCTAAACGTCAAACTGTACCTGCAAGCACACACACTGCATGGGGGGAACGGGGAGAGAAGTACCTATCGCACAAAACTTCTAATACAACGCAAAGAACAAATTTATGCACTCAACATGGACTAAAACCAGCAAAGTTTCTTTTCGCCTTCAGCCTCGCAACATTTTACTGCCACCATCGCATTAGAAAAACCTGCTGAAAAATAGGACACATCATGGTTTCCACGATATGTTTTTTTCAAACTCTTGAAGCAGCAAGTCCTTTTTTTATTAGTCTGCTCTGCCATTTCAGATTTTTTTCCTTCATAAGCACATGTTCTTTTAGGAATTTTAACACAGTATTTTTTCCGAAAGTCAGATTTTATTCCCACAAATCAGAAACTTCAATTTCTTTAATGCTGCTTTCACCGGACAGAGTTGATACGCATAAATTATTTAAAATTTTATAGGTGTACAATAGGTCCATAATCATAAATTTGTGAGTTTGTTTTGCACTCTGGGTAACTACTTTAATACTCATAATAGTAACAGTAATTCAAACTGAACATACTCTTCTGCCATTATGTGTACATCAAATTGATAGCGAGATCGCAGACCTTACCATGTCAGCGTCTACTGCTACTGAATGTATCTCTAAATATTCCAAAGATCATCAATGAATTGAAAACAGCCACTTAAGCTAAGTCTAGGTTTGGATGATGATCAGAAGGCAGGTGTGTTTCCAGAAAGCAGCAAAGCATCTGAATTCCTTATTACAGAAGGTATAACTGCTCCCACTCCTGTGGTATCAGCATGGCCGGCTCGTAACTGCACATGCTCGAGATGGGAACGGAAGAAACCTCTTCGCTGTGTTTTGAAATCATTTTGGGTATGTCTCACATCTCCTTTCTCAGCATATTATGACAGTAATTCACGCAACGAGACGGATCTATCATTACTGCAAAGAGGGAAGAAATGTAGTTCTTTTTTTTGTTGTTGTTTTCTTCCCAAACCACCAAAGACACCACACCTAAACTGAGTTCCCATCAGCCTCTCTCATTACCACAAAACTGTGTTTCTCAATTTCATCACTGGTGAAGCGTCCCCACAGTTGCCACCCTGCCCCACGAACACGCTTACTTTGAGCAATACAACTAAAAAGAAGAACGAAGCACGGCAGAGAAAGTGCTTTTGCTGAACAAAGTCAACATGGAACAAGCTGTTTTGACACACAGATTCCAGGAAACCGAGCACGAATCTGTGCTGTATATAAAAACTTCAACTACTTCCTCTCTGTCAAGATGAACTTCAATTCCTGTATATTGACTGCTTCAAACTGCCAATACAGATGACTTACCTTCACCCAGTCCTCCAAGAGATACGACAGACGTGCCACTACCGTCATGCCTACATTTTCTGACAAGCTAGAAAGCTTCAAAGCAACATAGAGTGACACAGGAAAAATACTTTTATTTGTATTAAATCCCTACAAGGGGATTTTACTGCTAATTTCAACCAGGGATATTTGGCTAAACGAAAGACTTCTTGCCGTTTCTTCTTAGAAATCTTTATATAATGACAATTTGACCAGCAGCTACATACTGCAGAAGGTTCTGAAGATTGGTTATTTATTTTTCTAAATCAAATTTAGTAAACGCCTGTGCTTGAGTGGCAAGACCAGCATTTCGTACAGGCCTGTGACAAGGATGTCCAACAACATCAGGAACGTGAAGTTCTATAGAGATTAAAATAACTTCTGTTTGTCTTACAAGGCAGATCTGTGTTTATTAAGATGAGTTCTACAAGGCTTAAGAGGCTGTGCTATGTAACAGTGTACTTATTACACACTGATAGCATATTTATTTTTATTTCCACCATTCTTTCATTCTGCAGTAAACTTTACACCCACATGCTGCCCAGAAAATACTAAAATTGAAAACAACTAATTAAGAACTAACAGAAATATTTTCAAACTAAATACTTAGTCATATTACTGATTTAATGTGTTTTCTGTGAACTTGCAGCTAATATGGCTAGGGCTTCTATGTCTGCTGATAAACAAACAAATTTGTCAAGCAGAGAGTACAGAAGATTCAATTTATAGCTACAACTGTGCCAGAAATACTGTGTATGCTTCTCATGATTACACTTTTAAAAACTGGTGCTGAAGAACTGGAAAAAGTTTAGTTAAAAGCCACAACGATTCGTCACAGAAGTAACTTTCAGCAGCGAAAGACTTAGGCAGTAATCAAATTTCAGTACCCAAGACAAGGTTTAGAAGCAATCTGATGAATGTCAAAATACCACCTTGTACAACTAAATCTACTAGACATATCATGTCAGAAATATTGCAATTAGGCCACCAAGATATTAAAAAAAAAGAAAAAAAAAATCCTCACAACCAAAAGCCAACCAAACCAAAATAAAGACTGCCCAACCACACACCAGGAGCTGAAGGTTGATGACATACTTAGCAAATGAGATTTCATGACCATGTTATGCAGAACTATGATGGTAATAGTTTAATTTGAGTTGAAATACTTGTATCTAAAAAGGAAGTACAATAAACCTCTGCTTTCCAATGTTTAAGAACACATTCCATTACGAAATTACTTATTCTGCATTTCTGCTTGTTACTAAGCAGTGACTATCTAAAGAAAAAAGAGCTGACTTCCCCAGCAATTGCCATAAGGGCGCAGTGAAGGTGGCACTAAATAGCTCTCAAATGGGAAAACGTGAAGTTGTAAATGGAGGAAAAAAAACCCCTCTTTTCAAATAAATAAAGAAAAACAATCAGAGGAGAAGGGAAGATCCCTGGAAGCCATAGTACATATGGCACTCAGGAACTTCCGCACAGATCTACTGACTGAGCCAGGCAGCCCCTGTAGAGGCTGATGAGCACAGCAAATACTCATGGACGCTCATAAAACACTTCTCAAATAACATACTAAAGAACAGTGCTGCAAATAAGGACCCGTTTCTGTACCTTACATCTCACATGGCACTTAAATCTGAAAATCTGGCACTCTAAATGCATTAAAACAAAAGAGAGAAATGTTTTGCTCCCTTAGAGAAGCTTAATAAAGAAGTCACTTGAAGAGTCTCTCATGCAACTCCAACATCTCTGTGACATGTTATGGGGATTCCTGTTATTTTTCATCACTGCCACCACTCATCCTTGGAGTTTCTACTGTTCCTATGCATTCTGCCTAAACACATCTCCTGTGTTCTTGGTGTCCGATCTCTCTTTCAACACCTTTTAAAAAAAACGTCTTTCTTTTCTGGGCACCCAGTCAAAAACCCACGCCAAGAACCAAGTGGAAATGTCTCCCAGTTTTCTTTTGTAATTATTTGGTACAGGGAGCAAGACCAGACACCTTTAAGAAACCCCTCTTATGCAGTGCTGGTTCCGAAGCAAAAGCAGTGACGTTCCAACACTCGTGGATTCCCATGAAAAGGGCTCCCTGCTGCTGGATCACACGCATCGGTCACCCGTGGCACGCTGCTTCCTGGAGAGTTGCGCTGTTGCCAGGAAAATGACTTGCAAAGGGATGGAAAAAATGCAGAAGTTTTATTTCGCTTACAGAAACAACTGTCTTCTTAATTCTTGTTGCTTCCTTCAGATACGGTTTCTGCTGAGCATGACAGGGCCGAGCCAGCAAGCCCAGATCACCTTCCCTGCAGAAAGGGAAACCCGCGGAGCTGCGCTTGGAGGCAGCTCTGGGGGTGGTGCTGGCAAACACCCGCTCCAGCCAAATGGGTATGGGAATTCCTTCCCACCCCCAGTGCGTGGGAAGAATTATATTACAGAAAATTCCAGTTTGGGACATGCATGCTGGAGGTCTCTTGCTTACTCAGACTTCATCAAAATGTATTAAAAAAAAAATAAAATACTCTCCCCACAAAAGCAGTACTGTACAAGGAAACTATTTTAAACTTCATTATAATGGATGATGATGAAATTTTAATCACAGGCCTGGAAGCTGCCTTTTGTCTTAAGAATAGTAATAATTACCAGATTTCATTCAATACGAGCAAACAGAAGACAGTAATTTGAAATGGCTAAATTGCGATTAACTTTTTACTCGCAGTATCACTCGGTTAAGACAAAAAAAGGGAATGGGAAGATGAATCATTTAAAATACTTAATAGGTGGCCTATACGCTACATTTCCATAATTAAAATCAGGCCATTGTAGCTATGCATCCATTAGAGTTCACTCAAGAAAGAAATTTAAGAACACAGAAGTAATGTATAGCAAAGAGAAAAACATTAAAAAGAAGACAGTCATCAACAGAAAAATTCCAAGCCTCAAAATGTCTCAGAGTCACTTAAGGAAAGCTAAACTTCGGAAAAATTCCCCAGTGACAAGACCAAAAGGAGACAGAGTATAACAGAAGCCCTTAGAAGGGGGAAGACAGAGTGAATGGCACAGAAAAAGCTACTCTTTTAGTAAAAACAGGCTGGAAGATCCAAAAGTTTTTCTTCAGAAATTACTGGGGGTCATTTGAGATTTGAGGTGAGTTGTTTTTCAGTCCATGGTTTAATGAGCACACGCTAAACAGCCGTTAATCAGCATTTTAATGTGCACTCAACACATTTAAAAGAGCTGGCTCTGAACACACTTTATTTGCTGATTTTCTTTTCCAAAAATGCTGAAATACAAGAGAAATTCCAGAAGCCTAAAGACATGGCTGAAAACAGGTTGATTTTTTAAGCCATCGAGCTGAGTGTCTTAGGTACCCACACGAGCATTAACCTTTCACCAACCCCAAGCCAAACAGTAAAGCTGACGAGTTTCTATTAATAAAGTATTCAAGGGCTGAGATTCAATTAATGACAGTCAATAGAATTCCAGGAAAATTAGTTTGCAGCACCAAACAGGCATGACTTCATTCTCTGATGAAATTAAAAGTTTTCCTTATAAAGGCAACTTCGTACAGGTAGCAAACTGTTGCGGCGTATTTGGCTTTTTACAGACGAGACTCCGATGTACGAGCTGGTGCCATAAACTCCCGTCAGAACACGGACTACATGGATCACGAGCTATTTAGATGATGCACCTTCAACAGTCATCTATGAGGATTATTCATTAAATAGTGATAGCTCTTCTAGGGTTTGCCACACTTTGAAGTATGGCTGGCACTTCTCATATTTGTCGAATATCTGGACGAAAGTATAAGTCAACCACCAGTAATTACTATGGGTAAGTGTAAGAGCGGGAGATAGCTACCGGCAATCACCTAGACACCGCACTACATCATTCGTGCGATAACAACACTGCAGATGAAATATCTTTGAACAGAAGGAAATGCAATTGATAAAGGAAGAAGCAGGGAAAAGTGTATCTCCACGGGAGCAAGCGTTTGGTGGAGCACCATGAGTATGAAAGGTGGGTCCAGGTATGTCAGAGGGTCCCTCTCGAAAGCCCACCAGAGCCTTGTCACTGGAAGCAGCAAAGAGTCTGACGTTTCTCTCCAGAGACTTCAGAAGACTTATGATTAGTTATTGACTGATTACTAAATGACTTTTGTGGGTTTTTTTTTTAGTTCTATACCTGTGTTTGGTTGAGCTGGAGTTAATGTTCCCCAGAGCAGCTCTTATGGTGCTGCGCTCTGTACTGGGAGGTAGATAAGATGCCCGTGTTGCGGCTGCTGCTGAGCAGAGCTCGCAAAGCACCAAGGCTCTTTCCAACATCTTCCCACCCTGTCCAGTGAGATGGGGTGGGCAAGATCTTGGGAGGGGACACAGTCAGGACAGCTGACCCAAACTGACCAAAGAGATATTCCACACCGTGTGATGTCAGCTCAAGTATAAAAGGGAGAGAAAAGGGATGAGGGGGTTGGGGTCACCCGTTTGTGAAGACGCTTGTCCTCCGAGCAACCGCTACGCGTAGCAGAGCCCTGCTTCCCAGGAAGGGCTGGACATAGCCTGCTGATGGGAAGTAAAGAATAAGATCTTGTTTTGCTTCGCTTTGCACGCGTGGCTTGCTTTTTTTCCCTATTAAACTGCCTTTATCACGCCCCATGGGCTCTTCCCATCTTATTCTCTCCCCCCTTGTCGTGCTGAGGGAAGTAGAGGGGAGTGATAGAACGACTTGGTGGGTACCTGGCACTCAGCCAAGGTCAACCCACCACAACCTGGTATTTTGGTAACAGCTTCAAGATCAAAGTTGGAAACAGATTTGGTTTAAGGACTAATACGACCGTCATTCCTATCTGTGCTGGGTTAGCAGGTATTTTAATGTGCATTTTCTTGTGATCTTTGGAGAGGCATGTTTGATGAGACATTAGACACTTCTATAAAGAGAACTGAAGAACTTGTTTCACTGGGCGCAGCAGAACTTTCAAAAGCTGTTTCACTAGATCAAGCATCAGCCTTGCAATTTGCAAACCTTTGTTTAAAAAAAATGTAGTGCATTCTTGATGGATGGTCAGAACAAAGGCTCCTCTAAGGAAGGACACATGCTCTCCTTGTTCTGAATGGGAAATTATTGTACAGCAAGACAAGCCAGGCTTAAAGGCTGTACCTTAATTGAGGACTCCGATTCAGGAAAGGTAAAAAGAAAATAGCAGAGACACGTGGTGCACAGCGCAGACCTAAGTTTCATTATGCTGAGCAGTTCAGAGCCCTTAACTACGAGCTGCTTTGTGCTCGGTATGCTCAGCAGGTAGGTGCAGTCACTGCAAATGACAAAGCTAAGGCTTCGCCACGTGGTATTTTCTGCCTCAGCTGAACAAACAATGCACAGAGAAAAGGATTAGAAAAGGTACAGGGGAAATCAGTAGATTGTAGTAACACGGAATCACAGAATGTTAGGGGCCGGAAGGGACCTCAAAAGATCGAGTCCAACCTCCCTGCCAGAGCAGGAACCTAGAGTAGGTCACACAGGAACACGTCCAGGCGGGTTTTGAATGTCTCCAGAGAAGGAGACTCCACCACTTCTCTGGGCAGCCTGGTCCAGTGCTCTGTCACCCTCACTGAGAAGTTTTCTCTTATGTTTACATGGAACCTGCTATGCTCCAGTTTGCACCCATTGCCCCTTGTCCTGTCATTGGGCGTCACCGAGAAGAGCCTGGCTCCATCCTCTTGTTGCTCGCCCTTCACATATTTATAAACATTCATGAGGTCACCCCTCAGTCTCCTCTTCTCAGAGCTAAAGAGACCCAGCTCCCTCAGCATTTCCCCATAAGGGAGACGTTCCATTCCCTTCATCGTCTTTGTGACTCTGCACTGGACTCTTTCCAGCAGTTCCCTGTCCTTCTGAAACTGAGGGGCCCAGAACTGGACACAATATTCCAGATGCGGCCTCACCAGGGCAGAGTAGAGGAGGAGAACCTTTCTCAACCTACTCACCACACACCTTCTAATCCACCCCAGGATGCCATTGGCCTTCTTGGCCACAAGAACCATGGCATCCTGCTCATGGGCATCCTGCTGTCAGTCCTTCAGAACTTAAACCTGTGTATGTGTATGCAAAGGGCTGAGGCTTGGAAGATGTGACACACGCGAAGGCTCAGCCGTGAAACCAGGAAGCTTTGTTTTCACACTGCTTCACTGGTCGCCACCAGAGTGAAGGGAAGCACCCTGCAGCACGGGGCTTTCTTAAAATCAAGGAGGAGAACACACATATGCTGGGACACATCTCTGTTCCTTCACTTAAACACACTTCTCTTGGATATAAACAAAAAAAGTGTGTTTATTTTATGTGGACCCTTGATATACGATCACAACAGAAATGCAATGATTTCATAAAATAGCTTTTAGACCAAAAAAATATGTATTTTAAACAACATCAATCCATATACAAGGAGCTTAAAGTTACAACTTGCATTCTGATTCTCACTGGTTAATTCCTGTTGGAGCTTATTCTCTGTACAAATCTTTGAAAAGGTGTAGTCACATTTGCTAGCACTGTAATGAGTATATTCCAAGCGTATCCACAGATAGGCCTACCGTTTTAAATACTACCATGGTAGATCCTGTAGATAACCTTGTTCACCTGCCACTCATCTAGTAGTCCTCAATTTCCATGTACTTTATGGCAGCTCAGCAGTAAAGAACACAATAATGAAGCGACCAAGAGACCTAACCTGTTAGACGCAACACCAGAGGTAAACATACATGAGCTATTGCCACGTTATTTCTAAGTGAATCATTTTGCTTTCTAACAAGTCCAATCCCAAATTCTATTTTTTTTATTAAAGAGTCAGTATTTTCTACAGAAAACTGCAAGAGAGGAAGCTTTCGCTTCGTAAAACTTCAGAAATCACAGGCAAAAATCAAACTAAGAGCAAAAAATAACCTCAAAACACCTCCAGGTACATATCTGTTTCTGTCTTACTCATTACATCCTAAAATACCACTAAGTAGGGTGGTTTTGTCCTCTCTATATATAATGATCACTACTGCTATGGTTAAGCTTTTCTAGCCATATGCAAAGCCCTTTATTTTCAAGTCATTTAATCAGCCATTAAACAACATGGCAAAGAATTCATTTCACTTGACTTCCAAACAAATTTCTTCAAAATAGCCTCAAAATTTTTCAGAGGTACATGATTTTATTTGTACGAGACGCTGTTGTGAAGAATTTCTATGCAAGTAGAAAATGGAGCACACATTAAGGACTTGGAAGCAGAAGGAACATCTCGTAGCACAGAAACATAACCCCTGCCGTTGCACATAGCCACATCCTATCATCTCATTCATAAACTGATTTAGCTTTGTTATGAGAGCAACGCTGAACAATCCAGTACAACGTTCTAGTTTTGAGGGAGAGAACTTGGCATGAGAGGAGAGGATTCAGCAGTTGATATCTCAATGAAAACATAGTTCTTCAGCCTCTGAAAATAAACAACTTCAGACAAACTGGAACAAAAATAACATCTTACTCTCCTGGATGTGATGCAAGAAAATCTGTTTATAGATTTTTCCATATGATTCTCCCCCCTCCCCACTCTCTCCCTCAATCATCCACCATGTCACCTCAATCTAAAGATTAAAAAACAAAATCCAAATAAACATGTTAAAATATATTTATACACACATTACATTCCCAATCTGAAACTCGTAACATCTACTAAACTTCTTCCAAAATACAAAAGGACTTACCCAATGTGTCTTTTAGATTTTTAACCAGAGAACCTTTCTTCAAGCTGTTTTTTCGCTCCACATAATTTGATGGCACATATCCCGTTTTGTTGGCCGCGTTTCTTACCCTCCACCATGTCTTGGAATCATCTAATAGCCAAAGACGCTCATTTTTCTTGATGTCAAGTTCTTGGTCCTGCTGTGCAGTGTAATCCCACTTTGCAATAACAATAACTTCTTCTGTCATCTTTCATGGAGTACTTCTGCAACAAAATATTAAAACAAGCTCATCAGTAAATCATATCATGTAATATTTGTTCAATTTTTTCTTTGAGTTCTTCTGAAGTAAGCAAGAGAAGGGAAAGGAAAACAAAGCTATACAGGGAAAGATCTCATGGATTGGAACTCCTCTTTTAAAAATAAGGGAAGTCATACTGACTTTTCTTGCTTTTTTCTGCCACTAATATATGACAACATCCTGAGAGTAAATTCCAGTCAGCGTACTGCATTTGCTTCCTCTGAATGTATAGCAAATACTACTCAGACATATGTTAACAAAGGCTAATTTATAAAACCCACTTAGTTTCTGCACACATCATAATAAAACTATGGATCCCACATCTGGCATTCAACATTCTGATCTGAGAAAAAAAACATTCCACATTCCAAAAATACATTTTTCTTCTGCCCTAGTTCCTCATCTTCATACTAACATATTATTTATAAGTTTTCTGCATTTAAACAAAGTTATCCATCTTTTTTTCAGGAGGAAGTTAAAAATATTTCATGAAGCAATGTAACTCAGTAGAGAAATCTGTCACCAAGAAGAGGGTAGTGTCTTTAGTAAGCCTTTGTTCACACTGTTTTGTGCAGGCAGCACCAGACTGCATTTTAGCAGAAGCTCTCACTCCTCCTTTGCTCCTGGGAAGATCCCAGCTCACCACAGTCCCGTGCTGGGCACAAGTCAGGGCTGGAGAACACCACCCACTGCGCTTCCCCCCGATTGCATTCCACCTAAAACTTATCCAGAGCTCTGTTAAGGCTGAATAAATTGTTTTTTTTTAACTTACCTGTAATAAGAACAACCTTTTCCAAAGCTATTTGTCAGCTGCATCAAGACAGCTACGTGCCTCCACATTTTCCTACGCATCCCAGCAATTACTAGGAACAATGTGAGGGAGCACAATCGTGTGCAAGGAAAAGTCCTATGCAAGTACCAGTGACATTTAAATATATTATAATGTCAACCAAAACACATTGATTTTATTCTAAATTCTAAGAAGTTACCTAAAATTTTGTAACCACTGCTGGAGGTTTTGGTGGGACAGGGAAGCGGAGGAGGATTGGAGACAGTCGGTGGTAAAACATCAATGTAGCAGATTGGGGATTTTAAAAAAAAAAAAAAAAAAAGCAAAAGCTGTAGATTTTCTTTACATTACAGATCAGCAGAAACAAGTCCCAGAGTACTTCGAACTATTCATGGCCAAGGATCTCTGTAACATTATTTGACTTTGTTGCCTATAGCTCTTAGTAGTCCACCGATAGCTAATAGTTTACATGACAGAAAGGTAAATTAAAACACCCACAAACCTCATTCAGAAATTCTGTTCAGCGTGTAAGTTATATCACTTATATTCAGAAAGGGTTCCTTCTGCTATCTGTAAATGCACACAGGCAAACTTTTGCCCTTTAGCTACAGTACAAGCTGTCAAAATTCCATGCTAGCCAGCCTAGTAGTCTACTCTCCAATAAGTGTCTTCCTTATTTAAAGCTAACCTATAATCATAAGACACAATAGTGGACTCCATTATAGTTTAATAGCCTCTTCTTATCATTATTTTCATTTCCAGGAGAGCATCGCATAGGGTTGAGCTACGATTGCTAGACTATTTGACAGCAAAGCTCTGGAAAGCACCAGCAACGTAATGTCATCCCTTGTGGCCAAGGCAGAAGGACATTTTTGAACATTTGAAACTGAAATCAACAGGCTTAAATTCTCATTTTCCAATCAAGAAACAACAATTAAGACATTATTCAAAGGTGCTGTTGCATAGCTGAGAGGTCCAAGATGAACTCAAAAAGAAATGTCGATGCTTTGAACAATGGAGAAGAAACGCAACCCTTACAGTTCAAGCAGGTTCTGACTTCTTGATGATTTTACAAGAAACAAGTCACTATACCCTTCAATGCTTTCCCCTCCGCCGCTCCCCCTAAAATAATAATCTCGTCTGACAATGACATAGGAGAGCTTGAGCTTTGGACCGCAATGTCCAATAACCTGCCCTGGTTTCTGACTGACATCAAACAGACAGATAGCCTACAGGTCGATAAGCTGTTGTAGCCACAGGGGAACTGCAATCAAGCATGTTCTGGAGGCCAGCACTGTCAATATCCTCCCTTTCCAACTTAGATCGGTTTATTTTAGCTCAGCAATTGTAAAATGGTCAATCCTTACTATTTCTGAGGACATGGAGAACATGAAGAAATAGGACACCATCAATGCAGTTGGCTGATGTTGCCACCACACACGCTCCACTTCTAAAAAAGGCTATTTCCACGACACAGGCAAGTTAAAATTATCTAGCAAGATTACAGTATACTACTACTAATAAAAGCAAACACATTAGGTATAATATTAAACTCTTCCTATACCTCTGAGGTAAAAAGTAAAAACCAAACCCACACAAAATGAATTGGCCCCTGTTATAACAGTCACCAAGTGTTTCCCCAAGACACTGGGCAAGGGTAGAAGCACAGGAAGAGACTCCCCGTCAGACCTGACGACGTCAACTCTACAATCCTCTGAACTTAAGTCAGACCAAGCTGCCCGATTTCTACAATTCCAGTTATTGTCAATGTGTAAAACTGCCACTCTGCCTGAGAAATGAGGTCATTTCACAAGCAGACCCTTAGCACGATGCAACTTTGGCAGAAGCTTGGAGCAGCCAAATTTGTCAAGCGGAATGTTCCCACAGAACCCACTGCAGTAAAGCGCTCCAGCTTTTGCCGGGTGTTTAATGGCACAAGCGTTCCTACCCGAGCGAGGACAGGGCTTGTAAAGGGTCAAAATGCATCAAATAATGCAGATGAACATTTGTCCCTCTAAATTTGTGTGCGTGGAGAAGCTTGGTTGTTCTGGTTTAAGTTGGGGGTTTGTTTGGGGGAGCTGTTTGAGTTTTTTGATTGGCTTTTTTTTTTTAGTTAGTGTGAGAAACTAGTATTAAAGTTCTTAAAATTACTTTCTTCTGGTTACATCATTAGACTGGCTCCATCAAGGACAATAAGGTTCTTCCTGTGACATTTGCAAAGCTAAGATTTCCTTGTATGTGAATAAAGGCACATTTGTTCCCCAGAAGGCGGGCTGTAGAATTAATAGTTTTGAAATGCTTCTGCAACACAGCTCTGTGCCAAACAAAAGATTAGAAGAAAACAACATAACTAGATTTGGAGAGAAACATAAGGAAAAAAAGAATAATATAGCCTTCCAAAGCATCCAAGTGTCCCATAAAAACTTGACATGCACATAAAATGTGAAATTTCTTTACTATACTGCTTATAGACTGCACAAAAAAAAACCCAAACAAAAAAAAACCCGAACACACAGTCCCCGCAGATTCCAATGTTAACATGAAGCTCCTTCACATCAAGAAAATCAAAATCCATTACTGCTAAGAGTGTACAACCTTCTGGAACGTTCCTCCTCAAAAAGCTCAAAAGTCCTACTGCTGAAATACAGTCTTCTCCTCATACCTGGTAGGATAACTCCCTCCACTTTAAAAAGCATCAATTGAAAGCCTTGAAATATGTCTGCAAAGAACTGTAAATTTATGAAATGCAAGATGGTCATTTCTCAGTACGAGACTGTTTCACTTTTAAAAGTCTACGTATGGCCACCTTCTTTTGCTTACCGTAACAAGAGGTCATTTGCTTCACTTTTATGGCAATTCAACTTCCAACTGCAGTTTATAAAACAAACAAAAACCCACCCAAACAAAAGGAAGACAGCACACTAAACAAGCAAATCAAACTTCACAACCAAGACCTTCAAAAGGTAATCCTTGTATTACCTGTGTGACCAATCCCCACCGCCAACCCCTTCACACCCAGCGTTTCCTTCATGCCTGGCAGTGGTACTAAACTTATTTATTTTGTCAACGTTGTATTTGCTGAAATGCTACAAATAATTAGTTGAGATTGAGCTCAGGTGTTTTCAGCCACTTTGTTTCTTTCATCTAACTTAGTTTTTGTTGGGAGAGGAGTCCCACCTCCGGCGGCAGCTGCCCTGCTGCAGAAGCACACCTGGAAACGTTCCTCCACAAAAACACCCTTTGAAGAGAAGAAAAAACTGAAAAATCTGCCAGGCTAGGAAGGTAATGAACCAAAAAAAAAACAGCCAAGGTAAAGTCAGCTGTAAGAAAACTATACTGAAAAGCTGCTCAGACTGGTGAGGAGCATTAGGTAACCCAAAGGCAGAACAAAGGCAGACATCGGTGGAATTATCTAGCCCTCCAGCTCCCGTATAGACTTTAGCAGAAGAAAGTCGAGAAAGTAAAAGGTTCTGGTTCAAAAAACTATCTGTAATTCGAGAATGTAGCAAAGTCAGGAAAAAAAAACCCAAACAAGTACCTGTGCCATTGTGAACCACACAAGCAATATTTAGGATTACGAAAACTTAAACGTAGAAGAACTTAACAGAATCTGCTCCCAGAAAATGTAAATATGTGAGTGATTTTTCATATGAAAGGTCTTCTCAGTTGATTTTATTTTAAATATCAAATTATATCTAATTGTTCCACAGATCTCATTACCTTTTACCAGGCCTGGATGTTCTTTTTCCCCCCTACACAGGGCTACTGTGTTTCTCCCACACTGATAAATAAGGATCCATTCCAGCATGCCACAGGAACTAGAATCCTCTCCTATAGACTGACACCAGTTAACTGTCCCTTAGTTTAATGCCCTGGCCCAAGCACAGAAAAGGAGCATCTTTTCTTGCCTTCAGGAGGAAGGCTCGGGGTTCCATCAGGGACATGTTTAATTAGGACAGTGCACACAGGAGGTAAGGTTGAGCTTTAAAGATGCAGTGAGAAAGGAAGCAGTCGCTCTCCTTTTTGCAAAATAAATTGTGAACAAGGAACATGGCTGAAAAATGACTGACAGTAATGCCTGAAATTTAATCCCTCACCAAGGGAACAAGCAAAATTTCTATTAATAGGAAGTGACAATTGATATAACAGACTGTTCTGGAATTGGATGTCCTCCTAAGACACACTGAAAGAAAGGCACTGAATTGATACGGAGGTTTTTTACACGACACTGATGTACATAAAGCACATCAGCGCTACACAATATTACATAAAACATAATTCCTATAGAATATTTAGTTAATTGTCTTGGGAGAATGAAAAGCTACTAATGATATATCACAGTTTTCTCTAAGACTTGAAGGCTGAACAATCCTCTTTCTCCTGCCCTCAAACTCTGAAAATCAAAATGGGTTTTGAATCCTGCTCCTGATGGGCCAATTATCTGGTGTCCACTTGGTTAATCTTTTCTAAGCTACACCAAATAGGCAATATTTGCTTCCCTAAAGTAACACAGTTGTGGAGAATGAAAAAAAAAAAAAACCCAATCAAACAAAAAAGTATCTTTCATACAAGGCCTCTTTCATAGTAGGTAGATGTTCTTATTGTTTTCTGTAATTAATATAAAAAACCTTGTATTAGATCACTTCATCTGAAGTACACTCTAAGTTTGAAGCTTTCTTATTTATGAAGACACAATCTCTGGTTGGACTGCCTACCATTTCAGGAGGTGTGAAGATTTGTTTTCACTTACAGTTGTTTTCTTCATTGCATGTGTGGGTGTGTGGTTAGTTCGCTGTGTTAAATAGTTTTGACATAGAGGAAGATTTCAAAAACGTGATTCTCTCTACATTTGAGATTGTTTCATTTGGTTCTTGCGGATCAGTAAAGCACCAAACTCAAAGACAGAGCCCAGAAGGCATTAAAAAGAATAGAAATGTGAATTCAAATGAAAACTTGAAGAACACCACACCTTTTGGACATACTTTTAGCTATTTCCAGTAGAACACATTTTTGACAATTAAGTATATATGTTTAAAAAAACCTGAAAGATAGCATCTCCTTGGTGCAAAGGTCAAAATTAATCTAAACCAAACAAAATACATTTCTAATGATTGCTACAAGAAAATCTAAAAACGTATAAGTTTAAAAAGAGTAAAGCAGCTGACCCAAATTACGGCAAGTCACAGCCCTTTGCTAAAACCAGTCAAACCCTTTCAACACTTTGTTACATGGGCTATTTGCTGGTGCTCAGACAATTGAAGGTGGATCACATAAAGGCCTTGTGCAACTGTTTCTGCAGTTTAACACTTTAATACTGTGTATAATGCATGCTGACCCACCTCGAGGACACATTTCTTTGAAAAGAAGCCACTGCCCAAAGAATTATTGTAAAAATCCTCCTCTCCTCTTTTTTAAAAAGTTAACTAAATAGCTATAGCGACCAAACATTCAGCATCTGGCTATGCTGTTCTGAGGTGTCAAACCAATACATGAGCAGAAAAAAAAAACAAACACATACCTGAGCTACCTAAAATTGCTGACTCTTTAACACAAGCTTGACAATTAATTTGGTGTATTTCACTATTAGGTCTCATTAGAATGCATTGACTATAGGACTAAAAGTGAGAGTTGAGTAAGTGCAAGTGATTATTATCTAATTTACTTTGATGTGCAAACTGAAGCCACAGTCAGAATCAATAGAAGCTGCTGCAGGTACTTTAGGAGGGTCAGTTTTCCAAAGCTGAAAACAAAGATGAGTGGAAGCTGTAAAGAATAAAACATGAACAAAGACATAAATAAATGGATTCACTGCAAAGGAGGAATGTTTCATTACATTTCCTACTCTATTCTGGCAGTTTAGCATTTGCGAAAGTAGTATTATATGGTTAAAACAATATTCTGTTTAAAAAGTGAGGTTAAAAGCTCTAGAGGTTTTGTGTATCTCCTCTCTCCCTAGTCCTTTCTTTGAAAAGGAAAAACTGAGAGCAACAAGCTCAAGTCAGGAAATGTAAACTGCAGGTATCAAAAGAAGTGCAGTTCAGCTCATTAAGAACTACAAAAAAATATTCAATTGTGTCTAGAATAAATTAAATATTAGCAATAGAATAAATACAGAATTATATATAACATTAAGTTTCCTACACAGGGTGGAAGAAAAAGATGCTTCATACTTATTTCTACAATATGGGATTATTTTACAGTGACCACCATTTTCTTCTCTGTGATTAACTAGGGTATAAAAATAATAAAGAAAATCAAACACTTCTAATCTTCAAATGCACCTCAAGACAGCAGAGCCATTCACAATGCCTTCACAGTTCTAGCATCAAATCTGAGGGAAATCTGGAGCAATGAGGAAGCTCCGGAGAGTTACAGTTGTGCCACTAATTTGAAAGTATAAATTGAACGATCCTTAATGACACCACCAAGCAGGCAGATGAACTCTAATCCTAAACATAGGCAAAGGATCCCCCCCTCAAACCCACACAGCATACCAGCAGATTATGGATGTGAAATCAGTGCTTATTAAAACAGTTTTAAGATAGATAGGCATGAAAAAAAAAAAAGACCCTATTTTTGTTTTTTTCCACATTATTTGAGCTCCTGATTTATGTCTACCCAAGCACATGGCCACACTGGACAGTTCGACAAGAAGCTGAGGCCCAGCCATAGCGGTGACTTCAAAGGCAGGCTCGGCAGACACCACGAGCCTTTCTGGCAGGTCCCAAGACATTTGTCCTTAGGTGCAAAAGTACTTGGTTTCCTTACAAGTCACTCAGGCAAAAAAAAAATAATAAAAAAAAATTATAGGTAGAACTGTGAGGGCAATACAGGCTGGTGGAACAGTATCACCTTCGAGGTGCTGCGGCCTGTGTGCCACAGGCAGGACGGCCCTGGCACGGCCACTCTATGGGCACCATAAGTGTGGGGTTTTTCAGATGATACTTCTTGCTAAAATATAAGTGGGTTGTACATTTAAAAAAAAGAAGAAAAAACGGAAGGATCAGTCTAAATTAACTGGTAATTCATCGCTATACTAGCTAAGTAACTTCATCTTGAGGCTCCCCAACAGCCTGCCCTCGCATACCTCAAACCCTCTTCCCCTCTGTATCGCACGCCACTGTTTCAGAGCACAATGCTGCGAGGTTTGGGGTTTTGCTTCTTCAACCGGATGCCTCTGACAGCTTCTAAGCGCCGTTTGCTTCTCTCGGCCCCATAACATATCTGATATCCCAGTCTCTAACACATCTACACTCCAGTGCCTTGTATTTTCTGTTACAGAGCAACTGCAAACAGGAAACCTCAAGACTAGTTTAGTGGTAACGAATTTCTGCCTAGCTCCAATAGAGCACAAAAGTTAAGCTTGTTTTTTGTCTTTTACAAAGACTTCTTAGCCACTTACAAGACATAAAAGGAAACAAAGGAGAAGGCAGATTAGAAACACCCAGAAATATATCCTTTCTGCTAAGGAGTCAATACAGCGCTTTACCATTCAACAAAGAAGAAAACTCACTTTATACAGGATTATATATTAACACATAACAGGATGTTTGCAAAAAAAATTTCCCACCCAGTGTTTTCATGAAGCCTGTCACAAAAATCGGTCTGCCCAGATGAAAAATGCAGAAGCTGCTTCAAATCATCTTTTAAAACATAAACATGGCGTTTTAGAAACAGGAATAGTTTTTAACCACAGTGTCTGCATCTCCTCGGCAAGACCCATCCACGTTTTGTGCACAGCCCCGAGTCTTAGCGATGACCGTCTACGATGGCTGTAGGTGATCACAAGACTCTTTCCAGCTCTCTAAGCCCTACTCCAGCAGAACGGTGTAGCACCAAGGATGCCCTCAAGGGTAGAGGCTGTCCAGCACAGCAGACAGTGAGGGTAATCCCCTGGCTAACATCTTTCCTCCTTTTTTGTAAGCCAAGCTCACCTCATAGTCATGGCTGCCCATTATTCCGACCAATACAGCTCCATGAAGTGAGGCATACACTCTCAGAAAAGAAGCTGATGTTGCAAGAAGAGGACACAATGCTGTCACAACGGTAAGACTCTGCGAAATATTAGCAAATTTATTCTTATCTAGTAATATTTATATGAGAAAGTGGCAGATAATTAAGCTTGCTACCTCTCTGGTGGCAGAAAGAGAAAGCTGGCGGGGCTGTTACAAGGTAGGCTGCTGCAGCACTAAAAGAACACAAATCTGAATTCCGGCCTTCTATTAATTCATGCAATATCACCCTAATTTTATATGATACTCACTCTGTTTCATGTTGTGACCTTCATACAAGCCAACCTTCCCAATCCTAGATATTATTTTTTTTTTTTAAATTTCATTAGCAATACTGCTATGCCACAAAATTTCCTGTTCTGGGGCCGTTCAAGAGACAAATGCTTAATCAATGTGACAGTCTTTAAAACACGTAATTCTAAGAACTATCTTTCCTATTTATGTGATAAGCACTCTGCTGTCTCAGGAAGCTACATTTTAAAAAATCTTTTGATGTCTTGCTTAAAAAGAAAACGACATTTCTATATCCTTTTTGGAACAGCATGCCTATTATAAAGTAAGCAGTGTTCATTTTTAGCTCCTGACAGATTAATTTAAATTTAAAATTCTATTTCAAAGGACAAAAAGCTGTTATTCTACAGGAACAAGCTGGTATTATAGCAACATATGCTAATACTTTGCAGTACTAGCTAGAAGCCTTATAACCTACCTACGCTTAAAAGGTAGATCATGATAGTAATAGAAGTTACAGAGAAGACACTCTAATAGGTCTTTAGCCAAGCTGAGTATGGTCACCAACACACAGGGAAAAGGGCTTAAAATAAAAACCTGCCTCGAGTTTTTTTCATAACCATGGGATGACTATTAAGAAATCAGGTAAGGAGAACCATAAGGGCCTAAAAAAACCCAAATCAAACACATTTCAGTTCATCTGGTGGGGGGAGGTGAGGTGCATTTTTAAGAAATTTGTGTTTTGATTTCATTCAGAAAGCAAGACAAAGATTAATAGACTATACTTCTAACAGATAACCTTCTAGAAAACAGACAAAAAACACTGAGAGGATTTTTGTGGGTAGGTGACTTTATTAGTACTTTACTCAACACAGGTAGTATTTTTGGAAGAAGGTATTTCCTCCTGTCTCGAAGACTATACAGAATTGCATCTGTTCCTGCCCTTTTATTACATACTTATCAGAAAACACAAGGAGCATGAATTATTCAGTTATCATCGCTGGTTTTAGTCTGTTGAAGGAAGGGAAAAACAACAACAACAAAACAACCCACCTGACCATAAAGCAACTCCAGCCACGAACGGCCAGGTAACATCCCTTCCTTATCAACCCCTTCCTCCAGCCTTTAGCCCCACATGCTCCTGCCACCTGCTCTCAACCTCCCTCCTCTCCTGAATCCGCCTTTACAAGCTCCACCAGCAGGCAGGGCTCGGGTAGGCGCTGGCAGTGGCTGTAGGTTCTTGTTCTGCCCCCACAGACTCAACTACTGTGGGTGACCCAACCTGCAGTGACTCTTTCCGCTAGCAGGGCAAAAAGTTTCTTGTTTTATTTTGAGAGCGTCGCCATTGAGAGCAATGGTTTTCCACACTCCAGAGAGCAATGGTAAAACCCAGAGTGTGCAGGGAGGAAATTTTCGGACACTTTGGCTGCAAATGGCGTGAGACAAGGAGGAAGCAGCTTTCCTGGCCTATATTTCTTGGCTGCGGAGGAAACACAACAGAACCCCAAACGCCGCCTCGCAGTTAGAGAAATACAGTGAGAAGGTCAGAAAGAAGCATCAGCTCATCTTTTCCGGAAATCTTTTAAAAGCAGTTTCAGAAAAGCCACACAGCTAATAAATAGCTCAATTGCACTAAAGGAAACTTTTGGGAAAAGGGACCTCATCTCGCCTCTAAAACAGCAGCGGTGATTAATGAGCACAGCTCCGCGCGAGTTTATGGGTGTTTCTACTCAGAGACACAGATAAGTTTAATGTTTGTTAGTGTTATTCTGGACTGTTATCTCTCCATCCCTCCCAGCAAACAACACTTAAGCTTACCTATACATTTGAAAATTCATGAAAACAAACAGGAAAAAAAAAAAAACCAAAAAAACAAACATCAACCAACCAAATACAAAACAGAAGAGGGGGGAAAGTCCAAGAAGAAAACAACACACCTAAGGTGTCTACACAAGACAAAAGTACAAATCATTTTACACCTTCCAACCTCTCCCCAGTTCCTTACAAAAAAAGAGGTAGGAGGAAGCGAAGCATACAAGACCATAGAAAAAAAATAGACACTCTACTGAGAGGACATTTATATTACCTACATGACAGACTGGTGAAACATGCTCTGCGGAAGAACAAATTAAGTGTACTGCTGTTCATGCACTTTCATCCTCACTATCAATAAACTTTCCTTCTCGCCTTGAAATTTAAAACAGCTGGTCACTCAGGATATGGTGAACACCATGAAATTTTATAAAGGAAACATCCTTGAAATTCTTTCAAGAGTCAAAAAAAATAAAAGTAAAAAAAGCAGCAAGCATTGGAATGATTTGCTTCCATTGCTGCTTCTTTCCCCCTGGCTCAAACATTCAGTGGTCTGCAGGAATTACACTTCACTGGAAGTGTTAGTACACTTATGTATTATATAAGCAAAGAACAGTCCTCAGACATTAAGAAGTTTAACCTTGATCTCACACAGAAGGACAAAGCTCAGAATCACTGTGGATTGCTACGTTTTACTGCTAATCCCTTGAAACACTACTACCTACTTTTCAAGGGATTTCACTTTAAACTGTCTATAAAATGCTGAAAATAAAATTGAACTGCTGACCTTCTGTTCCCCAATAGAAAAATCATCTATTCGCTTTTTAACTAGAAAGAGGAAGAGATGTTTGTTCAGTTCAAAAACACTTTAATTCCCAACCAAAGCTGTTTAAGGGGAAAAAAAAAAAAAAAAAAAAAAAAAAATTTTCCATTTTANNNNAAAAAAAAAAAAAAAAAAAAGAGTACATTGTCCATTTCTAGACAATGTTCACTTTACAGTCCTAAGCAATTTATCAATTGCTTTACCTAAAATCCATTCCATCTACCTCACAGCAGTAGGAAAATGTGAGAAAAACATGTATATTGAAACAATTTTTAACTTCCTAGCTCACAGAGCACTAGACTAATGTAAAGGGCTCTGTTCAGACACTGCTCTTGTGAACTTTCCAGCTTTCTGTCATTTCAAATACTCAATAAATTCTTAGACTTCTGGATTTTTTTTAGCAGGTCACCTGGACCAGAATTTTTAATCCAATATAAAAAGGTGCAGATAGCAGTGAGAAAAAAACCTTAAGATATTTCTCAATGTAACTCTCAAGGCAAAGGTCCATGGATTTTTACCTGAATTTGGGGTTACTGAACAACTGTTTCTGATACGTAGGAGAATTTCTCAGGCAATAAGTTACTTTCTAGAAGCAGGGTCTTTGAACAGTTCAGGTTAAGAATAATCACTAGACTCAAGATACTGTTTTTGATTCTGTGCTTATGCATGCAACCAAAGAGGCAGCTTGAAAGGTAACATCTAACACAGGTTAGATTTCACTAAGAAATAGCTAATACTATTAAATTTATTCTGGTGTAAATCTGTACATCTTCCTGTAGAAGACTGGACCATGGGACAGTTACTCAGAGAGCTATCCTTTTAATTTCCTGATGGGACGCACACCGAGAGAAAGCACAATGTAAATGAAGAGGCACTTCTGGATCTCATACAAGACGTGAAGCTGCCGCTTCACAAGGCTCTTGTCAGTCAGACCGACGGCTGTGCTGATGCTACACAACCATGGAAGTATCAGCCCAGGAAAGAGGACCATCCCAGTCTCCCCCTAAAGTTTTCTGTTCTCAAGACAGGAATTCTCTCTTACCGTTCTCAAAACACAAGTGCAGAGGAAACTCCATCCCTTACGCTGTTCAAAATAAAACAGATTTCAAAACAACCTGTCCTATACCTCTTTAAAAATCTAGCTTGAAATTTCAAGTCAAGACAGCATTTTTAGTCCGGAATGTTGGAGGCATTTGTTTATTTCAATTGAATTATTTCTTACATACCTTCCTCCAGTTTAAATGAGGTCGTCTTCCAAAAAATAGTACTTGTGAGTGCTCTGCCACGCTCTTACAGCAGGAAGCCACTGCTAATTCCTCAAAGGCAAGGGACACAAAACCAAGACAGAAACACCATTCACTGAAGAGGGAAAAGGACGGAAGGGGCTTTACTGAAACCCTTTGTCTCAGGCAGGCTCCTGTAAGCACAGAAGGAAGCTGCTCCTCATTCTGAACTCTTGCCTTGCAGTTCAGGTGTCAACTGCTCTAAGATTTACACAGACAATCTAAAGAGCTGTTCCACTACTAGTCCCCCAACTTGATTTTCCACTGCACCAGAACTGCTGCTCGAAAACATAAGCTTCTGAAAGTAAACTTTTACCAGATAACTAGGAATACATGACTTTCTCCATAGAAACAGTTACCCAAAACTAAGAATAAGCAATTAGAAGAGCCTACATTTCTATAAGCAAAATAGACATTCAATGGACACCAACACTGCCTGATGATGCTGGACTCTCATCCTCCTTTATTCCTACTCTCAGCTCCAGTGCTCGAATAAAACTGAATCTTTCCAAACTCCTCTACTCCTACTGTTTTATTCCCTTCCAGAAATTTCTCCACAGCTCACTTTTCTGGATAAAATCTCCCCGAAATAAACAAATCTTCTCAAAATTAAACATTTGGCTTTGGCATCACATTCCCTTACAGCCAGAAATGTTATGTACTTTTCCATCAATCAGATGTCCTATCCTCACACACACATTTTCTTCCTTACTCCCACCAAATAACAATAAAATGCTTCAACAAATGTTGGAAAGGGAAATAATAGAACCAAATAATTTCCAAACATGGCGAAGACTGTGGAGATTAATATCTGTACTAGAGCCAAGACTAAGTAAAGGAAAACCAGGTTCAAAGCCACAGGTCTGAAACTTGGTAGTTTAGGCAGAGTTCTCATTCCTTCCGGATTAATATAAATTAAAAAAAAAAAATTATATTGTTACTGAGTTTCATTAAAAGTGACTATGACATCATTGGTTCATACACAATTTTATCTGAGAGCCACACTAAATATTGAATCTTGAAAGCTTCTTGTAGTCAAAATTCAAGAGTGACACGCCACAATTAAGTAATATTACAACAGAAGTAAATAATTTCTTCATTATCTAAATCAGACCTTACCAAGAGAAGCCAGCAGTGTTACCAAATCTGCACCAGGTCCCAGTGAAAAAGATTTTTTTTAAGAAAATGCGTATATAAATATTGGGGGCTGTGGTGCTGTATATGAAAGGAGCTGCAAGTTACAATCCCTTGAGTCACCAGAAGTTGAAACAAGTATATAAAAAAAAATTAATAAAAAAATCACAAATTACCTCAAGGTGGTGAAGGGAGTGGGAAGAAGGAGGGAGACTCATGCATCCCCTCTCAACCTGAACCGCAGGGAGAACTTACAGAGGAGAGAGTCTTTTCCCTTTTCTGCATCAGTCAACCTCTGAATGCTTCAAGTGACTAATACCAAGCATTTTTACTTTATTTGTTTTTGTTCTTAAGCTTCTTGTTGAAAATTAAGCTCTGATGAACAGGTTCTGGGCTGAAGTGTTAGGTGATGTCTTATTCCTGCTCCTCTAGTATATAATTAAAAAAATTCAACCTTGAAAGCAAACTTTAGTTTCATAAAAGTAAGCAGCATTGTGTCATTGCATTAAATTCTGCCTTCAGGTTTTCTTCCTCTCTCTCTCTCTTTTTTTTTTTTTTTCCTTTTTCTTTTTTGGCCTCTGCAGAATTAGTCAGGGTACTGACTGAGGATGTGGAGATACCCAGATGCCACGTACAGGCCAGAATCACTAGTCTGACCAGTGGTATGCTTCATGTTGTTACTTTCCTCCACTCTTCCTAAATCACAGCCAGGGAATGGGTCACAACAACCTACGGATCTCTCGGGCACCACCTTTCTACCTGAAAACACCCAGCAGCAATTGCTCCTCACACAACTGGACATAAGCCCAGCACACATACGGGACACCCTCATTTTGGCCACATGACGATGTGTTACCAGTCACACAAGAGAAGGCTTAGAGCTCACAGGTCAAGACCTCCTGAAGTTTCAACGACCTACTGCGGTCAGAAAGTGTGTTATAGCAGCCAGGGATCCAGAGAGTGCCTGAAGGGCAAGTCTGCAGATGAAAGCCCAAGTTTCCATTAACCCCTCTGACGGTAAATTTAATTTCTAAGGAGCACAACCATCAAAATCTTGCTTATGAGCTAGTTTCAAAACCAGTTTTATGAACATACATATATACACACAGGAAGTCTGTAGCTCTAGTCAAAACATCTAAGTAAACCCAAGGATATCACACACTTTTGAGATAAATGCTTTAGCTTACCAAGCACCCTGATCATCAGCATGAGCCAGCACTCCCTCCAGCAATAATGGAACAGACCTTTCTAGATCCTATACAAATCCAGGGCTAGCAGAAAATAACATTCGGGAATCTAAATGGAGAACTAAGAAAGGAAAAACTAATACTCTGATTTGTTTAATCTTGAAAAAAAAAATCATAAATCAAACATAAAGAGAGGTCTAATGCATTCAGCAGCATTTTTGAGGCTGGTAAGTGATAACATGAGAACTAATGGTATGAGACAACCCATCTTATCAGGGAATGTGCTAAGCAACCGACAAAGAGCTACTGATTTTGGTACAAGACAAAGGATTAAAAATCACCCTTTTGGAAAAGTCTGGATCCCCCAGCTACCTGCTGCTTCAAGGAAAGGACCTCTCTGACATCACCTGCTGAAGCCTGTTTGCATGAGAGGCAGGTATTTAACTTGCATACAGGAACATGTCTGTTAAAATGTCTGTATTTCACATTAAAAAAATAATAATAGTCAGGCTACAGGTAAATTTTAAAAGTTGGCAGGAAGAGGTGGAATAAGTGCTCACAAGGTAAAGATGTGTTAAAAAAAGAAATGCAAGGACTCAAGCTAGTGAGGAAAAAAACAGTAAAAAAAAAAACTAGTGAGAGTAGCAATGCTATTGGCAAGGGGATCTGCTGGAAGGATTTTGCATACAGCTGCTGAATCAAAAAGCAGGAGTAGGACCATTTAAAAGAAGAGGGCATTAAAAAAAAAACAAAAACCAAACAAATCACACAGGGTGATGGAGCAGGTAGAAAATAAGCTGCACAGAAGCTCTATTATAGGGAACAACCAGAAGCAGCTGACACAGACAACAGCCTCCAAAATAAGGAGGGCCTAGACAAGTGCTGCAGGGGATCCCTGAAACAAAAGGGTGTGAAGGAGGAGCACAAAGGAAAGTAGGGGTTAAACCCAGGAGACTGCAAGGAGCCTGGGATGTCTAAAAATGAGACTCTCAAAACCAGGGAAAGAAAAACAGGCTGTCAAAGGTTTGTATCCGCGTGCGTGGTGTTCTGCGCTGTCTGTTACTACTGGCTTAAAAAAATAAACCACAGGACAAGCTCATTTTCTCAGTGCTCGCTGCTTAGTACAATTCAAGCTTTGTTGCTACAGCGCAAACAGTAACTGTAATCCAAGATTAATTAACCGAGTTATTAGAAACAGAATTCCACAGCAAATATGCCACGCTAGCCTTTAAGTATTTGCTGTTGTGTGAAAATCACCTATTTCAGCAGTTATCCAGTTATCTAGCAGTTATCCAGCGCTTATCTAGAGTGCCCCTGGGTAACACTCACAAACCCATTCATCAGATAGGAAACGAGATAAGTGTGCGTACGGCCTCTTCCCGCTCAGCAGAGGCGGTATTTCAACAAGCCGGAGCATTTTTTAATACCATAATACATTGGATAGAACATTATATCCAACTGGTGCGTACTGCACGGAACACACGAAAGAGCACTACTGAGAATACAGCCGGGTAGTTTTAGTTGCATTTCTACTACACACCAACTGTAACACGAACAAGGAATCATTTAAAGTTCCCTCAAAGCCTCCGCACCAGAAGAACTGCCTTCCAGCCACTACCAAAAGGAGGAACGAGCCCTCAGCTGATTTTATAAGGGGACTGCGCAATCTCTGGCCGCGTGCCCGCTTCTGCAAAGCGCCAGCTCAAGCAGCCAGCCCGAAAGAGCTACAGAACAGGCACAGCACCCCTCGGATTTCTGAGGGGATCTCTCTCCAGGAGGCATTTGCAAGCAGATGACACCAGCTCCTTTATGAAGCAGTTCGATCTTGGGAGTTAACTCTGTGACTTCGGTGGCCTCAGCTGCTAATCTGCTTCCTCCTTCAGGAGGGTTTGGGATCCCTGACCCACACCCACGGGCTGTGATACAACCTTATCACACCACATAGCACCAGCCCAGGGACTGCTCTCCGTCCCCACATCCCAAAAGGCCTTAAGTTGACTTTTCCCAACATATGCCTTTAGGTACAACACCCACCTAAGCCAGGAATGCTTTCAGCATCCCAGGATCCCCTCCGCACGAGGTAGCTTAACTGCAGAAGCAATCTCGAAGAGTTTCTCAAGGTCACATTCAAAGCCACATCAGTTATCCCTCAGAAGTGCGGTGCATATTGAAATCTTCTGACTGAAGGTGGTGTGATGCAGGGACAGGTTCGTTTAGAAACAGAGGCTCAGTAACCAGTTCTGCCAGTGGCATTCCTCCGAACACCCATGGAGACGGTCACTGCAGGTTTTGTGTTCAGTTCACAAATATACTCAGGCACAAACTTAATCTTAGCTCACTTATATGTCTATTACATATATATATAGTTTAACTCATAGCAATATTAATGAGCAACGTGCTAGACTCTTTTCAGCAGGCAAAGCTTTTTTTGGCTCCTGCTGAATCAGAAGACAGCCAAAGTCCATGCTGCCTATCAAGCTACAAATCTATTTCCACCAGGAAAAATGTGGTCGTCATTTTATTTTTCCTGAACTTAATTTTCATGCATTGATGAAAGCTGTAAAATGCACTCTGATGAGGAATCCATGCGGATTGCGGTTGAAAATATACTGCAAAGGCCACTTCTGAGCTGTAACAGGTACCATTGATACCTACAAACCTGAATTGCATCTGAAGCTATTGATAGCTTTGAAGCTGGCAAAAATTATAGACAAGTGATTCCTAATAATCTGTTTTGATATTGCTAAAAAAATAAAAGCATGTCTGTATTTTCATGCAAAAAACTACAACTACTATGAGGAGAAATAGAAAAAAATGTAGTAAAAAAAGTACTACAATTACATAATTCAGGGAAGATCAATTTATTTGGGGGGGTATACCTGTAGTTATGAGGGGCATAAAAGTGGGATGAAAGTCTTCTTCCCTACTACTCACAATTACAAGTTAGAAAGTATTATACTATCAGATTAACATCACAGGCAACATTCTAGGAACTCATTGATTATACTAAGTGTCCGTAAATATATTTAAATAACGCTAAAGTTGCATTCTGTGGCTCAAAATCAACACTTTAGGCACATGTTAAAGAAAAACTTTTTTTTTAAAAGAGAAAGGAATCCAGACATCCATTCAGTACAAACCTTCCATTCTCTCAGTTACTGTCAGAATCAAAATTTCCCATAACTACCCTCATATAAAACACTAAGAACAGGTATTGATTTCCTCAGCTTTTAAACTCCTCAAAAATCAACAACCACAAACAAACATGCTGATTCACAGAAAAATTCCAAGAAGTATTTTGATACAGCATTGCAGACAGCTCCGGTAAGTTGAAATATCTGTGGTGCTTTTTCCCCTTTAAACGAGGAGGAAGATCAGTCTTTCCCAAAGCTGTGAGCAGGTCCCCAGTCTCACAACCTGAGGAGCAAGTTTTGGCTTTCCACCAAAACTCGTGGTACTGTCGCCACTGACACTGGATCGCAGTTTGGTGATTCTGCTGAGTACTAAGCCACTGATAAGTTTGGTTGTCTGTTTGCTCCTATCTCATCAAATAATCTCCTTCCTGGGTACTGAAGTATCCCCTAAGAACCAGGAAGTACATTCCATAAAGATGCATGAAGTCTTAAGAAATTACACTATTAAAGAACATTTCCCAGAAGATTTTATCTAAAATACAAAAAAGAAATGCTGGAGGCACATATTAATATTGCAAGTCGAGGGAGGTTCTCCTCCCCCTCTACTCTGCCCTGGTGAGGTCACATCTGGAGTGTTGTGTCCAGTTTTGGGCTCCTCAGTTCAAGAGGGACAGTGAAATACTGGAGAGAGTCCAATGGATACCATGAAGATGATTAAGGGACTGGAGCCTTTCCTCATAAAAGAAATGTTAAGAGACCTGGAGCTGTTTAGCCTGGAGAAGAGAAGACTGAGAGGAGATCTTATTCATGTTTACAAAGATCTGAAGGGTGGCTGTCAAGCAGAAAGGGCTGGTGTCTTTTCAGTGGTGCCCTGGGACAGGACAAAGGGAAATGGGCACAAACTGGAACCCAGGAAGTTTCACCTCAATATCAGGAAAAACTTCTTCACTGTGAGGGTGACGGAGCCTGGAACAGGCTGCCCAGAGAGGTGGTGGAATCTCTTTCTTTAGAGACTTTCAAAACCCACCTGGATGTGCTCCTGTGTGGCCTGCCCTGAGTGATCCTGCTCTAGCAGGGGGGTTGGACTCGATCTCTAGAGGTCCCTTCCAATTTCGACCATTCTATGAATCACTTTTCAAAATATTCTATTCTGAAAATAGAAGTTGTGATTTATTTTCCCAATTCAAAAGCTGTAAGCAAATAAGGAAGTACAAAAGTACAGAACAACACTTCATCCAATATGATGTTCTAAAATAGGTTCAATCTTTTTGGATAGTTTGAGATTTGCTGAATGTTTGCAACGAATCAACAGAACATTCGATTTCACCTATCACTTCATACTAATTTAATTGCAGATATGACAAACAAAAGCAAACAACTGAACTTGCCCAGCTAGATAAAAAATGAGCTGGCAGATCTTGACAATCAAAACACTAATTACGGGGTAGTCCTGACTCAACAAAATCCAAGGAGGACACATTATTGTTTGCAGTTTGGTGAAGTTTAAGAACATTTTATGTGTAACTTGTGAAGATTTATGAAAACTCTGTTGTCAAATGCATTTCCTTTTCAAAGGGCAAAAGATTTTACTATGCTCTGCTTCAATGAAGCTTTTCAGGTGTCGGCTTTACTGAACCTACACTTCCATGTTCCTTTCCTTCCCAGAAAGGCATTAGAATGCTCCATGTTTTGTAGAATCACATTTTTAGCAAGTTGAATATAGTCCATCAGAAACAAACACACAAAGGATGGAAGGAGATGTAAAATAGAAAATTCATTCTCATTTCTGAATTAATTACTGAAATTAAGTGTTGTCTAACTGGACGCAGCAAGTATTCTGGGTACCCACACTTTAAAAAAGAATAGAAAAGAGACAACCTACATCCCCCACCAACGGAAATGTCCAAATAGTTCTTCCTCTCTTCCCTTCAGTGTGCTATTTATGTATTTATTGGTGTTTTTTTAAAATATATAAAACCTTCAACGTGCTATAAACATCTTCACTTTGTGCATGCTTGGTTCCCCTCCTCCCTTCGTATTTTAAAGGTTAGAAGAAAAAATTAATAAGCCAATTATAACAGAAATAAATTCAACAAATAAAGATGACTAAATCCATAACCCAGATTCCAAGCACCTATTTCCTTGAATAAAGCAGTGGATTTTTAAAAAAATTATTTTCACTGAACATTTAACTGAAAGCTATTATAAAAAAAGGACAAGAAAAATATCCCAAAGATAAAACTCTAATGAGCTTTATACTACACATTTCAAATAAATAAAAAATTTGGGCCACAGGCAGTAAAATACAAGTTTAACTTTGTGTAGAAATTTTAGTAGAAAAATTAGAATAACTTTACTATTAAGTTTACAGCTTGATGAATCATTTGCTTTAGGATTATGTGCTTGTTTTGTTTTTACATTAACAGTCCTTTCAAGAATATTTTAATTTTGCTACCTACACAACACACAAAAAGTATATAAGAAAATTTACTGGAGTTTCTACTCCAGAAAATTGTTACAAAAGATTTCTCACTATTACACTTGATTAAGAATTGTGTTTAAAGACTATCTGATCTGTTGGAAGTGCCAGGTTCATAAATTTGTCCAATACAATTAAAGACATACAGATAATTTGAAAATGCAGTGCAAATGCCAACTGTAGCCCCTCAGTTTCTATCCCAGTATTTCAGAATTTCCTTTTCAATTTGAAGGAAACTGAATGATTTGCAAAAACAGATGTAGATGTTACACTTAAGCCTGGATTGCATTTTTAATTTGAACTGGTTCACCTGCACTTTATTAAACAAATTAAGTCTAATTTCAACATCTGATAACACTTCATTGAACAAGTATTTAACAGAACTCACAACAAATATCAAGGCACACGAGGACTTCATACACTGGTTTCTATGTGAAGGCTCCAAAATAATTAGCCTTCATAACTTCCTTCTGAAGAAGGCAACATTATTTTTGTTTTATAAACAGAGAATTTGAGTTAGAAATAATAAATCCACGTGGTAAAGTAAAGAATGAAACTAAGATTCCCAGTTTTCCGCTCTGTGTTGCAACTGCTACGACGCTGAAAGTTCATTCAGTGTTCCTCCTTTTTGCTTTTCTCTTTTTGGTCCAGTAGTAAAGAGGCTTCATTTTATTAAAAGTTTCTGTTACTCTATCTCTACTAAGCCACAGAGATCAACTACAGCTACTAGAAACAGACAAGTGAGTACATGAATTAACAGAAAGCAGAGAAAGAAGATAACCAGACTCTATCACAAAATGAATCCTACGGAAAACATCAGCTTCGTTAAGTTACCTCAGGTCCCCTGAGCCAGCCCTGGACAATACTCAAACAACACACTGAATGCAAAAACAACACCACAAATCTTTTTTTCTCTCGATACTTTATAAGCTATTATTTAGTTTTCAGAATTCAATCAAAGGATAATATTAACCCTGTTCCACACAGGCCATATATGGAGAGCTGCTGCCACTCCACACCTCCCACACCACCGTGTCCTACCTACAGCTCCTTCAGGACAAAACTTCCCAAGTCCAAGCAGTAGGTAACAGGAGACAGGAGCCAAAACCAGTTGTAGTAATATCTAGTGCTTAATTAATAACCTGAGACTATCATTTTTTCATGTCTTTTGCTTTTTTCAAGGAAGAGCTAAACCTGATTTGTCTCAGATCACGGAAGGAAAAAGACTTGCTATTTAATCCTCCAGCCAGCAGTTTAAAAAAAAAAAAAAACCACAAAAAACCCCACCACAAGTGCTATATTACATAAAAGCAAAAACCAAGCAATACACCCAGTTCACTAATTATTGCTGAACTTGAAGCACTCACCTTTGGCACGCTGTTAAAAGGATCCAGGCAGGGAAAGGCAGGACTCTCCAATAACGTTTCACTATCTGAAATAACAAACAATACAAACTTCTTTTCAGCGCTAAACTTCAATGACCTTTAGCCAGGTAACTTAGTTTTCACATTATGAAAGTCTTCTGCCTGCTCTTCTGCATCTCTTAGAATAGCTCTAACTTGATCCACCTGTTCTGCATAAATAGAATCCATCTTCATATTTAATTTTTCTCAATCAAGGATACAAGGTCAACATAACCACTGACAAGCCAAACCACCTGGAAAAGAAAGCAACTACAAACCCAGCCCTCACAATACAGAGAAAAAATCAGCCCAGTTTTCAAAAGATTCCATCTTTAAAAGCACCGTTATTTACTGGTTCCTTCACTTTTCCATTAGTCAGTTTAACTTGCCCACGCCTCCGAAAAGGGAAACGCTGCTACAGGTGGAAAACTGAGGTACAGCTGCAAAAGCACAGTCAGCAGGTTTGTGGGACACGACTATTTCTACCCAGGAGGTACTCACACACGTTTGGATGCGTAATCCAGCTGGATTACTACTGCCTGTGGTTTGCGGCCCTCTGGCACAAGAGATACCGACCCAATGAGACAAGCTCTGAAGGAGGTGGTGAAGTTGGTCAGAGGGCCGGAGAGCCTCCGTTAATGGAAATTCTGGCTGGATGTAAAGAAGAAAGGTCTCACCTTAAGGTGGTTAAGCGTGGCCACGTGCTCACTGAGAAGTGATGGACCTTCTCCCTGGGAGAGCCTCTAATTCTCCTGCATATGGCCCCAGCTGTGGTCTTAGCCCTACC
The DNA here is from genome assembly GCA_013396935.1 of Baryphthengus martii. Taxonomy (NCBI): domain Eukaryota; kingdom Metazoa; phylum Chordata; class Aves; order Coraciiformes; family Momotidae; genus Baryphthengus; species Baryphthengus martii. Next base: position 146,181 of record VWZK01016220.1, read on the forward strand.
AGAAGCTGGATGGCATCAGCCTCCAGAGGTCTCTTCTGGCCTCCATTGTTCTGTTATGTATTTTTAGCCACAGAAGTAATCTTATGGAAGGGTCTTCAAAGTATTCCAACATTTGTTTGTGTTTTTTAATGATGCTAACTCCATAGGATGTCTGACAAATTCAGGCAGCGTGAACCCGTTAAGATGCAATTCAAATGGAAGGAAAAAATTCTGCTGCAGCCCCCAGCTCATAAGAACAACATATTACAACTCCTACTCAACCTGAGGCCGCTCGTGCACAAGTGTTTCTGTTCAAAGTCTTCTCTGAACAGATTCCAACCAGTTGCCACTCTATAAAAAACACCTTATGAAGAAATTCAATTAAAAAAGGCAATTTATCCAACGATCATAATGAATCATCATAATGAAGGGGGGGGGAAACAAACAGTATTAACAAAGGTATTATAAATATCTTACACAGATGTTAAGAAGTGAGATTTAGGTTTCCATCCATTAGTAAGTGGAGCAACAAAAGTATTAAAACCACTTTTGACAAACATTTAAGCATAAACACATTTTTAGGGGGTAAAGTACAAGAGAGTCCCTGCCCCCCAGCTCCCCGGTGGCTCACCCCTTGCTCCCCAGCAGCTGCAAGGGGAGCCACAGCATTCCCAGCCTTCCCAAAAAACACATAAGGGGAAAAAAAAAACAAAGAAGTGCAAAACATGAGGATGTGTTATGCAAAGAGAGGAGCCTCCTGATCCAGGTCAGCACCTGAATGAAGATGTGCCTGTGACAGCAGGGAGCAGCAGGCACTGGAGGGCGACCAGAGGCCTTCTCCTCTGCCAGGGTGCTGGCTGGAACATCTGCTGCCCCATCACCCCACCTGGCTTTTGAGCTTGCTGCAGACACAGACCGTGGGCAACCACACTTTGCTATATCAATTTCCTTATCCAGTTACAGACCTTAAAGGGTGTTTTTGTCAAAAACGGCTCTATATTTGAAATTATAGGAGAGATATCAAGTAAACAGGAAAGATACTTCAATAAGTGAAGCAACATTAAAGTCCTGAGGCAGGGCAGATCTATTTTCCTAATGGTTTAATGTTTTGTAGTACATGTTTTTCTCCTGTCAATAATGCAAGAACATTTTTAATATTAAGAGGGAAAAGTGAGAAAATAAAAGCCACTTCGTATTTTGTTACAAGATCTTCTGAACAGTACTATCCTTTCCCTTCCTACCTCATAAATCATCTACTGCCCATGGCCATCTGCCACTGAAGTACTGCACCAAGCTTCTGATTTCATTTGGTTTTTTTTTTTATTTGGTCGGTTGGTTCCTTAAAGAAAAACCCAACACCTCTCTCAACTACCGCTTCCAGCTTCCCAAATGCACTTTTGCAGACAGACTCTGCATTTGAAAGTGAGCTGAAAAACAATACTGGCAATCACCAATACCTTTAAAACTAATCTTGTCTTTATTAGTTGACTGTAGAGGAAGTACAGTTAGGGAAAATATGAGGCCAAATTCCATCCAAGCACAAAAGAAAAGAATGAGTCATGTGTTTATCTCAACATAACAATGCTAACTTCCTTCTGCACAGCACGAATGGTTTTGTTTTGCAGCTCAATTAACGTGCACTATAAACAGTTCAGAATGTTAATGGTGATAGCGCAAAGAATCAAAGGAAGAAGATGCACCAGAAAACCTCACTCCTACCAACATTCTGATTGAAATAAATCTCTGTTAATCTAACAGACAGGCAAGTACAAGATGCAGACCAGTCTCTGCCCTCTCCAGGCTGAGTTCTGTCACATTGTGACCTCCTTTTCTATTTTTCTCCCGATAGAAACCTTCACTTTGCTATGGAAGAGCCAAGAGGAAGATTTCTGCTGAGTCACACTAAGAGTCACTTCCCCAGAAGAGTAACCAGTTTCCACCGCACACCCCTGCAGCCCAAAGCTTCACCGGCCACATTGTGACTTGCAGAGCGACTCCAACCCAGGATGGAAACCTGGACCACAAATAATTCGCTTATACTTTAAATATGTTCCTTGAAACAGTCTTTCAGTTAGAGAAGTTCAAGATCTTTCTTTTCAAAGAGCAGTAAATGGAAACAGTGGTTACGGTTTGGGACCATCTGACCCCAGGCAAAGGGTTTACACTGTATGTGGGGTTTCCAGTTCTGCTGCTTCATCCTGCCGGCCAGGACTCCAGAGAGTTCTATCAGATAGCAAAGCCAGGCTGGGGAATCAGTAGTTAAAACTCCAACAGTATGAAGTTCTCTCACTCAGCCTTCAAAAGCCTTGGAGCACACAGGGCAAACGCTTACTGTCCGCTCAAAAGACAAACTGGCACGTTAGAAAGCTTGGGAAACGAAGACAACAACTTTTTTGAGAAGCAGCAGGCGAACGGAGGCACGGAGCTGGGCAGTCGTGCCCCACGGTATCGCCAGTGCCCCCCAATTCTGTATCATCCAGTGTGACATCCATTTGTCCTACCTCAATCCTGGTGCTACTGCAGCACGCGGAACGCCACGGGTCCTTACCACTCATGACCCCCTTCCTACCCCACACTTCCCGTGAGGAACAGGAGACAACCACAAGGAATGGGAGTGGCAGAGGACAGGAATTGGATGAACATGTCATTACAAACATGCAAGGCAAAAAGACAAATTTGTCTACGCTGGAACAGCAACACCAGTCACCCCGGTTTGTTTGCTACACCAAGGCCTTTGGAACACCAAGGATTATACAAATCCTACAGTAAAAAGCACTTTTGAATAGTCAGAAATAAAAGTTTGAACTTGACGCTTGCAAAAAAGCACCGTAAGAAAAATATCAGTAACATCGAATATAACCAGCGGCTTCTATTGAACTGCGTAATCTTTAAAGATTACAATCTTAATAATGAATTAGTGCTCTTGTAATGATTACTTCACAAGTGACTTCCAAAGTTATTAACCATCTTTCCTATCACTAATAGCTCTAATGTGCCCCATTTTCGTTATCCCCATGGCTAAAATCCAGATACAGCCTTACAAGGCCTGTTTCAATGACAATTCTCTCAGGTTCTCTTCCCTGTACCTGACCACCTCCTATTTAAATTCTGACACGAAATAGCTAAAATAATCTCTTTGATACTTTATATGCTAATACACAAGAATGACCCGACCATAAACCTGTAGTGCACAGAGTGGGAATTTTAACTCCACTGGTGAGGCAGTCAAGTGACTCCAATAACTGTGATAAAATTCAACAACTGACGTATTACTGGTGACCTTCTGGAGAACAAATGAAAAGCATCCCATTAATACAAATTCTCTGGTGGAGAAGATCAAGCTGGCAATCTGCCAGTTCATTACACCACCTAGCTCCACTCCAACATTAAATATTGCCTTCCTTTGTAATTGACTGAAATAAGCTGGAGCAATTGCAGGTAACCACTTTGGGCCATTAAAGTATTCCATTAAGAGACTTCTCCATTAGGCGGATACTTCCAACGAAGTCACATCAAAAATAGGCGATGTTCAAACTATTTTAACTATGCAGACGATTGGGCAAGCACAATCCTGTTCCACGGCGCAGACGACAGATCAGCTGAGGCTCTCAAAAGCTCAGCGCCTGAATTTGCTTAAAGGGAAAAGAAACCCACCAAGTTTATTCAAGACTCTAGTATATGTACAGTATTTTAAGCTCCTAGTCATATATATCATCACAAAACTCACTTCATACTACCTTCTTCTAAAGCTAAGAAAATCGTAACGTTAAAATATGCAACTAGGCTTAAACTCAGGTAAGACAAGGCACTCAGTTTTAAAATGTAGTGTTCAACAAGTATGAAACACGGGGAGAAAATAGAAATCCAGAGTAGATTCACATCCTATTTAAGGTTTCAAAAAGGCAGCGAATTGCAGCGGTGCCTTACAACGCGTATAACAGTCTGAAAACTAACAAAAAAAAAATTAAAATCCTTTCATGCTACGTAGTCTACACAACAGAGCTTTGCTTAAGATTGTGGTTCCTTAATGGCAAGGAAGGCAGTGAAATGGGGCACAAGAACAGGTTCAGTGCCTTGCACACAAAAAAAAAAAAAGCCTGCCAGATACTTAATTCACTGGTAAAGATTTAAGCCTGTATGCCAGCTGTGAAAATGAGTCTAGCCCTTGAAGCAAAAGGCAAATGTCTGTGTTTAACGGGGCTTTTTTAAGCGCTCCAGGTTTGAAGCCATCGCCAGAGGCTGCAAGGGTTAGCCTAAGAAATTTGGGTCTCTTCTGAACAGTGCATGGCCGGGGGCAGGGAGGGGGGGCTGTCTTCTCAGTGCTCCTACCTGGCATGAAGAGCTGTAGCACAGCTCCCGGCCATGCTCTCTGTATCAAAGACAAAGCGATTAGACCTGTATCATTGGTCGCTCTGACAGCTTTTTTTTATTTTTATTTTTTTTTTTCCTTAAATGCACATCTATTTGGGGAGGGGTAGGGAGAGGAACACAGCTAGAGAAAGGGTGCAATGGCTCCCACTTCAACCACATGCAAAGAGGTTACACTGACCTATATTTTCATTTAACTCCTGCAGTCAAATGTATAACATTTGACTCACACTCCAGTGTATATATGACACATTAAAAAAAAAACAACAAACAAACAACCCCTAACAAAACAAAATAAAAAAACCAACACAAACCAGAACATTTATTACATTTACTTGCACAACCAGCAACTCTCAATCTATTCACTTAACATAAGTAGTTGTCTAAATAATAGCAACGTTGAAAATAAATCCTGTATTTCAGAAACTAACTTCCACTGCCAGCTTCCTCTGTAGCTGCAGTCCAAAGATACGCATGAATAGCATCTTTTTAAACTCGAAAGAAATTAGGAGGGTTGCACCTGCTAAGAATCCTACAATATCTATTGTACAGATTAACATTATTTTGTTAAGAAGAATCACACGCTTCCTACATTCACTCAGCTAGAAGTTTCCCCCAAAAGTCTGAGCTATTAAAAACCCTAATATTGATACCAAATTACTACCTAAAGTCACTGTAATATGCAAAATTTAAAATTCCTGGCTTAAGCAGGATTTTCCATCTTGATACTGACTGATATTGACCTAATTCAAATTTGATTATGCTGAGCTGCAAACTTCCAGGGCAGTCCTTTCATGAGCAAAAGAAAAACCCACAAATCAGGGTGGAGAAAGAGTGAATGGGAACCCTGGAAACCTCCCTCCGGCAAGGCCACAAACTCTTTGAGAGGACATGTAATCTTGCAGTCTCAAAACCAAACAAAAAACCCGTGACCAATAAGAACCCTCTCACACTTGTCTGTCAAGCTGATCGCCCATTATCAAAACAAACACAAGCAGCGTCCAGTCACTCTCTGCAAGCTGAAGGAGGCTCACAACAAAGGCACCTACCACCAAACTAGCCCCAGGTTTTTTAAGCATTCCTATTCAAGAGCCACCTGGGAAATGGGAAGTATTCAAGCTCCATTTGATCTCAGTTCCCCTATTTTTTCTTTTCTATTTACATTACGGAATAGGAACCCACCACCTTTCTAATTTTCCTTATTTAAAGGCTTACAAGCTGGCTATGTAAGCACAACTATAAAAAAAAATAATCCCTAAAGCCCACACAGGAAAAGCAACAAAGATCTTGATTTATGCTTGGGAGAGGTCTAAGCACCTCAAGAACCCTTACAACCATATTCTGAAAGACCTGAACTACCAACTATAATTGCAGATAGACAAGCAGAAATGGAACTATACAGACCAAGGCTTTTCCTAAACTTTGTCTCACAGGATCTTTAAGAAAAGGAAAGGATTCGACTTCAACCATAGGGAGTGCTTAACTAAGAAAGCTTCTCCTTCTTAGCTAAGAAAGCGGCTCTTTCACAAATGTATTTTTCCCATTGCATCTTTGCCATAAAAAATGTTTTACCTAAAGACATATATGACCCACCGAATCAAACCAGTTCTTCCAAACGTCTCTGATAGAGTCAGAGCTTTTAACTTAATACTTGTGGATTTCAGGGCTGTGAAAGATGATGACAACCAGTATATTAATGTACTTTTTACAGTAATCTAGTAATCTGCATGCGTAAATTACTGAAAATGCAGACCTCCGCTGGAAAAAGGCGTTCATAGATGCCTTTTGGAGAAGTGAAAGCCACAGATTCCGATGAATTAGCGACAAGAAGAAAGACGCAGCGCCAACTCACTACCAGAGAACCCCGAGGCAGAGACGCCTGCTCACCGCTCTTGGCTAGGGAGACTAGTGTTTAAAATAAGAAAATAAATCTCACATCTACACAGTTAGAGAAGATTGGCTTTGGGATGAGAGCGTAGCAGAAAGTGGACTGTGACAAAGGCTATAGAAAGACTACACAGCATCTTACCCAGCAAACTCAGCCCACGGGCAATTCCAAGTTCCAGGTTGCCCACAATCCTTATTAGTGCTCCTGTTCCAGTAAATTATTCATTCTTTCTTTGGACTAAGAAAATCTTTCCTCTGCGTACATTCAACACAGCATGGTCTGAATTTGAAAGAAAGTGTCACTGCTGTCTCAGTGCAGAAATACACAGATAAGGTGATGTTAAGAGGGATAGGTCAAGCTCAGTGGTTGCCTTTGAAACCACAAGCAGATACAGGGAGCTGGAGGAAGTGCACAGAGCAGATCCTGACCGACATCTTCAAGGAAAGCATTGTTAGAAACTTCTTGGTAGCCCTCAAACTGCAGAGCAGCAACGTGACACCTTAACGCTGCTCGAACAAGGCCTGGCCTGGGCACTTCCCACCTGCTGTAAGAGCTGCACCAGTCACTCCCTGTGCCTGAGCCTCTTTGCTCCCCTCCACCGGCTACGTCAGGATGCTGTAGGCATTACTGGCCAAGTAGAGTATCTTCTTCTGAAAAGTATGCAAGCTCTGCCCTATTCTGTTCAGGCAAATGGCATCTGAAGTACTGTCAGCAGAAATGAGAACCATTTCACTTCGAAGGATGGCAGAAAGAAGTCCAGGCATCTTGGCCCTCAGGTGAAGAAATCTATGGCTGCAGCTGAGGGAGCAAGCTGAAGAAACCTTTCTCAACCAGCAGCAGCAGAAAGAGTGGAAAGAGTTACTGTTTAATCAAACTCAGTGTTTTATTTACAATGTGGAAAAGCACAGGGCTGGATTCCATTACACTGGAATCCATTAGTAAAATTGAGAGCGAAGTAAAAAAAAAAACAAAAACAAAAACAAACAGAAGACCACAACACAAAATCCCTTCCTGAAACTGAAATATGCTTCAATAGTACCTGCTGTTAGAATTCAGTAGCCTGCTAATGAAAATTATCTTTCTCAGGAGGAACAAGATATTTTTATCCCAATATATTTGTATATCAAAGGCTGGGAAAACCTGGCATTCCAGACTTAGGGCATTTCTGAATCTCCTCTGATGACCCAACTGACAACAAAAAACAACCAAACTTCAAGTGTTTCAAGTACAGAACTACCGTAACTAGGACGCCCAGCTGATAAAAAAAAAAAAAGATACAATCTTGAGATGGTTCAAGTACAGAACTACCGTAACTAGGGGGTCATAACTAAGACTCAAAGGTAAGTGGATGACAAACACTTGGAACTTTCTTAGAAGTGGCTTTGGTTCCTACACAATTTGGTAGGTGGTACATGGTAATCAGCGACATGAGGTACTGTGACCATCTCCTCTGGACATGGCAGAATGGCAATCCCCAAAGTCAGCACCTTCAATGTGCAGATTGAAACAAACCTGCTAGGTTCCTCAGATCCACAAAAAAGAACCAAGACCTGAGTTGCTAGGATTGCCACTTCCCAAGAACGCAGAGTCCCCCAAAACACTTGCTTTTCCTTCCAAGTTAATCATCAAATAACGTTGAAGAGATTTTTCCTGAATCACCCCAGAAACGTTTCTTTAGGTTGACAACAAGAAGAGAAACGTTAACACAGTTTTGGTTCCACGGCAGCCCCGAGCAGCCCCAGCTGCAGGCACTGCTGTTAGTAAGATAACTAGATATTCCAAACTCTAATAATACCCAAATAAAATTTGGCAACGGCCTGCCTTCTGAGGTTTTCAGCACTGATTTTCTCCCTTTCATGTCTTGTACACATCTGATGGTGTCTTATTCTACTCATTTTAATCACGCCAATTCAGTGGCAGACTACAAATGAAAATGCAATAGCAACATTGCAGGCCCTGTAACAATAGTCGAAACAAAGATTTCCTATGGCAGCTGTCAAATTAATGACATCTCCAAAGCTATCTAAATACAGTATCTGGGCAGAAATCCAATTATGTCAATTCTGTCTGAATACCCCAAAAAAAGAAAGTCCTACTGGGGGTTAGAAGTGGAAATAATTTTAAGCGTAGATTAGCTACATAAGCAGCTCCACGCTTGAAACCAGAACAAGGGAACAAAAACCTAGAGGCATGACATTTATCTGGACACAAGGGAGAGGGGAAAAAAGAACTGTTATACATCTGGCAAAAGGTCAAAGCCAATTACCTTGTCCAAAATTGCCCCCCAAGATAATAGCTTTCAGGTTCACTTCTTGGAAAAAAGAGTGACTCTGGTAATTAAAAAGATTTCTGCTCACCTCTAAATCCTCCACTATCGCTTTGGTTTTTCCAAAACTTCTTTTTCCCAAAAAAATACCGACACCAGTAGTAGAAGATGCCAATTTCCCAGAACCACGAGCTAAATTTACCTAAACCCTACATAAAAGCAAATAATATTCTCCCTTACTTAAATATTAGGCAGCAGTGACAAATAGTATTCAGGGCTTTTAATTGAAGAGTAAGATTTCTTGCTGCTTTTGCTGTTTTCCTTAAGCTGTTGTAACCACCGATTTCCCTTTTGCCTTGACGTGTCTGTGTTACCAGGTAATTATGTGGCAAATTCAGTTTGTTGAATCTTGCTACAGAATTCTGATTATTTATGGTTTTAAAACAGACAACAATCAAGTGGGGGGAGGGGGGGGAGACTGCCTTTTAATTCAACAAAGAATACTAGGATTTTTGTTTATCTGTTTTTTTTTAAAAGAAACTATTCAAGAGACTGCTACAAAACTAAAGAAAGAAGTGCCCATGCCCCATAACTGAAGCAAGAGATATTGGGTAGTAAGATAAATAAACCTTTCCTTATCATTCACTTATATATATTTAAAAATAGCAGGCTGATTTAGACAAAGTTTCTAAGGCTGATTTGTCCATATACTGGAGAGAATGCTTTCAGAAGGATGGATATAACTCACTATATAAATACACATATATATATCTATATATCTCAAGTATTTCTGCTACCAGCATGATACCAAATTCAGGAGAGAGCAAACCATTCATTGCACATTCCAGGCTGTGCTGCTTATACCAAGAGTCACACAGTTAGAGGTGGAATTTTTTTTTTTTTTTTTTTTTTAGTTGCTGTTGGGCTCTTGTGGGTTTTTGCTGGTTTTTTTCCGGAACTCAGTTATTAGGAATATTCAGAGAAGTCTGAAAATAAGAAGCTTTTTGGGTTAAAAACTGGTGAGTCAAAAACTGGTGAGTTCTAGAGCGTACAGATAATTCAAAAAGAAATTCAAAAAATGAGTAATAGGCAAATGCAGGGTTGTGCTTCAGAACTCAAAATAGCCTTGACTAAAAGCAGTGCCACTGCAGACCAGCTACCATCTTCACCCCCTCAGGGCGCTGAAATCATTTTGAGACATGCACAGAGATCTCTTTGCAAGCCAGCAATTTTGGAGGTTACCAGTCTGGACCTAATTCAGATCCATAATCCCCCACGTTTTCCGCTGTTAAAGCATAAATCAGAGTATCAGACACAATAATTTTAACTAAACAGGATAATAACTTGCTGTATTTTCATACAATGAAAAAAATACAGTTTATTTAAATCAGCCTCCAATTGAACCATGCAGTCAATAAGGCTATCGGAAAAATTTTGGCAAAGCACAGAACAAAATTCTTCAGCTTCAATTTTTGAAGTCCATTTGTTGCCATTTCTTTATGACAAGTGATTTCATTTTTGCATTTGCTCTCTAGAACACACCAAGCACAGTCCCATGAATCCTCCTTTGTGTCACACAGGCACTGCAAATCCAATTACTGCTCTATTAGGTCTCATTTAAATCCCATACGGTACGACAATAAACCGAATGGAAGGAGCATCAGCACGTTTTTCAACCGTCTCTACAGTATGACATAGATGGCAATCACGGCTTAATAAAATTTCATTTACAGGGAAGGTAGCTCTGAATTTGCTCTTTCTCTGCCAGGCATTTCAGGGAGGCTTGGCGAACACTGCTCCTTCCCACCCTCCCTTGCCGAAGCCAGTTGGCCATCGCCGTTTCACGCTTCTCAGGTGCCTGAGCCTTCTGCTTGTGCCACAGAAGTCTGTCCTGGTGCTCAGTGCTTAAAACACACTCAAACCCTACCAGTCAGCAACTAGTGAATTCAGTATCTACCCCAAAGGTGCCACACTTGTTTGGTTTTTTTTTTTAATTACATTTCTTCGGTAAGGAACAATTTGGCACAGGGTAACATCAGGTTGGGAAGCAGGGAGGGGAGAGAAAAATACAACCCCACCAATCTGAAGGGTACTGAAAAAGTTGATGGCATTTTTCAGTAAGCTGTTATTCTACCTGGATATAAAAAAAACCACAAAACAAAACAACTGTCATTGCTAAATTTTACAACATAAATTTGCACAGCTTCCAGAAGCTCTGAATACTTCAGCACTTCCATGGAGTTAATTTATAGATGTATCATAATCATGTACCCCTCTACAGTATTTCCCAAGCTTGACACTACCCAGCAACTACTGTTTATAGATGCCCAGGTCTGCCCTTTCTTTGGGAAAAGCAAAAAAAACCTCCAAAGGAAAGCAAACTAAAAAACCCTCATTTTTACTAAGCAATTGCCACGGTCAAAGCTCTCTCTGAAGGATGCGCAAGAGCCTCGTTGATTAGTTGCTTCTTAATAGCTGACCTGACTAAATCATCTTCCTCATGCAGGCTAGAAATCAAAATGTCATCCTGACATTTAAACATATGATCTGTTGTTAAAAAAAAAACAACAAAAAACAACAAAAGCCAGGAAAACATATGCTGTCCACTTTAAAACACATTCCCCAGGCACTTTGTTGCTAGCTCAGAGAGATGCAGTTTCAAAAACAGACTTCTAAGTATTTCTGTCATTCCGTTAAACAATTTTAATTATATTTTCATTTAATTTTGTCCTTTAAATGCCTACTACCGTGGTCAGTAAGATCATGAGGAACAGGTAAATTCCAGGTTGAGGGAGAGGGGATATTGAGGAGGGAGAGTAATGAAGTCATTTCAAGGTTTGTGCTCCAATTCTGCAATTAGAACAGGAAGATTTGGGCCAGAGCTTTCTCTGTGCAGCTGAGATTATAAAGACAGTAACATTCTTGATTCCCCCCCCCCCCATCCTTTTGTTAGAAAAGGAATGAAAAGGCAGAGGCAGTTTTCCATGCATATTACTCAGTCACATAGTCTTTTCTAGTGTATTTCCATGGGGTTTTTCCACCAGCTCTTCAATATGCCTTCCCCACTGCTTTGCCTACCTTTTGCTCCTATTTAAGTCTTTCCCTCTGATCTTCATCTTATATCTAAACCTATGGGCAGGCCACATGAGGGAACAACAAAAGCCAAAGACCCTGAATTAACTCTGTCTGCAACTTCAAGCAATATAACAGACCTTAAGGAACATACATTTCACTTACTGAACTATGAGGATGGCAGCTTCAGGAGCCAAATGTCTTTGCCTGAAAACGAAGCTAAGAATATTGTCTCTTAGTTTTTTAAGTTAAATCAAGAACTGAAAACACTAAATTGTACTTGTATACTTAAGCAACTTTGAAAATTCTGGCTTATTTTCAGGAAGGCAGAACAACTTCCCCCCCTTTCTACAGGATTTTAACTATATTTGTCTTCACTGTACTTTACCATTCCTTTCAGTAAGGCTATGATGGCAAATACAGATCTTATACAAGAACTTACCTGCTAGGGAAGTTACACCTCTCTAAGCTGCAAAAGAGCACAAACATCCCACATGCTTCAGAACACAAAGCCTATTGCCATGAAACCCGACATTAACAGGCTCAGAAACCCACTGTCGACTGCTAAAGCATACACACAATTTTTCTTCAAAACAAATCAGTTATAGTAACCTTCTGTTTAAAATCAGCAATATCACAGATGCCACGAGTGCTTTCTTCTTGACAAATAAGAAAGCAACAGCTCCCAATAAGAATCAAGAATTTGCAAAATCAGAGCCTAAATACAGACTACGAACATATCAAGTGCTTAAATTATAGCTACTGTATTTTTAGAAGCACTAGGTACCTTAAGAAAGCAGTGCAACAAGCTTCAAGTTCTTAGCACATTTGACATATGGTAGCAAAAAAAAAAAAAAAAAAAAAGTCAGTCCAGGAACAGACACCCTGTGCAAACAGGATTCAAAATCCTGGTGATGGTCCAATAATCAGAAATAAACACAGCAGAGTGAAGCAACACCAAGGACAAAAAGCATCATCTAGCACCAGTTCTGCCCCCTTATGGGGTACACCATTAATTCATCCCTTTGCCAAACATGATTCTCACTTTACATATTACTAACTCGTAACTTTACATATGAAAACTTACTTGTTCAACTAGAATTACCTTGCCCTTCCTGCTGATGAGGAGCATTAATGATCTCAAGAAGGGTCAACCAACAGTCAGTATTTCAAAAGCTACATGGAACAGACCTACTTATTTTTATTACAGACAGATTACTATATCACTTTGAGACACAAAAGCAGCACGGGACACACACAAAAAAAAAACCAAACAAAAACCCCAACCCTCTAGAGAGCAGACCTATGAAAATTCCCTAGCATGAGTAATGAAGTTTTCAAGAGCAGACCCATGAAAATTCCCTAGCATGAGTAATGAAGTTTTCAAGAAGATAGTACTGCACTTGTAAACTGTGCTAAATGTTACACACTTTGCATAGCTTATGTTTCAGAAGCCAATTTCAGCTTTGCCACCTCAAAAAGCTGGCTGGCTTCACCACAGACACACAGCTCCTCTTTCCTTCAGACTACAATCTGATGGAAGCTTCAAATGAGCACATTGGGTCTGCGAGTACCAAACTCAAAGCTCAAACTCAAACCGAGCAAAAACGCCTGGTTTGAATAAAGCTTCAGGTTTTTGAAGGGTCACTTCAGAGGAGAGCAGTATTGTTTCTTCTTTTATCCTTTTAATTGACCCACAAGCAAAAAAAAAAAAAATCTTCTCTTTCCTATCAATGCTGGTCCCAGAGCTGACAGGCAGAAGGATGGCCTGGACCTGCTACCTGAAGAAGAGCTATGCCGGCAAGCAGAAGAGTAGGTGATCCGACACAAACCCTGGCTGAGTAACATGCTTTTGGCACGTGCTATTCAGTCAAATTTATGATACCAAATTAAAGAACGAGCCATCAGACTAACACACACACCCCTACAAACTTTGCAGGCATCTTGTGTGCCTCTGCAAAAGTTTTACTGAAAAACAGAATGAGACTGTGGGGTCCTCAAAAATCAACCACAGGATTTTGGTAATTGTCAGCAGGGCAGGATTGCCCCCACATGTCTAAAGACTGACTCAGACTAATTACGAGCAAATCTTATGAAATAATTCCTCATTTAAAATAAATAAATAAATCCAACACCCAAAAAAAAACCAAAAAATCCCAACTCCACATATCTCTAGTCTCAAAGATAACTTGCAGAACTAGAAGTATGTGTAAATTGATGGCCTGAGGGCCACATGAGTTCTGCTTCAGGTCTACAGAGCTTCTCCACAAAGAACCACCATGTAAATAAGAGTACAAACCTACCAGGGATCTATCCTGCTCCCTAGACGGTTCTATCACACCTTCACTATTGCCATTACCTGCACTATCTAGATTAAAGCTTGGATGGGCATGCAATCACAACTTCATTAATTGCAGAGAGATCTGCCAAATTGCTCCTCGCTGGTGTCTTCAAAAGGAGAGCTGGGACAGCAGATGTGGCCTTTTCCTAAGGGGCTGGTAAAGACTCCACACCTTGCACGCAACACGGAGAGGGAGGTCGCGGTAATAACTCACAGGAGGTCAAGCAGTGCAAAAGCAGAGGAAGAAACAGGACAAGAGCAGCCAAAACATAAGAGGAACAACACTGAAAGAGATGCAGAAAGATTTTACACAATTAGCAATTCCCTGAGCAGACAGGGAAGGAAAAATACACACAGAAGAGCTACACGGAGTTTGGTTTTCTTAACTAAGCTGATGACAGCCAACTATTACCAATAATAGATTTTTTATTTTTTTTTTTTTAAAGTACTTAGAACAATTTGACAGAAAATAAGGGTTGGCAGCTAATAGCCTTGGTGCAAACATCCTTTTTGATACACTGAAGTTTCAGAGACAATAAATCAAAGGAAATTTATAAACAATAAAGGAAGCGCAGACCATCTACACCGAATATTACACCAAAAGATCTTAAGTTTTAGTTAAGGTTTTGTATTTGAAAGCTGAAACTCTCATCCTGAAAGAGAAAATAAAATACTAATGAATTTGAGCCAGTCTTTCAGACGGGGAAGAAATGCGGAGATTTTTGTTGTTAATTCTGATCCAAGTCAAAGACACAAGATGGAAAGGCTCAGCGTACAACGATTCTACGAATGTCTGACTTCTGCTCATTCTGTGATTTTTCAAAGTTTCTTTCAAGATGTGAATACATCCAGCATTTCCAGAAAAAAGTGGGAGAAGAATTTTCCTATGAAGATATAAAGAGAGAGGCCTAACTAGTCAAGCCACAATGTACCAGTCCTACTACTAGAACATCTCAAACACGGTTTCTAAATGGATGGAAATTTAAGAAGTGTATTACCCTTCTGACACACAACACTGTACTTAAGAACTGGTTTGTGTCTAAAACAGGTAAAGTTAAAAACTCTAAAATATCTTTTATTTCATTGCTAATAAAAACCCAAGAAGATGCATTTCACAAAAGCCAAATTCTTGATTATAGATAAACATATTCCGTGTATGCTTAATGCTACATAAGACTCAACTTGACACGGTGCTAGGCGATCTCACTTAAATTGACCCTTGAGGACTCTTCCAACCTGGCATTCTATGATTTTTTTCTATGATATGGTGCTACAGAAGTTCAAGAGCGAAGAACCATGGTGGTGGTTTTTAATTTATACTCCAGAGGTCTTAAAATGAAGTAAAGATATGAACCAAGATTCTGTATTTAAAAAAGATGAGTTTGCGTCCATTATAAAAATTATTCCTTTAACTAAGGAAGAGGAAGATCATCTGAAGATGGATTATAAAAAAAGAAAAAAAAAAGAAAGGATAGAAAGGATATACTCTTTCCTTCTAGAAATCTCCCTGAATTTTCAGACAGCTACCCATCATCCCCCCCAAGAAGAACACACTCGAAGAACACACTCTCAGCCTCAGGAACTCCCCCATTCTGTGCCCACCCATGCTCCTGACCTCCTGCCCATGCCAATGTCCAAAGGAGGAGAGCAGGAAGGTGCACCCCCTCGATCCCAGGCACAGCTCCTGGCCCCCCTGCCGACGAGTGGCACCGCTTCCCGCTTTCTTGACTCTCTCCAGGAGAACCATCCTCATCAAACTGATTTATCAATTAACATAGGCCTAAGGAATCGGTATTTTCCAGGAGGAAGGAAAACATTTTTCCCCCAGGCGGCTGTGTGACTAAGGACATGAGAATTGTTGGTAATTACGAACACATGTAGAAGTGCTGCTTTACGGCACTGAGCACCAGCCCCTCACCGTCACATTTTTATTGCAGCTGGAGCACACAACATACGCTTTCATTCAAGGTCAGAAACAGCAATTAACTGGCACCCAGCAAGCTGAACTGAACCACGGGGATGATCTAACATGGAGGAAACTCACAATCTTATCAAAAGCCTTGGGGTTTCAGATAAATCAAAGTGCAGAAGAGCTGTGGGTTGGAGGCAGTTATGAACAATTACTGTTTCGAGGTACACCACCTTTTAAAAGAAAAATCTGGGGAAAGGATTTAGTAGAGTAACATGATTTCCCTTATGAACTCTTTTACTGCTACGGGAAGACAGAATTAAATTTTAACAAATTCCACCAGCTAAGCAACTGCTGTGGCAATATATGAATCATTCCAACTATCTATCTCACAAGTAAGTTTTTTCCCCTCCTCTTTCCATACAAAGAAAATTTTTAAATTCGTT
This sequence comes from Baryphthengus martii, assembly GCA_013396935.1. NCBI lineage: Eukaryota > Metazoa > Chordata > Aves > Coraciiformes > Momotidae > Baryphthengus > Baryphthengus martii. The sequence continues at coordinate 162,450 of VWZK01016220.1, forward strand.
GTCTTTGATTTTGAAGAAAATACACAGGATTTGTGTAAGTTTACATGGGCACAACTAATCTTAGTAAGGAACTACCTTATTAGTTTGCCCTTTGCAAGGAGAAGATTTTTTTTCCTAACCCAAACCTGACACAAATTCCCCAAACATCTTTTCCGCATTTAAAAAGTTTTCGTAGCGTCTCTAGGATTAAAAATAACCCTGGTACAAGTATCTCCAGTAATGCTTTCTCAGCTTTTACTAACCAACAAAAGCTTAAGAAAACTACTCATGACATCCAATCAATATAGAACCTTTTAAGGAGACACAGCATATATAACAATAACAGGTCAACAATACATAAGAATTAAGTTCAGGCATTAAAGTCTGAAAGAGAGGTTTAGGGCACAAAAAAAGGTTGAAAATGAAGGATGGAAACCAGTAACAGAGTTGCCAGGAGCAAAAGGATGCTCAGTATTTTTTAGCATCGCCCAGGATAAACACAGCGGCACGTAAACAGAGAGTCCTGCTGAAATTAGTGCGGATTTTGAGATGTAAGTTATGTCTACACCTTGCTGCATTAGGACAGCGGCTCAGAAAGAAGCATGCGATCCCTCCAGCAGAACTGACTTCAAAGCTTCCCCCCTCCTCTGCCTAAAGAGCTCGGCAACAGATAAAATTGAGAATGTGGTTTTCATTCATTTCTTCCAGGCACTCTAAAATTCACACATGCACCTCGGAGTGCCTTGAAATCTGGCATGCCATATGGCACTGCATTTGTCATTTCCAGAAATATGTGGAATATGGGTTCCAGAGATACAAAACCCCAATAAGGAGGAAAAAAAAACCTCCCGAAGCCAACAGATTCTGCTCAAATGCCACCAACCTCATACTACGCACAACTGGAGAGCCTGGGCTTTGATCAGGCTTCAAACAACCTCTTCATTCGCCCCAGAAAATAAATCTGATGCCTTAGCTGGGGGAGGCTCATTTCCCTACTGTTTTGCAACTCTGTAAAGTTATTTACAGTTGCTTTAAGTGAGACTGAAGGAGAAATAATACGTCAACATCAATACTAGAATTATACAACCACGTTGCGCTTGGAGCACAAAATAAATGATTTACAAGCTGCAAAACAGTGGAGAATCAGGATCAAGAGTTTTATGGCTAGTTCAGCGCGAACCAACTGATGAAGAAATAATTACTTCTTCCCATTCCTGCATACAAAGTTTAATGGTGCACGTTATGAAGTAACATTAAAAAAAAAATAACAGAACAATTAGCAAACAGATTTATTTTTTCCTTTAAACCTGAAAAAGAAATAATGCTCTCCTGCTGGCTGAAATAATCACACAGTCTCCAAACTCTAATTTGAGAGAGATTTCAAAATTAAAAAAAAAACAAACAAAAAACAAAACCCAACCAAAACACTGGCAGAGCTGTGCTAAACACCTTGCTGCTGCCAAAATGAGCAAGTCCTGTAGAAGGCAACTAATTCATCCTTCTACTACAATTTCTACTTTTCAAGGACATCTACTTCTCGCTATTTGCAATCTGTGATTAAATGGTCCTTTTGCTTTTTCTAAGAAAGAAAACGCAGATTAGCAAGAAACAAATCAAATGCCATTCCATGATCAGAATGACTTTCCTTATTGTTTTTTTCCTTTCAAGGCTGGAATCACAGATGATGGTATTTTCCAACACAAAGAAATAGAGTAATTCACCTTTTCACTGGCACACCATTTTACTTCTCTCTTTCCTCCTCACGTTGTCTCTCAAAACTAAATTATCATAGCACACATCTTTTTAACCCAAGGATGAAAATTAGCAGCGAGTAATAATTCTGTTGACAAAAACTGCTTTGGGCTTGGTATTTTGTTTTGAAACATACACACAGAAATAAAGAAAAAAAATCTTACTCCAGCGGGGTGGATCCCAGAGTCTCCAAAGAACTTCCTGTGTGCACATTCCACAGCAATATTTGGGTTTGAGACAGCGTGTGTACAATTTATCCAAAACTGAAAAGAGTGCAAGAAGAGTACAGGTGATTCTGTAATCAGAATCTAACCCAGACCTACTGCAAGGTAGTGTACAGGGATGAAAATCGAGAGTATTCTCTCCTAGTTAGGGTAGAAATATCTGCAAGCACCTACAAAAGCTTATGGCAGCCACAACCGGGGTATTTAACACAGCACAGACATTGTTCCACTCTCCTAATCAATCATGTTCATCCAAGAACCAGGATCCATTCAGCTGCTCCAGCTGATGAGTGTTTTCAGCCACCCAGAGACAAGACTACCGTGTATCTGCCACTCACAGCTCCTAATGAAGACAGCGGATCTGCTGGTAGCTGCTGGAGGCACTGGGCTTTTAGGATGCCAGGGCTTTTTCCCCAGGCGTGACAAGTACAGAGCTGCCAGCCACTGGTGTTGCCATCTAGGGAAGCTATTCCTAGAAAAAGCAAGAAAAACGTGTGGGCTGAGCTGCAAAGACAGTGTAGCAACTAAAGCAAGCAGAAGGCTCCTCTGTAATAAAAGAGGTGAAGAAAATCCCCATGTCTGCTAAGATTTAGGTTGATGAGTAGGTATCACTTCCCCTCCTTTTCAGACATCCTGAGCTTGTGGGTGTGATGCTTTCACATGCTGCAGCAAAATTTTACTGCGCCCAGCAGACAAAGTATGCTAAATTTTGAATTTAATATTCATTGCGAGGCAGAATAAAAACAAACAAAACCCCTAGAAAAATGTGCACTTTACAGAACTCTGTTTTGCAGGTTGCATGGAAACCACCTGCTGATGCTGTCAGAACAATTCAAGAAGCACCCAAGTCCGTGTTTGACAGGTCCAGACCTACTGCAAAGAAAGGAAAATCCCACATGGGAAGCCTAAAAGAGAGAATAGATATATGGAGGTACTCCTGGATAATAAAGACATTTCTTCTTTAATTATTCTCACAATAAAATCAGTTTGAAATTCAACTTTTACCATATCCTTAATTGTAGGTGTAGAAAACAGAAAAGTGGCGAGCTACTGAAGTTGCACACACTGATAAAATGGATTCTCAACTGTGCACCCATTTCTTTTAATCACAGTTTTCTTCTTCACATATGTGCTTTTCTTGCCAAAGTCCCAAATCTGAGCCTCGGAAAAGTTAACTAAACGTATCTGTAAGTGGCTTGAGTATCATAACTCAGGTGATTAAATATTTGGAAGAATTCACCTGGTGGCTTTGATGTGGAGCAGAGGACCAAACCAGAGCTCTTGCAGGTGGGAGCAGACGCCTCAGGAATCTATCAGTAAAACAGTAACACTCCTTTAGAGCTGAAGCGAAGCCAAAAGATTCGAGATGGGAAATGAAGCTATAAACAGTAAGAACCTAAAAGTTTACTTCCTGTACCCAAGGTTAGCAAACTATTACAACATCAAGGTACGTGCCAGAAAAGCTATTTTCCTTCCTTACTTACAAATTTAGCCTTTAAGGTGTTCTACGCAATTTTTCAAGCTCTTGCTGCATATTTTCGTTTTGTACTTAAAGATCTTCCTGCATTCCGAGACAATTCTTATTATTTTGCTTTGATGCTTTTTTTTCCTTGGATGTTTTCCAGATGATGCTTTAAATTGAAGTTCAGCAGAAAAACGATCAGACCACTACATTTCAATAACAGAAGCATTGAAAACGTGGCCTTCAGTGTATTAAACTCATTGCTGGAAGCTACATATGAAAATATATTACCCACCTCAGAAAACTCTCCATTGTTATAATTTGGTCATTTCACACATGGGTGATCAATCTCAGCTGAGCACATTCTGTAAGTCCACACATAATGATAAAGAATTAGACGCGCCGCAGAAAAATTAAAGCCCTTCCTTCATGAACAAGTTTATTCACCTAGCGATTTTATACAAAAAAAAAAAAATCACTTTTCTGCTGCTACTTGGTATGAAACTAAACAAGCTGAAGATACATAAATTGTTGATTACAAGGGTCAACTACTCAGCAACCTGCATTATGTCCACTTTGCCGCAAAAGCCGGCAGGCACAAGAAAAATCAACTTAAAAGATCCATCTCAGAAATATGCCCAAGTGAAATTTTCTTCTTTCGAAAAAGCTACATGCACATTCAGTACTACTAGATGTAAATCACACATCCTTTGTCTAACTCTCCTTAAACTCGGAATTTCAATGCTCCAACTCACTTTCCTTCACCTCCCCTTAGAAATGTAGATGTTTCAGACTGGTGTTGCCTCAGAATCAGCAACTGTCACAAATTATATTACACACACATCCACAAGCCGAAAACCCCAGGCTACATTTCAGGAAAGAACAGAGACTTTTCATAACAGCAATGCTCTGGAGAAATATTATTAAAAAGAGAATATCCAGCTCTCAGAAAACAGAAAATCTGAAGACTTTCGCTGTCCCCAGCTCCCTAACACATTGAGATCCAGTGCTGGACCTCATCACACATTTCTCGCCATGGCAGCTCTCCCACAACAGAGTGGACAAGCAGGAGGAGGCTGCTGCACAGGGAAGGAAAGTACGGTGTTATTTTTACACAATTTATTTTAGGCCAAAGCCAGTTCACGCTGGTAAATGCTACCCCAATTTGGATCACGGTGGTACTCATCAATTCCGTTCAGCTTTAACGAAACGCTCCCAAATCCTAGGCTGCAGGCATATTACACGCGGAGTTGGAAAATGAACGCACGATATTCAACAGCATAACCTGGAAGGCACCGTGTACTTACTCCCAGGCTGAGCAGATAAAGCAAGCAGACAACCTCGTTTCTGTGACTGGTGTGCGACTCCATGCTCCGAATAGCAAGCCAATAAAACAAGAACAAAAATATCTTTCTCCAGATCCTATTCACAGCCATTAACTTAATGGAAAGACTCTTTTGACATGAAGAATACACAAGTAACAGCCTGCACGGCAACTTCAGCAGGAGACCATCAGACAAGGGGCTTCCTGACACAGCAGCTGGGTGCCATTCACGTACCTGACGGCCTCTAAATCGCTTGGAAAAAAAATGAATTCATCAGACGACGTGTATTTCTAATGCCACAACCGGTGCCTCCCTGGTACTGCAAAGGGAGCAGAAGGGAGATGGGGGAAGGAGGCAGATTTGGATGCTTTGAAAGAGGGATCAGAGCAAGGGGCTGTGTGATTCAAGACAGCATACGACGATCGCTCTCACCCAGCAGCTGCCATAGGATGGTTACATACATTCATTTTAGCTTGCCATAAATTTACAATATTTTAAACTAAACTGCACTAAAAATGATACTAAAACAATGTAAAACATTTGCTTTGAACCCTTCTCAATGTGAAAATGCTTCTTTCTGTTTAGTGAAAGACATTTACTGTGTGAAACACGTGGGAGCCCACCCCAACAGCCTGATGCAATGCCAGAACCTATTCATGGAAGAAGAAAGTTTAAAGCTATGACACAGAAATAGATGTGAGAGGGTTCAAAAGTGTGGATAATGCATCCTCATTTCAGAAACCTCATCAGCTGTATTTTTGAATTTCACTTTCAACTGCAACGTTTCAGTCAAATCTTCCTCTTTTTACTCCCAAATAAGTGTAATCCTGCTGGACAGGATACAGGGATTTTATTTTTTTAATTTTACCTAATGATTTTTTTTATTTGCTGAAATATTTTTGTAATCCATTCATACGGTAGACAAGCTAAACGCACATCCACTCGAGATCAAGGCTATTCCCAATCTTAACTCCGTACACAACACTGCAAAATGGAAAAGGAGGAGGGAAAAGACTAGCAAAGCAACAAAGCAGAGGTGATCAGCGTCTGTTTAGGTAACACAACATAGTATGTGCCAACTAAATAAAAAGTTGTTCTTGAACAAAGATCAAATATTTACAGACTTTGCCAAAGCAAACGGCATTTCCCTTAGAAAAATCGAAAGGTGCATGTACACAACCATTAAAATTATGAATTATATTGATACAGTAGGTGCAAGTGTCCTTACTGGGTTTTGATTGTTGTTGGAGTTTTGGGCATTGGGTTTGTTGGAATTTTCTTACATTTAGTAGACACCACAATTTTAAAAGGTGTCAGCAATTTAAACAACCCATTGAAATGCAGCTGCTTAACACAAGACACGGCGTCTTGCAAGCTGGACATTTCTTTTTCCCGGTTTTCTGAGCTGCTCGAAGTTTACGAGCCCTGCCCAGAACTTTTACCAACACTTCCCCACATGGCTGTGGAGCACAGGAGACCCGGGGGACACACAGCCCTTCCCTCATTGCTCATCCTTACCAGCTCCTTTGCCAAACGCGTTCAGCTCATGCACTGAAAAATAATTTTCAAACTGCCAAATGCACATGGAATTAGCAACGTCAAGCTGTTCTCTACACAAACAACAACAACAAAAAAATGCTTTATGACAAGTGAGTTGATTATCTTGCTGATCTAGGGTTATATATATATATATATAGACTCCTCCTGGTTTTTTACTGTAACTAAAGTGACTTGATAATAGAGCAGCAGGTGCTCTACCTCACCCATCAGAAAAATTATCTTCTCTCTAGCGCAACTCCACCTTGACTCACCTGCATTCATGATTCGCTGACGTCAGACTCGGGATCGCTATCTTTGAAGAACGAAGCAAAAATTTCCTATCTGCTTAGCAAGCATACCAGAACCTACTGAACACCAACCTGCTCCTAATGCTATGTACACTTAGCAATGGTACGTACGCCGTTGCTGCAGGAAAGGAAGGCGACATCCAGGAATTCAGACTGCAGTTATGTGCGGTATCTTCATTTAACCACGAGTATGTCACTTTTATTATCTCAAAGGAATCCAAATGACCAGCTACTTAACGGCTAAAATTATCCGTCCAGAAACGAGAAAAGAAAATAATTTAAACAGATAAATCACAAGGACAACCTGAAAAGACTTTTAATCGTAGAAGACTGAAACTAGGTCTAGTTGCACCATTAAACAAGGCATTAGTTAAATCATGGGGGAGGAACAGCTTTAAAGATTGTTTATTTCCATGATCTGCATTAATACATTTATCTTCAAACCTTGATTACTACAAAACAGACGTTTCAACACGTAATGCATTTAAGAGCTTTTCTTGCATCACATTTTAATTTTTTCCCCTTTTCTACTTCCTGTTCTAAAATCCACGTTTCGCCATTTTAAACTTGAACGCCAATCTAAATCATTCCCTGTACTCCCCAGGAGGAACTAACTTTCTTTTTCCGCCAACTTAAGCAGGCATTATATCAAGCACTGCCTGATCCTCTCCTGCTCTTTAACATCTCAGTATTATCGTACATTAAACAACGCTCAACTGTTCGCAGTCCCACTGACTTCGTGGAACAGCTGAGAGAGTAACGCAGTCCTCAAGGCATAGGTGATGTGGCACCACAGGCAGAGGTTTAACGTGTAATCTAACATACATGTCATGACAAGTTAAAGAATACATAACTAAAAAAAGAGCTGATCTGCCATGTAATTTTGGTTCTTGTCTTGAAAAGGACATCCCTATGGCTCGGCTCCATGGTCTGTAAGCAAGAGCCATCCATTCCAACAGGACCACTGCGGGTATGAAGCAGGCGCTGGCAGGGAAAGACGGGATATAAAAGAAAGGAGGAACATTTTGGCAAAGACAAGATGTTACATCCTCCTGACATTCCAGAGAGGCGAAAGGAATAGCTGAACAAAATAAACACTCGGGATCTCCCGTCAGCAAAAGCGGAAAAAGATCCTAAAGGGATACAAACATCGGGATTACCAGCCAGGAGCAAGGGCAGAAGACACATCGCCGCAGTAACAACATTACACAGACTTTCACAGGTTTCTGTCATCGGAGGTGTCCAACATTTCAGTTCATTACGATTCCCCATGCATCCCTTAAGAGCCTCAGAGCTCATAAAAATGATGTGTCATATTTTGATACTTGTGTTAAACACAAGCTTTATTATTACCCATGTTTAAAGCCACTCCGATCCGCACAGTCCTTACTGAGATATCTGATTAAATTTCTAATATTCATGAACCAGAATTTTAATATTGAATGCTCAAAATGATTTAAGCTTCTTGATGTAAAAGAACATAAGTCATTCAGTGTCAAGTGGGAGGCAGAGCCTTTATTATAGCATTAATTATTTGGGATATTAGCATTAATTTCTTTCTCTATTTGAATTAAATGGAATTCAAAACAGTGTGAATTTATGAATAGTCCACAATATAATTATTTCTATATTATTTCCCTGCAGCACTAGCTGAAACACTGTCTACAGACCAGCAAACGTAAGAGAAGGAGATTGATCATCAGTTTTTCTTTTAATCTTTTTTCTGAGAGACAGAAAAGGTGAAGCTCAATATGTTTATACTCTAAACAGCTTGCACTCTGGTTTTGATGCAAAAATATATGTCTTCATACCCATAAACACCATATATATATTTTCGCATTCAACAAGCAATGATTAAAGGAAAATATATTTAAGCAAGATACACCGTAGTCAATTTCTTTCACGACTGGAGCAAAACCATTCTTAATTAAAACCACAAAGCTGCAAAAATAGCAGGGACTTTGACAAAATTTCAATACTTGCAGGGAAAAACACTACATCTGGACGGACTTACATTTCCAAAGTTTCTACATCCACAGGATTTCGAGGAGTTCTGGTAGGGACTAGTTGAAGACACAAGCATGGTAACTTCTTTCCAGCAACAAAACACTACTAATTTTTAATTCATTTACATTACAGGTGTAGTAACACAATATTGCTAATAAAAATAATTCACAACTCTAAATAAATAAATACAGCACCACTCCTAGAAACGCTCTTTGCAGATCATCCGAATCCCAGTTAGCAGAGCGCAAGATACCAAAGGATCGTAACCGCGCAGAACATTCCCGTACAAAATGCGCAGAATTCGGTATTTACAGGTTTTTCATCCCACTTCACAAGACTTCTGCAGTCTGGTTAAACCAGAAACAGCTGTCCAACTGAAATTGCAACTTTACAAATAAACAACAGCCAGGGCAAAAATAAGCCAGACAAACCATCTGTGCCACTGCCCCTGTTCACAGCCCATCTACCCAGGTGTCAGCTCCTGTCCCTCACTCCCCAGCAGCATCAGCCTGGGCGCTTTGTGTCATCACTGGATTGGGAGCACCAGTACAAAATGAAAAAAAAAATTAAAAAAATAAAAAAAATCAGTGAATACAGTGCCCACTTCTGACTTAAAGAAAAACAAACCTCAACACTTGTCCTTCTGGTTTTGCAGAAGTTCTTCCTAAAAATACTGAAAGCATCTAAAACATACACATCTTCAAAGTGACTGGATGAAGTCCAACTACCTTTTCTTTTCTTCTACTAATCTAGCAAACCAAGTTTCAATCTAAAATCACCAATTCAATTTCCAAACAAACACTAAATCGATTTAAACCAAAATGAAACCCCAAGGGGCATTTGTTTTTCCACCTGAGCTCAAAGCCAAGAAAAAACAACCCACAGCAGGTTTTCCTAAGCCAGGTGGCAGCGCGCGTTTGCAGCAGCCCGAGTCTCCTGGGGTGAAATCCCGAATCTTTGACGTGTCATCATTCAAGATCTGTCAAATCCGATAACGCTCTGTGTGCGTCTGGAGGGACACCATCCATCCAGGGAAATGAGCATGTGATTTGTTGTCATGACAGCTATCAAAATTCAGCCCAAGAACGTATCATACCGCCACGGGTATCTCCCTCTGCATTAAAAGGTTGAAAAATACTTTCCTTGGTGTCATCTGAAAGAAACGTCATTAGGATGTCAACTAAGGAGTCAACCGACTGGTAACAGCGGTAGCCCAGCGTGGTACTGGGAGCCAAGTCCGACGCACAACGGATGTGGGAAAAGACAAGTGTGATGAATACACTGCTTTTGTAAGAACTGGAAGGAAAAGCCTCGCAGCCCTGCTCTGCCGAGGGTGTTCCCGTTGCATTAAAACCAAGAGGTCAGTCCGATCGATACGTTGGACTCCTCTCCTCTGCTACCAGTGCCAGGGTTTGCTTAACAGGAGGCTTAATGTATCGCTGCTCCTCGAAATGTTTTATTAGTCCAGAATCCCCTATAGAAATTTAAAGTAATACATCAGTTTAACTCACCATATGTAGACGTTTTAGCAGGATTTTGTGTTCCTCCTCTCCTAAACCTGGAAAGGCGCTACTCGTGAATTGTTTTATTTTAATATATAGTTATTTTACTATGTAGTTGGCTAAAAACTTAACTGGCATGTGCAAAGGATTATTTCAGCCAACTTAAATTTCATGAGAAGGACAAGTTAGAAAATCCCAATATATTTAACTTATAGTTTATGTGCTTAACAAACACCACAATTCCCTTTGAAATCTTCCCACCTTACAAGGATTTATTCTAGTTGTGAAGGAAAGGTTCTAAAACAGTGTTTAATGACTTCTTCAAAAATAATATAAGACCGATATAGTTAAATTAGAAGAGAAATGGAATAATGTTTTTTAAATAGCTTACTTTTATTTCTTAAAAGTAAAATGCACCCTTTTTTCTTTTTTTTTAACATGCCAGCAGAACCCAGAACCTCTCCCCAGCATGACCAAAAAGCACCTGCTTTTGCTAACCCTCCTCCGGTTCTCCTGCGGGGTCTGATGGCTCCTCCATATTTGCATGGAGCTGATCCAGCACAAGCTGTAGGGAAAAGCAGCCAAAAGACAGCACCCCGCTGAAAATAGTTCCTCACACCGACCGGTGCAAGGATGTGACCCAGCTCACCTGTGCCAGGAAGAGCATCCACAGCCTCCAGTCTCTTCTTAAACTTTAGTGTTCACTTTCACATCCCTGGCACTTCTGCCTACTAAGGCCCTCGCAAATACTCACAGCATTTCTAGAACTCAGAAACTTTAAATGGTTCAGAAGGCTAAAATCGGCCTTTCTACCAAAGAAATAAAAATCCGAAGGCTTGCTCATTTGGGTTTGGTTATTGATCCCATTTTGGCAAAGCAGCTCAGCCCTGGCACAGCCAACATTATCCACGGTGCTTCCAAGGACCACGGGTCAGATACCTGCCCAAGGACCACGGGAGAGGAAGGAAGAGCCCTACCTATCAAAACAGCACAACCTGTTGAAACACGATGGTAACTAGTCGCCATCTAACTATATTTATTTTCCTTTTTTTTTTTTAAATTAAAAGTCTTCTTAGAAACAAAGTATATATTTGTAAATAAATTTAAAAAAAAAAGAAGTTGCCTGAGAATGTTACTACCTGATTTTGTAGAACACACTAAATATACCAGTTTTGTCAAATAAAAGTTTCGACTTTATCTGTGGTGTAAATCACTATCTGGTTTTGCATCTATTTCTACAGTTGTGTGCACATGGTAACTTAGACGAGATGAGGAAAAGTGGATCAAGTTTCTTCAGCCTAGATTAAAAACACACCTGTACTGCATTTTTTTTTTTACCTCTTTATTCTGTCACAATTGTAAGAGTGAAGCAACATTTCTGAGAATTCAGGTACCTACCGAGAGTCCCAGCACATTCTCTCCACCATCTCCTTCACAGAACAACCAAAATTAGTTACATCTCATCACATTAATACTTGTTAATGAGACCAGGACCAAAACAAATAGAGAAGGAAAAAGACTTTAAGCCACAAAGTTTGTTTCTACAACTGTGAATGAATGTTGGCTACATCAGCAAGACTAAGCTTCCACTCTAACAATTTTCTTTTTATCGTGAGTATTTCTAAAACTTTACTGACAGTGGGTTATTGTGCATAGCTACAGTAACTTAAAATGCAAGGGGCTCCTATTCTCTAATCAAGATTTATTCCTCTGCACCCAGATTCTTAAAATTTACAATACCCTATTAAAGCTTAAAAGCCATACACTGCCAGGCCCCCTCACTGCACACAAATTTATTTATGCTGGTTTTAAAATATGAATTCACTTAGTTAATGGTGAGAAACAAATTCATTTGTTGTGTCGCATATATTTAAAGGAATATAAAAATATATGTTTCATATTTCAATGCACTTCCAATTTACTCATTTCATTAGCATTTATGAAACAATTAAGAATCCTTACGATGGGGAAAAAAAAGATTATTGCAAGAAGAAAAAAAAATAACACTTAAAAGAATTACTTTACCCACCACTGAACAGAGCAACGGTTTAATTGGGCAGAACACCGACAACTACGTTATGATGAGGAAACTAAAGGGCCTAATTGAATCTGCAAGAAAAATTGAAATGCAACTACCTAAACCAGAAATGAGCTTAGGATTCCTGGGCCGACATTCATAAATTTGCCAAGCAAAACAAACAAGAGAAGTTATTTTTTCAAAAGGTGGAAGTCACCAGGATCTCATCGAGTGCATTTTTCAAAAGAGTGGACAACAGCGCATGGCTGAGACGAATCGTACAGGCCTCGCTCCTCCACTTTAGGAGGAAGAAACAATGCTATTTCCCTCATCACAAACACCACCTCGCTGCTCTCTCAACGTCTTCCACTTCAGGAACTAATAAGGATTCCTGACTTTCACTCTGTGGAAACTATTGTTCTGCAACATTTCTGTATACCTAGTGAATACACGGATCAACTGTATTGCCTTTAAGTTTATTATTTCAGTTGCAGTGGAAAGAAGCTTTCCTGCAGAGCGCCTCAACTCTCCGCCTCTTCAACCCACCAGCTGACCTACTTTAGGGGAGCAGGGTGTCCACCCAGCACCTTACCCGGGTCTGACTAAACTGACCGAAACATGGCAGCATCTGCTCTCACAGGCGGTTTTCAGATATCTAAAAACTCCTTCAAATCTCTCTCATAATTCCCCACCAACAATCCCTCTTCCTCAAAATGCAGAGCAGGATGTGGAGGGGAATACCCACAGCTTAGAAATCATCGGTTCCTCGATGCAAACAGGAAATATTTTCTAGAACATACGCTTCGGATTCAAAGATGCCTTGGTTTTGATTTCAAACCTGCAGCAAGTAAATTGATACAGCACCTGTCTCCAGGAGTCTGGAAGCAGCTTTTATGCTTAAGGAGCATGAAAAACACAGATACTCCGGGTAGTTTTGCTGCTGCTGCTCAAATCACGAGTGGCAAAAAAAAAAAAATAAAATAAAAAGCTATCTGGGCATCACTTTTTGAGTTGCTACCGTTATAGCTTCTACTGAGGAATGGCACGAGTGCCGAAAAGGAGCGACGCACCAGCAGCGACACAAGGTACAAAAAACAAAGGCTGGAAAAGAAGCAAACGCCGCTGACCTTGTCCCTCTCCGTTATCTGAGAGCAGACACGAGGTGACACATAAGAAAGCAAATACTTTTCCTTACGTTCCCACACAGCTGGCCAGGAAACTATAGAAGAGAGGAAGGGGAGATAGCAAGTTCCCTTTCCACTGCAGTAACAAGTCAAAAGGCTAAAGTTCTGAATTTATCACATATTCAGTCGCAAGGATGTAATAAAAAAGATCATTCAGACAATTGAGGACTAATTCTGCTGTTAGTTTGGGGAAAATAAAGCAAAAGAGGGTCTGTATGTCATTATATCACAACAGCATAGGAAACGTCATCTGGTAGAAGCAAAAGGCCAGTGCAACAGCAAACGCAATGACAGAACGATAGCCATGAGAACTAACATCCTAACGAGTCTGTATCTGTTTCATGGCCTATATTAAAACATCTGCTAATTACAGTCTTGATCTTCACGGTACAGGTGCCTTCTATCACTACATTTATTCACTGTTCCCAAAAGCCACATCTTCTCTCAAAGCCTCAAGAAACAAATCAGTTACAAAGTGATCTGCTTAACTGCTTCAGCTGACTTGGGTCAGACAGAGGAATGAGATTTCCAGAGTTGTGAAATCAGTATTTCTAAAGAAGTAACACCATCATTTTACTTCAGAAGTTATAATCCTAAAAATGAAAACACAGTATCGTTAACAACATCTACGTGGTGCTGACTGCTTCAGATTCCTAAAAAGCGGTGGCAAAACAAGGACTTCCAAACATAAATTCTTCATAAGCTCCTACCCAGTGAGCCCTTTCAAATTCCTCCATATTAAGTTACCAGTCCAAACTCCCGATGATACAAACCACGCATGGTTAGGCCATAAAAATCTGGTTTTACAAAGGCCACTACCGCATTTCATGAAAGAGAAGTTAATTCTCCTACACTGAGCTGCTACAACAGTAGCGGTATGTTCCTCAGAAACAAGTATTGCTTCATAGCAAGGGAAAGAAACCCGGCTCAGCTAAAGAACGCTTTAAATTCTTGCCGAGGTTCAGTCAGCATCCAAGCTTAAAGCTTGTTACTTTCAAAGTAACAAAGGAACAAGAAAGTTGGAAGTTAAATGCTACATGGAATTCAAGGAATAACCCTGATACATACAGCGTGGCACACGCACTGTGAAAAAAAAAAAATCACAACAGTGGGAGATGATAACACAGCAACTAAAGACGAGAGGCACTCAAGATTAGCCTGTCGCAGGTCAGACCTGAATTACAAACCTGAACCCGATCTGACAACTTTATCTGAAATGGGCCACGGTACCCACGCCTGCCAGCAAGGGGGATCTGTTAGCGTGGGCACATTCGTAATTAAAAACAGGAGAAAAAGACTTACAAAGTTAAGCATTTTTCCTCCCAGAACACCCAGGGATGTACTTTACTGAAGCCAGTACACGAGGGATAATTTTACCTTTTTTTTTTTTTTTTTAAATAGCGTTATGTCCTTTACCTACACTGGCACTGACTGAGGGCATCCGGCACCACGCTCCTCAGGAAAATCCCCCGGCTTCAGCGCTCACAAGGTCGGGAACGTCAAGAAAGAAAGAGAAGGGGGGCCCAAGAGGCCGTACGCTCGGCCGCAGCCCGGTGTGACCGCCCGCCGCTCGCTCCCGCCCGGGAAACTTTCCGG